>PVKU01002330.1:0-233832 GCA_004027475.1 Anoura caudifer | reverse complement strand
TAAAATGTTCTAATATCTGAATTATAGGGGTGCCAGAAGGTAAGAAACTAAAAACTTATTTGAACAAATAATGAAGAACTACTTCCCTTCCCTAATCTGACAAAGTAAATATAAGTCCAGGAAGTCCAGGAAGCTCAGAGAGTCCCAAAGAAGTTGGACCCAAAGAGGAACACACCAAGGCACATCATCATTAAGTTACCCAAGATTAAATATAGAGAGAGAATCCTAAAAGAAACAAGAGAAAAGGAGACAGTTACTTACAAAGAAGTTCCCATTAGACTGTCAGCTGATTTCCCAAATGAAACTTTGCAGGCAATAAGAGGCTGAAAAGAAATATCTGAAGTCATGAAAGGCAAGGACCTACATCCAAGATCACTCTATCCAGTGAAGCTATCATTTAGAATGGAAGGGCAGATAAAGTGCTTCCCAGATAAAGTCAAATTAAAGTACTTCATCATCACCAAGCCCTTAGTATATAAAATGTTAAAGGCACTTATCTAAGAAATAGAAGATCAAAAATACAAATAAAATGACAACAAACTCAACTATCAACAATTGAACCTAAAAGAAAAGACAAACAATGAAAACAAAAACTAAGCAAACAACTAGAACAGGAACGGAATGAGAGAAATGGATATCACATGGAGGTTATCAGTGGGGAGGGGGAAAGGAGGAATGGGGGAAAAGGTACAGGGAAGAAACATTATTAGTAGGCATAAAATAGACAGGGAAAGGTCAAAAATGGTGTAGGAAACAGAGAACTCAAAGAACTTATATGTACAACCCACGGATATGAACTAAGGAGGGGAATGCTGGAGGTGGGGGGCTGCATGGCGGAGGGGGCATAGAGGGGGATAAATTGGGAAAACTGTAATAGCATAGTCAATAAAATATACTTAAACAGTAAAGGTATTTCCACTAACTCTTGCCATTGTTATTTGATACTTTTGAATGTTCTGGCAATGTCAAATACAGAAACCAGCAGCACACATGTGACTGTGCTGACGATATAGCTTAGGATGGCCTAAGAAGAAACACGAGCACATGGCTGAGTAATAACGACAATAAAAACCCAACAGCACAACTTCTGCAGCACCCGCTCCACGCCAGGCTCACTCCCACCGCTTTGCCCGTTCACCCGACTGCGGTTTCAGAGCGCTGCTATGGAGGCACAGGTGTTACTGCCCTTACTTTCTAGGCAGAACGAGCCTGCGGTACAGAAAGATGAAGTAACTTGCCCAAATTCACTCAGCAGGTACTGACAGAGCTGGAAACTGAGTCCAGGCCCTAGAGCTGCAGGGCCCATTCTCTTAACAGCGCCCGCACTGCCACGATGAAGCAAGGCCAAGGGCACACAGACCAGCAGCTGTGCTACGAACCACAAGGAACAAGGTGAGAAGCACAATGAGGAGACCGGATGAAGAACAGCGGCGGCTGTCCAGGTGTGTCCCTCCACTGGACAGGGAAAGCTCTCCTGGAACGGCCCTGTCTTGATTTTCAGTCACTTGGTTCATGTCTAATACTGTACCCCTGGCACACAGCAGACACCTAGGATGTGTGCACTTATTTTTTAAAAGACTTTATTTATTAATTTTTAGAGAGGGGGAGGGAGGTAAAGAAACACCAGTGTGTGGTTCCCTCTCGTGCGCCCCCTCACTGGGGACTTGGCCTGCAACCCAGGCCCGTGCCCTGACTGGGAATCAATCGGGTGACCCTCTGTTTTGCAGGCCGGTGCCCAATCTGCTGAGCCACACCAGCCAGGGCTGAGATGAGTACTTACTGAATTTAGAAAACAAACCTGTAACTAGAAGAATCATAAATGGAAATCTCAGAAACTTGGTACTTCTGGAAATGATACCTTAAATCAGCCTGAAAGAGAAAGAAAAGTTTGTGAAAGGAAGAAAACAACAAATCATCAAAATATAAATAAATACCTAATAGATCTAAAAATGAAGCTCAGAAAATAAATCCTGACGTACCTCAGACACTGAAGGGCAGAGACCACCCACATGTACCAAGTAACTTTTCTCTCTTTGTAAGGGGTCAACATTCTTGATTTCTGCTTACAGAAAAATATAATAAACAACAGAAGATAACCGTTATTATACTGATATTTTTTAAATGTGAAAACTGTTAAATATTTTATTTTTTATGATTATAAAGCTTATTATAAAGCCATTAGCAATAACAGCAGTAGACTGAAGACCAAGAGCCTGGAGTACAGGTTTAAGATTTCTGGGCCTTAAAAATAGAGATGGACTGGTTGGTATTAAGCCCCTTGTAGCTCAAAAATGCAGCAATGTCCAGAGTAATCACGTACATCCCAACTAAGCCAGTGTCTCCGCACATCTCGGTTCAGAGGTCTGAGGTGCCGACTGCCCGCAGCACCCCAGCCCGCCCCACTGACGCTGGCTGGGGCTCTTTCTACACACGCCTTTGCTGGGGAAAGCCACGCTAAAACATCCTTTGCGACAGGCGAGTATCAACAGCAGGGACACGGCAGTGGCACCTGATTGGGGGAGGGGCGAGAACCTGACCTAGATAAGAGCACACTTCCAGTGTGCAGTCTGCAGAGTCCCGTCTGCAGTGAGAGGGGTCACTGTCAGGGCCGGCGCCTGACAGAGGGACACAGGGAGGGCACAGTCGGCGTGGGCTGCAGGAACTCCCCCAGTGGCTCACGTCTGCAGTGCGGTAATTCCGTGTAAGAGGTGCAGCTGCACGTTTTATTTTCTTCACTATGTAGTAACAACAGTCTAACGGGTACTAGGTGCTTCCTGTATTCCAGGCAACACGCCAAGTACTTCCGACACATCGTCTCACGTGATGCTCACAGCCGCCTGTGAGGTACAGTGGTCACCACCCCCATTTCCCAGATGAGGGTCCTGAGGCCTCAGGAGCTGAGGTCTCAGATCCGGTCAGTGGGGGCGCTAGAAAACTCAGCCAGAACCCTTCCTCTCCGGGCGGGCGGTAACACCTCCCCTCCGTCATTAACTGACTTGGCTGGCTGCTGTCTGCAATTCGCAAGGTGCTGGACGGAGGGAACAGCCCTGCAGCAGGGCGAGCAGGGAGCGAGGGGCCACGGCACAGCAGGAAAGGGAAGTGGGCAGGAGGCCAACACGCTGCCTATCACCTCCGCCCGCACCCGTTTAATACAGGCTTATGCGCCCAGTACCGCATGGGCTGAAGGCTGTGCCTGGTGCCCAGGAGAGGCAGCAAGCAAAGCACAGAAACATCCCTGACCTCGCTGACCGACTGATGCGTGAGTGTGAGACGGCAGACAACGCACCAGTAAGTAAAATGCCCAGTACGTGGTCAGTGGCGTGGAGAAGAATGCAAGGAAGAGAGGTAGTTACGGCAGAACTAGACGAGGTAATGCCCCTATAAAGTGTGTATGTGTACCAAGAAGGTGAAGGATATTAACAGTGTCCTTGGAGGCTGGAGACACTTCGGGTAATTTGAATTTTCTTGTACTTTCATGTTTTATTTAAAAATCTTAACAAGCATTATTTATACAAATGGGAAAAAGAAAACCCACCTAAGCCCACAGGAAAACAGAGGCGGGAGCACAGCACCCGAAATGACAGTGGGGCCGCGCCTGCAGCACCGGAGGAAGTTCCGGCGCCCGCAGTGGAGAGCACCCCTGAAGCGCAGGAGGGCGAGCGCGGCTCCTGTCTCGCGTGCCAGGACAGGGCGGTGCGCTGCGCTCGCCACACTCCGCGGGGCTGAGGGCGCGGGCGGACGCGCAGAGGGAGAGAGGGGCCTGGCCCAGGCCCGGTGGCCCAGAGCAGGGCAGAGGGTGCTGGGCCTCGGCCTCCTAACTAAACCTTGGATTTATGCTCTCAGCAGACAGCTTTCTGAGAGAGAAATGAACATTTTAAATTGATTTAAAAAAACTGACCTGCAAATGGCTAATTTTCTGATTTTCTATACTTAAGAAGCCATGACCAGAAACGAAACATTAAAAGAGCTTAGAGAAGACAGTAAGCACTCTTAGAAACGAGCCAGGCTAGGCTTCCTCGGCAGGTGTCAGGGACCCACCGGGCACGCGCTCCGGGTCCCGTCTCCCGTGCTCCACCCGGCCGTCTCCCGAGTAGTCGGCTCCCGTCAGGCTCTCTTTAGCATCAAACCAGTCCTCGCTCACTTCCTGATGATTTTTGTAATCTGAAAATTGAACATGAACAGCTATGAATTATGTTTGCCCCTGAGAAATAACCCGAAAGCTTCTCAAAATGAATCGGGCATAATGACAATTACTAATTTTATGTGTAAATATACAAATAAGTATTAGCAAAATAGGAGAACCGAGCATAAAGACTCTGAGAGGGATCTCCAGCAGCCTGAGCGACCGGCTTCCCAGGTTCCCCCTCGCCGAGGCCGGTGCCCAGCCTCACTGGGGGATCCCGATCTCAGTCGCCAGCCGCTGGAGAGACCTGGGCAGTCGTTCCACACAGACTAAGAGTGACCGTCTTCAAAAGGGATTAAGCGATACTGCAGCTCTGTTTCTTTAGAAGTTTCTCTGTGATCTTTGTGGGATGATCACAATCTTGTTTCACACCTCTTTTCATAGAGGACAAAATAAAAACATTACATACAATTTACAGAGTCACAAATTGGACAGAAGAATTTTCAGACTGGGAAACATGAACCAGAAGAATAAATGTCTGTGTTATTATTTGGCGGCATCAGACAGAGTATTAGGTAGCCTTAAAGATGTCAAGTACATGGTAAAAAGAACATTTTTATCATTTATAATCACAATGATGCCATTCAATTACACCTATTTACTTTAGTGTAATGAATGAGCACCAGAGATATTGTAAACCTTACTGCTCCATAGCAACGACATAAGACAACGTATTTGTACACTGACCTTTGTCATCAAGTTTCAGTTGACTGAAGTACCCGTCTATATCACCATTTTTTAAGCCATCTTCCTTGGGTGAGGTGCCGTGATCAGGATGACTGCTGTCGGATAACAAAGACACCTGGGGGGTGAAACGAAAACAGTGACCGTGACGAAGGGCTGGCCCTTGGGCGCTCCTTCTCCGCAGCTGCACTCTGCGCCACAGCAACCTGGCCCAGCGAAGGCTCAGAGCAAAGCTGTTCTTGGTGAGTGAAGTCACCCGTGAGCGAGCTGACGCTAAGCACCTCGTCACCGTGTCTGTCGCGCAGTTGGCAAGAGTCAGGGCTCAAAGGGACCCAGTGCGTGTAGGGTGACGGGATGCTGCACCAGCTCCTGTCACTCAGCCAGGTGGGGCACGCACACTAGAAGTAACTCGATGATTTTCGGAGGTACACGTTTAAGTATTTCTCATTTTAACATGTTAGTCATGTGGTTCATGTGGCTCATGCATACCTTGTATTTATGGGAAGTAACATTACTTTCGCAAATGTAATAGTAAATAAGCTACTTTTACACATAAGTTCACTTAAAAGGAGATTGTTTAAAGAATACAAAGCAAGTAATGTTACAGGTCACACATGGCTATGGAAAATGGTGACGATGGTACATAAATAACCAAAATTAAAGACTGGCTACACTACATACTACGCTGGATTTCATGCATAACCTGTTGGTGGGACAGGTTATTAAAATAAAATCCCAACTTAAAATATTGTCATACAGTCAAAGCTTAGTTTATGACATAAATTATGCATATCTACACCCTGTACTCTTAAAAATAAGCAGGTTGTATCACTGCTACTGCCACAATGAAACACGAACTCTGCAGAACATGCACGCAAACTATGTAAGAAGTTTGAGGATTTCGGTATCTGGTTTCAGATCTGTTGACTCTTTGTGCATAATGGAGCTGAGCAGAACAGTGGAGTAAGTCAACGGCCAGAGTACTTTACTTTTAATCATGTGTTAATATTATAAATGAATATATATCAACCCAGTATTCCCCTTTTGTCCTTGGAATGCATCTAAGCACGTAACACTACCCAAATAACATGACCTCAGAGTTAAAACGAGAGTCAGAGAGTAGAAATAAACGCTGGTTGCCCTACCCCACCGCCTCGCTTGACAAGGAAATGTAATTTATGTCTCCATGTCGCTTCACAGTCTGCAGGCGACAAGCATTTCTCTCAGACCACGTGAGGTCAAGAAACCCTCTGCTCCCTCTCATCAGTTCCGACCCTCAGACAGGAGCACACGGAGTAGGCCAGCAGAGTGCAAAGAAGGATGTGAGAACTTCTGCAAATTACAGTTTGCTTTTCATAAGCCATAAAATCGAAGAGTTTACACTGATGAACTACTTAAAAAACTCACTTGAGAGAGTGTCTTTTTTAGGTTTGAAGAAATGTCAACATCACATACAATTTGATTACCTAGTTCAGAATCTGGTCCTGAAAAGCTAAACAGATAAACATTTCATTAAATAATTTGTCAATTGTTCTAAATAAGAACCAAACCAGAAAACTTAAAATTAACTAAATTAAGCAATTTTTAAGATCAAATGAATCCTAAATTAGATGAAACCGTAACTTACACATGTGATTCTTTTTTCATTAGCTGGAAAGACAGAAAAAGGAAAAAAAATCATTTAGTTTAACATGTTTTATTTAACTAAAGCAAAAACTTTATTCCTAAAGCATAAATACATACCCTGGAAGCAAAGGTGGAGAAGGTGGATAATAACTTTGACTCCACGGACAGAGGGGGCAGCTCTCCCAGCGGCAGGCCCTTGTTTATCTTTTCTTTCAAACTCACATACTTAACTTTTAAGTCTCCCAAAACAGACAGTAGCGCTGATCCTAATTCCTTGTTCACAGAATTAGTTGATACATCCCTGTTCAAAAGTGAAGTTCACAAAAGTGATTTAAGCTGAAGCCATACATTCAACACTAATATTGCATTATATACGAAGTTGTATCAAATCTTTAAATTTTTTTTCTTCTAAATACTCAGTGAAAGGAAATGAACCGCAGAAAATATGTTTTTCTAGAGGCAGTGCCAGCAACCCTTAATACAGAAGCCAGAGAGAATGTGCGGGATGTTACGTGAAACCCTGCAACTGCCTTCATCTGAACTTGGACTTTGTAAGGAGCATCAAATTTACCTTTTTACTGGATTCATCATCCCAACATACACTGTTGTCTCTCCGTGAGATTCTAATGTATTACTTTTTAAAATCTAGTTACAATCTACCCCTCGTTTTGCCCTTCGGAAATGAAAACCAAATACATTTTCTAGAATACTGTAAAACTAGCGGCACGTTCCTGGGATGACACAGGTTTACAATCAACAATCACCTGCCGAGCCCTTCCCTGTCCTCCGTTACGAGTCTGTAGATTTCGCTGCAGTGGCGATGACACAGCTGGTAGTGGACATTTAAAAGCTGCAACTCTGCTTTGACGGCTCTCTGCATTATTTTCTGACAGCACTTCGACGGCAAATTCTTCTCCCTGTCTTTAGAAAGTTGAGGTTCCCTTTAAAATAAAAGAATAGGTTTGGTTAAATTACCAAGTATTTTTGTGTTACTGATGTGCCTCAAAAAACAGTTTTAAGTTTCTTCCATTTCCTTGTCAAGGTAAAACCAACTTTTACTAAATATGGAAGGGGTATAGGAACATATCATAGTCACAGAAAACAAGGATGGTCAGGGTCAAAGCTAACAGAGTCCTTTCAGACCTCAAGGAAGTAAACAACTCTTGAACTCATACTTTCTTTTATGAAGAAGGGATTCCAAAGTAAAGTACTGACTTTATCCAGGATCAATAGGTTTTCAACCTAAATCAAGCTCTGGACAACATTTTCAAAAGTTATGAGCATTCTGGATGGAAACTGTTCTTAAATGTTTTTTTCCTTAAAAAAATAGAAAATAGACATAACAAACATTTTTCTTAATAATCAAAGGTCATTATTATAAGTAAATATTTTGCTGTTATTTTATCAAAAAGCCCCAAATCTCTACATTTCCTGATGTTAACAGTTCTTGCCACTAGTTGCCACGTTTTGTTGTTCTCAATACTTCCGTGTCAGGAAACCAACTCTTAACTTTATAGGACTGAATACCGAACCAAACTCAGAGGAAAGGAGGATAAATGATGGAAAAGGCAAATGACCTCAGAGCATGAACACTAATGTGGCTTCTCAGAAGCTTCCCCTTTTCTCCTCCCCTATCCACCTCCTGATTCTCTTTTGTGTTGTGAATTATAAAGGTATCTAATGAATGCAAAGTAAATTATGTAATAAATTAAAATCAGATTAAAGTATCCCAGTGAAGTAGCTATTTACTTCTTCATATACATGACATTTTCCATTTAAATGCTATTTTGCTTTGGTCTATAAGGGATCAAATGAAAGGAAACTGAGTAACTCAATCACTACGGATTTGGGTTGAATAAAGATGCCATGAGTTTCTAAAGAAATTGTTGAGACTGAAATCTTGGTAAGTGAAAAAGCTTTACCATTCTATATTATCCTAATTTTTTTTTTTGTTTGAAGGCAAATGGCTGAAGCAGATGATCTCTTAAGGTCCCTTTACATTACTATTCTATGTGGTTAAGTACCCTACAAAAAGCAAATTACTATTCTAATTTTTTCCCCATGTGTATCTGCAAGCTTATACATCCAATTTACCTCTCAGGATGTGTCTTTAAGTCTGTAACAGCAAGTGTTTTTCTTAATTCCAGGGAATCCTGCAAAGATGATTTAAAATCCGATTAGAGATATACGACAAACACCACACATTCTATCTGGGCTTCCAAACTGGCAGAATGTAAAGCGCAGTTCCCAGGGGACTTGGTGGCAATAGCGGCCACCAGGAAAGGACAGGGTTGGCAGCAACCTATTCGCCTGTTCCCTCCACCCAGCATTTTCTCACGAAAGCCTCAGGAACCCCTGCTAAAATTCGATTTACATTACCGTACACTGCCTCTTTATAAAGTCAAATAAAATTCTATCAATCATAATGGTTTTACCTTATTTGGAAAGTTTCCATTGGGCTTTACACTGTCGACTGGGAGGGCTTTCCCCAGGGGCCCTTCTGTCACGGCCATCTGCGTGTCCTCACTGCCCTGACAGTAGGACCAATCCGTGTTACAGGCCACGCTTCGGTGCTTCCCCTTCTGACACTCGCCGGGGCGCTTTTTGTTCATCATCGTTATCTCTGTGTTGCTGGGTGTGGACACCACGGAAGGCCTTGCAGTTGTTGCACGGCTGGTTGTGAAGCAGGCCCTGAAATCCGAGCTCACGTCCACTGTCTGGTTCACAGTGCGTGCGCGCCGCGGCGCCGCTGTCACGGAGTCGGGACGCGTTCCTTCCATGCTGAGGAGGAACATCCGACTGGCAGCACTGCCAGCAGTAACTTCTAGGGAGCCGCCACCTTCTATGTCCTGAGCACCTCTGACTCCAGTCCTTGGTGGAGGAGGAGGAGAATCCAGGGCTGACTTAGGAGAGTTTGGCAGGCTCACGTAGTACGACTGTTCACAGGGAGAAAGTGCTGAGTCGTCACAGAGAGAACAGGAAGTCTGACTGTCTTTATAGGGTTGTGGTAACGTCTCTACAGCTCCGTCCTGTGCTAACATGCTGGGATTTTCAAGGTGTTGCAACATTTTGTTCTTAACAGTTATATTAACACAAAAATCTTTATTTTCAGTTACTTGAGATTTAATTTTGCCAGTACAAATTTTAGTTTTTAATGCTTGTTGAGGGTTTAAGAAACTGCTGTTAGATTGAGATTCTTGGTTTTCAGGAGGGCTACTGCTTAGTACAATTTCATCAAATACTGTGTGGTACATTAAACTAGTCTCTTGTTCCTTGCACTCTTCATGCTTTGGCTTATGGTAATCACTTAATGTAACAGAATTCCGAAATTTGGAGACATGAGGTGAATCTTCTTCTCCATAAACATCAAATGAATCTAAAGAGATGCTGGAGCTACTTTCTAACCTAACATGATAGGCTTCCGGACGGCCAGCACGTTTGCCTTCGTACCCTGAACTTCTTACCCCAACAACTTCCAGACTGGATATGCCTGACGTTTCTGTTCTGTCCAAAGAGAAATGGCTGCTCAGATATTCCTGTTCTTCCTCACTGTGACATTTCTGCTGTGAATCTTCATCTATATCATGCTTTGGCACATCTTCAGCAGTTTCTTTAAAATCATCATCTGAAATCTCGTAGCTTCTTTCGAAGCCAAGAATCTTATGATGTTCCAAAACATCAAAAAGCTCCTCTCTTTTTTGCATTTCAGAAGCTAATTCTGAATTTAAAAGAATAACATCTTCATTCTTTAGTTTCGACTCTGCATAATGTATAGAGTACGTTTCATTCAAGAAGACATAGTCAACACTGTCTTCCAACTGCTGTGACTGAGGGCAAGCACCCTCCAGGCTCGCACCTGCACTTGTAGGACGAGGCGGCTCCGGTGAACCTATCTGGCCAGTACTGCTGATATCTTCGTCCTTAGCAATTTGATCTTGTGCCAAAGAATCCCAGTCATCATCACGAAAAGTCAATTTGGCTTCATTATAACCACTGGAAGATGACAAATTTCCTTTCTTAGGATTAGAAGGCTCATCTGAGTTGGAAAAAAAAAAGGATAAAAATGTTAACAGCAGGGATATTACAGATTCTACACAGCAGAAAAGAACTGAGATGTGTTCTGGTCCAAGTTCTTCCCCATGTAGAAATACTCCCGCATTATCCCTGAAAACGTCCCTTGTGGTTGCCACGACGGACTGATTTGTGTCTCCCCCAGGATTCCTGTGTGGAAGCCTGAACTCCCTGCATGGCAGTAACTGGAGATGGGGCCTTTGGGAGGTAGTCAGGGCTGGATGAGGTCACGAACTCGGGTTCCTCAAGACGGGATAAGTGCCAGAGAGCTTGCTCTCGCACGCTCTCTAGCCCGTGAGGAGGACACTGCAAGGCGGCCATCACAGGCCAGGAAGAGAGCCCGTACCAAAACCTGACCCCACGGCGCCTGACTCAGACTTCCAGCCTCTAGCACTGTAAAAAGAAGCATCTGTTGTTTGAGCCACCCAGTCCACGGTCTGTTGTTACGGTGGTCCCAGCTAAGACAGCGGCCGCAATTCTTCCTGAACTCTTTCAGTGGCAAGCAACATTCGAGTGCCTACTCGTTCCCGCTGCAGGCCTTGTAGAAACAGAGAGGACATGCGTGGTGTGCCCAAACGCTCACGGCGCCCGTAGGGCCACCAGCAGGAAAGCGAACACAACCGCAGTGCAGGTGACGAGTGTGACAGAGCTGTGATGGTGAGCAGGGCAATGCTTGAGAAGAAAGAAGCAGCCAATTTCTGTGTAAACCTTACATTTAAAAAGTGTTTTGAAACACAACAGTCACCTTAGGCAGCTCAAACAGCACCTATAAAGTTAGCTGCGTGGAAGAACATGGTTATTTTCAGGACACTATTAGCCGCTTTGTCTGGAGTAAAAGAGCTTTATGGGAATGATCAAAGCCGTGAACAGCAAAAGGCCTTTCATGATGTGCTAAGGGGTTTGGCTCTTATTCTGAGGCGTCAGAGGACTGAGTTCAGACACCTGGGGCAACCGGAAGAACAAAGGCTTGAAGGGCAGCCTGGACGCAGACAGACCGAGAGCGCAGGCGTGGGACTGAGGAAGGCCCTGGTCTACCAGTTCCCCAGCTGACAAGACCTGCTGGCTGATTGGAAACGGCAGGTAAGGGAGAAGGAGACTTGTGGCTGTATTTGAAAGCTGCTAATATTTACATTTTATGTAAGTATATATAATACATCAGAATACGTTTTAACATGTACACACATGTATATTTTTTTGCCCAAGAACACAGTCAGAAACAAATTTTGTATCAGGAGACAGGACCTGTCTGGGTAGCTCAGCTGGTCAGAGCATCATCCCAATACACCAAAGTGCAGGTTCAATCCTTGGTCAGGGCACATACAAGGCCCTAAATCAACCAATGAACGTATAAGTAAGTGGAATAGCAAACAGATGTTTCTCTCCAGTAAACAACACACATACGTGTGTGAATAAGTGAAACAAACGTTACAAGACAGTAACTACCACGACTATGTCCAATGCATTCTGGTATCTTCTGGTCTATTCATTTTATTAAAGAAAAGTGATCGCAATCAGCTAACCGGGTTTCATGACTCAGCAGTGGGCCACTACCTGCCTAAGCATCGCTGTACATAGTGAGAAGGGCTGCGACTTGGTACTGCAGTGAATGGGAATACTTGGAGCTACAGACTAGGGACTTTCTGAAGAAGAGCTGACTTAGAAGAGAGGGGAACAGCAAGGGGGGGGGTGTAGAGGATAATGAGCTCATTTCCAGGCACGTGGAATTCGAGGTTAGCAACAGAACACCTGGACTCAAATTCCAATAGAGCTATTTTCAACCAGTGTGCCCCACGAATTTTTAAAACATGCAATACCTGACTATTTAGTCAGGGGCACCAACCTCTTTTCCCTTAAACTTTCAAATAAAAAATGACAACAGCCAACAGAGCATTAACCTGTCTTGAACCATAAATCTATAGGTCATATAATACAGATGCCAACTTACTGGTCACGTCTCAAAATACGGTTGCATCTGATTGGTTAATCTTTGATGCCAGAAATCCTCATATATATATATGTATAGGCACCCGAATTTTTAAAAAGTCACTTTGGAGCAAAAAGGGTAGATAATTACTATTATTATTATTTTTTTGTAACTCAATCAAAATTATACCTATTTTTTCATCAGATTGGCAAAAATACTTTTTTGGTGTGCTGCCACGTCCTAGCAATTAGTTTATATGTGCTGTGAGACGAAAAGGCTGAATACAGCTGGTCTAACAAGCTGTCATAGGAGGAGTCGGAGCTAAGGAAAGCAGCATTAGCGTCAATTATAAACCATGGGTTGACTGTATTTTTCTTAGAGGTTTTGTACAGGTGTTCATTATATATTCTAGATAATAATTCTTTGTTTTTCTTATTTATAATATGTGACTTTTCCCTAGTTTATTGCTTATCTTTTACTTTTTGTACTATTGTACTAGGGTTTTTAAGGTTATTTAGTTAAATGGATCAGCCTTTTCTAGGTCTGTCTCTGTGGCCGTCCCCACCACATGATTACAAATTATTCTTTTATAACTTACTCCGTGTATTGTGCCTCACAGCCTTTCTCCACTATGTAGATTTTTTTCCTCCTTAGCATAAGGCAGTAATCTTATTTTTCCCCTAAAATGTTTGGTCAATTATATTAATTCCATTTGCAGAATAATCCATTACTTCCCTTATGACTTAAAATAGCATTAAATTTTTTTCCGAAGTTCACTTAATAGTTAAAGCCACAATCAACTATAAGCATATAAAATTTAGTCATCTTGCTCTTTCTGCTCTTACTATTTATTTTTTTCTTCTACCATTACTACAGGAAAAAAAATTTGGATGTGTGAAGACAAATTACATTTAACTTGGGTAGCAGAGGCCAACCTGCCCACTTTCCACTTAAGACAACTGTACCTGTCAGCAGTTCCCCAAGGTGTGGCCGGATGGAAATGCTCCCTTCTGTTTCACCTTCTCTTCCCTAAATCTTCCATTTCCCCGCAAGGTCCTGTGTTGGCTGCCCACTTTCACAAAATCCCCCGAGTGAGCCTGCCAACCGAAAACTCGCTGAACTGCACTACATTACTGAGAGGAAAGCTTGAAAAGTAGCAACACTGGAGGGGGAGCATCCAGTTCAATCACATTTAGCACCTGTCCCTCTACCTAGAACAGAGTGGCCTGGCTGGCCCCTCACCTTTGTGGATGCTGCCTCCATCACTGCGGGAGCTGTTACCAGAAGCTGCCTCCACCACTGCGCTGGCCTGCATCTCTCAAGAATGTATATTCTAGAAGAGGTACAAATATTGGAACTATTGTTACATTCAGAATTACATTAAAAATATTAGAAAAACAATAATCTGACGAAGTGGCAATTACAGTCAAAGATTCTAATGTAAGAGGGCTAATAAACAAAGTTGGTAGAACATTTGAATAACTTTTTAAAAGCGTTAACTGACAACTACATACATCTGTACTATTGTATCTGAACACCCAAGACATATCCTTTTGAAATTTCCAAGGAACATTAAAGAAAAAAGCTACACAATATATTTGGCCACCAAAAAAAATTACACTCAAATAAAAAATGTTTCCAGAACAAACTACAGACTTATCAACAGCCAATGACATGGTGTATCCACACTTCTCAGCAATGAAAAGGAACCAACCACTGACAAAGGTTAACTTTGTGGATCAATCTCAAAAACAGAAAGCCAGACAAGAGATCACCTTATTTTATGACTCCATCTAAAGGAATGCGCAGAAAAGCTGATTTATGGAGACAGAAAGTAGATCAGAATCTGCCTGGAGCAGGGTACGGGATGAGGGGATAACTGTCAATGGGCATAAGGGATCTCGCTGGAGGGACTAACCTGGTCTACTACATTTGATGTGATGGCCACATTACTCAATAAAGTTACTAAAATTAAACTGTACCTCAATAAAAGTGTTTAAAAAATTAATGATGGCTCTCTGAACCCAGCTGCCACGTGAGGGAGCCTAAGCCAGTTACCTGAGCTGGGCCTGGCGCTCCCAGTAGCCACCCCTGAGGTTTGTTAGGGTCGCTGCTGGGCAAGTGAACCCCTGCCCAGGGGATGGGCAGAAGCCTAGACTGGGACAGGAAGCATCACAGGGCACAGTGTTCGCTGGGTGGGCAGAGACCCTTTCCTCCATCCCCTCAAAGACCTTCCGGGTCTCTCCCTAGAGGGCATCTGGGCAGAGCCTGGGGGAACGCTGCTGCCCCTGGTAGAGAGTCTGCAGGAATCACAACCTTGCAGCACCAACCCCGGCCTGGCTGACCAGAGGGAGCAGATCCACAGCTGGGACAATGGGAGAGAGATGTGGGGGTGTGACAGCGTGTGGTGAAGGAAGGAAGGGGAGCCATCTGGGGCTCTGTATTCACATCTGTCCCCCTCCCAGTAGAGTGAGGGACAAGGAGGCATAAGGGTCTGGAACCCACCTTCTTCCAATGTCTGCCCAGAGCCAGCCCTGGGGCAGGCAGATAAGGGAGGGGTCAGAGATCGGGCGCGTTCAGGGTGTTACGGTTGTAGACCTGCAACCTTTCTGTGTATCAGACAACGCTCCAACCAACTGAGCCACAGTGGCTAGGATGATGATTTCATTTTTACACATAATATGTTCTAAGTGCATATAACATATACAAATGGAAATACACAGTTGTGAACTCTAGGAATTATCTGCACTGGAAGTATTTGATTCCAATTTAATGTTTCAAAAATTCCTTTTAGCTAATAATGGGGAAAATGGCCTGATAATATTTTTACTGCCATGAGACTACCTACAGATTAACTTTTGGGGTTATGAACTTTCTGAAAATTTGATAAAATCAGTTACTTCCCTGAGAAAACACACAAACACATAATTTATGGACTTCTCTACTACACTTAAAATTTTGAAGTTAGTGAAGTCCTGACTTAAGAGATTGCATTTACATCAGTAATGATCCTTCTCTAGGAATATCAGGTAAATATTTATGATAAAGACTAAGATCAAAAGAAAGTTGGAATTTCCGGCAAAGATGGAGGTATACATAGATACGCTTTGCTTCTTTGCACAATCAAAACAAGGACAACAACAAATTTAAAGACAAAAACCAGCCAGAACTGCCAAAAAATAGAACTGTATGGAAGTCCGACAACCAAGGAGTTAAAGAAGAAACATTTGTCCAGTCTCGTGGGTGGGTGGAGACAGGCAGCCCAAGTGGACAGGATGCACAGCAAGGCAGTGGACCAGGCTGGTGAGGAGGTGGCTAGCAGAGTGGGTCATCCTATGCTTGCATGTGGAAAACCCGGGAGGAAGAACTGGGGAGCAAGACAGACCCCGCAACCCAGGGTTCTAGTGCAGGAAAAGAAAGCCTCAAAACCTCTGGCTGTAAAAATGTGGGGGTTGAGGTGGCAGTGGGAGAAACTCCCAGCCTCACATGAGAGTTCACTAGAGAGACCCACAGGGTCCTAGAATGCACACAAACCCTCCCACCCGGGAATCAGCACCAGAAGGGCCCAATTTGTTTGCGGGTGGTGGGGGGAAGTGACTGAAAGTCGGGTGAGAGCTGCAACAGTTTGTTGTTCCCTCTTGGACTCCTCCCTCACAGACAGCGCCACAACACAGCTACGTGGGTTGCCCCCACCCCGGCAAATACCTAAGGCTCTGCCCCTGAGAATGTAATAAGAGCACTGAGACAGAGAAATAAGGCCCAGATGAAAGAACAGATCAAAACTCCAGAAAAAGAACTAAGCAATGAAGAGAGAGACAACCTATCAGATGCACAGTTCAAAACATTGGTAATCAGGATGCTCACAGAAATGATTGAGTATGGACGCAAAATAGAGGAAAAAGTGAAGTAAAGGAAAAGCGAATGTTAAGGAACCAACAGTGATGGGAAGGAAACCAGAACTCAAATCAATGGTGTGGACCAGAAGGAAGAAAGAAACAACCAATCAGAAAAGAAGGAAGAAACAAGAATTCAAAAAATGAAGAGATGCTTAGGAACCTCCAGGACATCTTTAAACGTTCCAACATCCGACTTATAGGGGTACCAGAAGGGGAAGAGGAAGAGTAACAAGTGGAAAACTTATTTGAACAAATAATAAAGGAGAACTTCCCCAATCTGGCAAAGGAAACAGACTTCCAGGAAGTCCAGGAAGCTCACAGAGTCCCAAAGAAGGTGGACCCAAGGAGGAACACACCAAGGCACATCATGAAGGAGAGAATTCTAGAGGCAGCAAGGGATAAGGGAACAGTCATCTACAAAGGAGTTCCCATCAGACTGTCAGCTGATTTCTCAAAAGAGACCTTACAGGCAAGAAGGGGCTGGAAAGAAGTGTTCCAAGTCATGAAAGGCAAGGACCTACATCCAAGATTGCTCTATCCAGCGAAGCTATCATTTAGAATGGAAGAGAAGATAAGGTGCTTCTCAGATAAGGTCAAGTTAAAGTTCATCATCACCCAGCCGTTATTATATGAAATGTTAAAGGAACTTATCTAAGAAAAAGAAGATAAAAAATATGAACAGTAAAATGACAGCAAACTCACAACTATCAACTGAAAATAAAAAAAAAACCATAAACAAACTGAGCAAACAACTAAAACATGAACAGAATCACAGAAATGGACATCGCATGGAGGGTTATCAGTGGGGACAAAGTGGGAAAAGGTACAGGGAATAAGAAGCATAGATGGTGGGTAGAAAATAAGCAGGGGGAGGCTAAGAATAGTGTGGGAAATGGAGAAGCCAAAGAACTTGCATGTACGACCCACGGACATGAACTAAGGGGATGGCAGATGCAGGGCAGAGGGGGATAAAGAGGAGAAAAAAATGGGACCACTATAATAGCATAATCAATAAAATATACTTAAAAAATTAAAAAAAAAAAAAAGCCAGCTCATTAAAATAATTGACCTTAGGCTAGATCAGTGTTTCTTATCTTTTTTTCTTTCTTTTTTTTTTTTTTAACTTTTTGGACTCAGGAACTCTTCACATTCTTACGAGTATTGGGAATCCCTAGAAGTATTCATTTATGTGAGTAATATCTATTAATGCCTATAACATGAGATATTAAAACAGAAAAAATTAAAAATTTGTTAGTTTATTTATATATGATAAACCTGTAACTAACATTTTAAGTTTAAAATTATTTTCAAAAAATTAGTGTGAATAACATTTACACTGCACAAATCTCTTCAATTTGTGTCTGAATAAGCTGGACTGTATTTCCTATCAGATTCTGCATCCCAATCTCACTCAACGCGCTGGAAGATCCACAGTCGCTCAAGGTCAAAAACTATGACAAAAGGAAAAACGGTACTATAACAAAAACACTTCCAAATTGTGAATCTGATAAAGGTCTACTGTCTGATATATATACAGAATTCTTTTTTCTTTTTTTTTTTAAGGATTTTTATTTATTTATATTTAGAGGAGAAGGGAGGGAGAGAGGGAGACAAACATCAATGTGTGGTTGCCTCTTGTGCGCCCCCTGCGGGGAACTGGCCTGCAACCCAGGCATGTGCCCCGACTGGGAATCGAACCGCGATCCTTTGGCTTGAAGGCCCACACTCAATCCACTGAGCCACTCCAGCCAGGGCAGAATTCGTACAACTCAACAAAATGACATGCAATTTTTAAAAAAACCAATGGACCTGATTAAGCACTTCTCCAAAGACACGCGAAGGGCCAATAAGCACGCAAAGGCGCAGGTTCCTCAGTGAAAGGCAGATCAGAACCACCACGACGCCCTTCCAGGCCTGCCCCGCTTCGGCTTGCAGGCCGCATGCGGCCCGGACGGCTGTGAGCGCAGCCCAGCGCCAACCTGCAAGGCGACTGAAAACACGACTTTCGTGTGATCACAGGTCGCGAGGCATCCCAGGTGCGGCCCAAAACCCGCCCTCTCCTCCCAGCGCGGCCCGGAGACGCCCGGAGGCCGAGCAGGCGCACCCCCGCTGGGGCGGCTGGAAAAGTCCGGCCGACGGCGGGACGCTCGGGGCGGGGCGGCGGGACGCGGAGAAACCGCGGCCCTCCGCGGCGCGCCCGCTGTCGCCCTGTTCGCCACCCCCCCCTCCGTCACGGAACGACGCCCTGGGGCGCTTTCCAGCCTCTCCCGGGCCCGGTCAGTCCTGACCCGGTAACCCCCGACTCCCCGGGACCGCGGCAGCAACCCCCTCCCTAAGTGCACGCTGCACCCCCTCACGCTGCTGCTCAAAACTCGGCGACACCGTCTCCGTCCTTCGGTCGAAGACTAAACCCCCAGAACGGCCCAGCAGACCCTCCGCGGGCCCGGGCGCTGCGCCAACCGCGGCCACGCGTGTCCTCCACCCGCGCCCCGCCCCCAACCGCCTTCCCAGGCTGCTCAGCCTCAGATCGCGCCCCGACACCCATTTCCTAGGGAATCCTCCCCAGCCCTTGGCGGCGGGTCAGGACCCTCGGCCGGCCTCCCCGACCCGTGCACCCGGCGCCGTGTCAGGAATTAGTTAACGTCCACTTCCCACGGTGGCTGCCGTCCGGGTGCCCGCCCCGGGTAGGTAACCACGTGCTCGTCGCAACGATGAACTCACGGGCGACTCCCCGCCTTTCCCCGGGTACAAAGCGCAAAAGTCACTGGCACACAAAACTGGGCTCTGGACGAGTTTTTTGGGGGTGCAAGCCCGCCCTGGCGCCTGCGCAGTGCGGCTGGCAGACTCGCCAGCAACCGAATGCAAAGGTACCGAAGAGGAGGATTCTGGACCGCCAAGGCCACGCGGCGAAGACGCAAATCCGGGGGGTCCGCCCCGCCGCCGCCTCCCTCTCGCCACCCTGAGGAGGCCCTCGAAGGCCGCCATCCCACAGCCACCGCCCGCCCCCGGGCCAGGCCCTCGCCACCCGAACCCTCCGTAACCGGGCTCCCTGCCACGTCCCCCTCAAGCCCCGCTCCAGCTTCACCCGCCCGCAGCCCGCCCCGCCCGCCGTACCTCAAGAGCGGAGCTGTGGTCTTCGCTACTGCCGTCACCCAGCGCGAAGCGTCCGACCGCAGCCGCAGCCTCAAGACGAGCACTATCCGCGTGCAGCCGCGGGGCCCGCCGGGTAACGGCCGCTGGAGTCCCGCCCACCCCCTGAAGCCTCGTGAGCTCCCATTGGTCGGCGCTAAGAGGAGTGGCGCTGTGATTGGCCCGGTGTGTGAGCGCGAAGGAGGGAATGTTGGTGCCTACTGCGATTGCGCCGTGAAGCGGCGGGGGAGAGGGTTCTAGAAGGAAGTCTGGGCCTGCAGACGTGCATTCGGATCACTTTCCGGCTATTTACTGCGACGTCGTTGTCCGGACCCCTGTGCCGAGCCGCCGCATGCGAAGGCCGTCCTTTGGGCCGAGCCCACCCCGCTTCAGTCCGCCCGCCCAGGCGCCCTCCGGTCGCAAACCCGCGCTGCCTGCCGCCGCGGGTCCGCCGCGGGTCCCTGGTTTGCGTCCACCAGATGTGCCCGCTCTCCGACAGCCCTTCGTAGTATCGCCCGCAGGGCCAGCGAGGCACTTAACTGGCCTCGGTGCAAAATGTAAGGGGCACCTAAAAACTCAGTTGTCAAGATAAACACTATCTTAATGCAGTCGTTTAAAAAAAATCGAAAGTAATGAAAACTGGCAGAACGAAACATCCAAATCTGTACTCCTAATTTTCTCCTTTGTCCCAGGCTCCGAAAGGCGCTGCTATTCTGCCTTAAAATGTGCAGTTTTTTTCATCGCAATTTTTTTCGTTAATTGCTTTTTTCAGGCCATTTTGTTTAAAGATGCGTTAAATATTTTAACATGATTGAAGTCACACGTGTTTATAGAACATGCAGAAAAGTGCGCAGAAGAAACTAGAACTCTTCCGCGCTCCTATTTGGCACAGCCTCGCTTTGGTGTTTGGGGGGCTGCGAGGGGAGAGCCACGGGTGGTATCTTGTCCCACCCGGTTTGCGGCCCCTGGCTGAACCACAGGACGTTCTGTTCAGGGGCCGGGGGCGCTTTTTATCCCCAAACGCTGCCGAGGTTCTGCCCGGCGTCACGCAGCCCACGGAGCCCAAAGTTCAAGGCAGTTCCTGCCCAAGAAAGCCCAGTCTGGCTGCCCCGGACCGAGGTCCCTGGGGGCCGAGACGGGGACCAGGCTGAGATGTAGCCGCCGCTGGTGCGGAAGCCACGCCCCGGGGCTCTGGGGACACAGCGGGCATGTGCCGCGGGCGCAGCCGGGGCACCCGTGTGGGCTCGGCAGGAGACCCATCTGTCCCGGCGCTTGTGTATCATCCAGAAAACTGGGAGAGGCTACTCACCGACCCCGCCCCCCCCCCCCATCAATTCTCTAGGCGGTGTGACGGTATAAGGAAAGGAGATGCTTTCTGAAAATACTGCAGGTTTGCATTTTAGATTTTAAGTGGTCGTTTTGGAACTCAGCTGTCACTGCCAGCCTATATTAAGAATCGAACACGTGATTGTTGATATAGATGCCAAAATTATAATTGTGGTTGGATAAATGTTAATTGATTTTCCTAAGTTGGTGTCAGTTTCAAAGCCTGAGTCTCGCTCTGGCTGGTGTGGTTCAGTGGATCGCCAGCCTGTAAACCAAAGGGCTGCTGTTTCGATTCCCGGTCAGGGCACAGGCCTGCGTTCTGGGGCAGGTCCCCAGTAGGGGGCGCTCGAGAGACAACCACACATTGATGTTTCTCTCCTCTTTCTCCTTCCCTTCCCCTTTCTCTAAAAATAAATAAATAAAATCTTTTAAAAAACCCACAAAGGATAAGTCTCTTAGATGCCATAATTGTGTGTCTGGGGCCGACAATCAGTTTCTTAATCTTAATTATTCTGGGAGTCTTGTCCTGGATGTATTTATTATGCTGTTCTTATGAAAATCCCGAATGGCAAACACCGTAGGACGTTTTGGCACAGCATAGCGATGTGATGAGAGGAAATGCGTGAGACTGAGCCACTGACTTCCAGTTCAGTGTTTCTCAAAGCTCATTATCACCCTCCCCAGGGAGGCTTTTTACACTTCTCTATTAGCACCCCAAAATTTTTATTATGGAGTTAAAAATATTACCTAGGTGAGTCGTGATGTCTTTTTTTAAACAATTTCCAGATGACTATCATAACAATCTTCTGAGATTCCCCCCAAAAAGTCAAAATGATTTATTTTCTTAAGAAATGTATAGGTCTACAAATTTGGGGAAAAGTTGCATTTTTATGATATTTAATCTTACTATACAGCTCTAAAGTTTTTTGTGTCATATCTCTCAGCAGAATGTATAGATTTCCTAATGTTGCCTCTTCTTTTTCTTTTTTTTAAAGTTGATTTTAGACTGAGAGAGGAAGAGAGAGAAAGAGAGATCAATTTGTTGTTCCACTTATTCATGCATTCATTGGTTGATTCTTGTATGTGCCCTGACTGGGGATTGAACCCTCAACATTGGTGTATTGGAACAATGTCCAACCAACTCAGCTACTCAGCCAGGGCCTAGCCTCTTATATTTCTTACGGTTATGGCTATTGTTTTGTCTGCAAGGGAGTTTTTCTTTTCTTACTATTGTGAATGAGATTCCATGATATTATCTAAATCTAACTGGTCAGTGTTGATATACAGGGAAGCTATTGATTTCTGTATATTGATAACATATCCTAACATGTAGGAACATACTCCCACTAAATTTTATAATGCTGCCATTGACTACAAATAATGCTTATTTTGCCTCTTTTCCAATATTTATGGTTTATTGCGATTATGTATTTTATTGTATTGACTAAACAGTGCTAACTAGACATCTTTGTCTTCTTCCTGATTTAGTAACTGAAAATGTATCTATTTGTAGTTTTATCATAGAATGTGATGTTAACTGAGATAGTATTTTTAGCCAGCAATTATCCTTTTATTCCTTGGTCTAAGAGTCTTATCTTTAGAAATCTCATGATCAAATGAGATGACTAAATAGTTTTACTTAATTTTCTATTAATGTCTTTTTAAAAAGATTTTATTTATTTATTTATTTATTTATTTATTTATTTTTGAAGAGAGGGGAAAGGAGGGAGAGAGGGAGAGAAACATCAGCGTGTGGTTGCCCCTCATGCGCCCCCTACTGGCCTGTGAACCAGGTATGTGCCCTGACTGGGAATTGAACCAGTGACCTCTCAGTCCCCTGGCCAGCACTCAACCACTGAGCCACACCAGCCAGGGCCTACTGTCTTTTCTAATATTAAGCTGTCTACAAACCTGACATTGTGTGGAATTAGTCTTTCACTAGGTTGTAAAATCTGACTTTTAAAATTTACTGGTGATTTTTCATTTATATTGAAAAATAAGAACGAGCTGTAGCAGACCATGAAAACCGCCCTGTTTTCTGCTCTGCCCTGCTGTGATAAACAGTCTGAAGAGCCTGGTCAGAAACGCTCTGTAGGCTGTGGTCAAGGTCAGTAACGTGACAAGTACGTTATTTTCACTTACGCAAGGTTGAGGATCAGTCCTGTTGCCCTCCTTCGAAAGGGGGACACTCCCCTGTCTTCATGCACTTGGATAACGGACCCCTGGGGCAGAAGCACATGGGGCTCTGAGCAAAGAAAAATGCGGAACAAGGACGATTTGATGCAAAAGAGGGTGAGGGGCGAGGGGTTAAGTGGACGAAGCTGTGGAACCGCTGATGGGCCTGCCCTGTGGGGCCCGCCGCTGAAGACCCTTTTGGGTGGGTCCTCTCAAGCAGAGAGGAGCCTCGAACACCCAAATCCGTGACTTCTGGGGCCTTCTGGAGTGGGAGGAGAGTGGACTCTCGCTCTCCGGACTGTGAGGGGTCGCAGTGCTGAAGAGCAGGTGGGGGGGATGCCGGGGTTCCTCTGAGGCAGGCTTGGGAGCAGGGGGCACAGGCTAGGAGCCCACCCACGTGTGCCCAGCCCGTGGCGGGCACCGGTCTTCCCGCAGTGCACTCTGCAGAGTCCTGGTCCCCGGGGGCTCTGGGAACGAAACGGTTCTGTGGTCGTTTGGGGAGTGGTACCCAGTCCATCTCCTTCTTGAGGAATCCGGTGACATTCACGTGAACACGCTCCTCAACAGGCAGCGCCATGGGCTGGTTCTCCGAGCACGACCGACGACCTGACCGTAGAACCGTGTGTGCTTAGAGCCCTTCCTAACATTCCCGGGGTAGTGGTTCAGGAAAACGCTTGGGAAACTTCGGGCTCACAGTGGTAGCGGCGGCCACAAACACAGAGGAAGCGACATTCGCTGCCATTTCTCGTGTACCGTGGAGCAGGCTGCTCTTTGCCCTGGTGCCCGGTGCCAAACCGGACAGATTTCGTGCTCCCTGACCTCACAGCGGGGCTGCGGCACCGGGAGGGGCTGGAGCTGGAATCACATCCCCCTATTTCTAGTGCAAGGCCCGAGGCTCGGATGCATCTGGTAAAATTCTGCGCTCAGTCTTCTGGAGTAACCTCCGTGAAAAGGGAGATGTTGCCGCAGTCAGTCCCACGCAGAAGTAACTGCCGAATCGCCAGTGTCTGGAACTGCTGACCAGCAGACGGTGAGTTTGGTGACCCCTGCTCTTCACCAGGGCTCCCCCGTGGAGCTGTGAAAGGGCTTTACAAGGACTTACTGACTGTGAACTTCAACTTCAGATTTTCATGAAAAAAAAAAAAAATCCTTGCCAAATATTCAATAATTGAAATGAAAATTGTCAATGTGATTTGTTTTCTCACCAATGTTACTTTGCATATGAGTGAGCTCAGTTTGAAGCTCCAAGAAAATTCTTATATGTGACCTAAAAGATATTGAGGATTTAATAGAAAATTTTTCAAATTACAAATTAATAATGATTTTTACACACGAGTCAATATAGTTAAGATTTTAATAGTAACCGATAGCCTTATGTAAACTAGTTGCAAAAACTACAAGAAAACTTTGAAGAACACTTTGTTGGCATTGATAAATTTAGAATTGCTTTTTGATTTCTGCAATATCCCTTTGATATTGATAACCCTGACCCGACAGAAGAGTTGATGAATTCATTTAATTTGGAGAGATGTAGTTTTGAAACCAATGGTGCTTTTGCTTTAAAGTCACATCAGTTCTTCCAAAAAAGATGAATCGGTTTTGTCAGTGTGGGTGCAATTATTAAAGGAAAATGATTTTTTAAAATTTGATTATTAGAAAAATTTCAAATACATTTGGAGAAACTCAGGTATATAAATTCACTTTTCCACTGTAAATTTTATTGAATGTAAATATAGAAAAGGTATTTATGATGAAAACAGCATCAGATTGGAAGGTCTGTAAATACGAAATATATATAATTTTACTGGATTTAAATCTTCAATAATATATAACTGGACTTGAAGATTAACTATGAAAAAAGAGTGTAAAATAACTCACTGATAATTTCAACATATTTATTACATGATGAAATAATTCAGGGTCAAACAAAAGTAGATTTATAGTCATATGTGAAACAGGGAGCTCATTCTTTTATTACTGTTTATCAGTTGCTGTATTATTTTCCACATGAACAACTGCAGACCTGCGTTTGCTCCACCCTGTATTTAGGATATAGTGAATTAAATACAATATCTTGTTAAAATGAACTTCTATTTATTTTTATTTTTTAAAATATAGCTCCTAGAAAATTTTAAGTTACTTATGTGGCTCATACTATGTTTCTATTGGACAGCGCTGCTTGCGAGATTCAAATGGTTAGGACTTTCTCATCCTTCAGGTTTCAGTTTAAATGTCACCTACTCCATGAAGCCTTCCCTGACCACCCAGCTCAAGCAGCAACCATGCACACCTGACCACAGTCACACTAGCTCACTCTGTTCCGTTACCCGCCTTCATCACGTTCGTGATCCGAAGTGTCACTTACTTACCACTCACGTGTTCGTCGTCTGTGTTCCTCTTTGGACAGGGACGGTTGCATCCCCAGCACTGGGGTAAGTCCTTGACCAATATCTAGTGAAGTATCATAAACTCCAGAGAGGTCATCCTCCAGAAAACTCAAAGTCCTTCTTAAAAAAAATATTTATTTTTAGAGAGACGAGAAGGGAGGGAGAAAGAGAGGGAGAGAAACATCGATGTGTTGTTGCCTCTCAAGCGCCCCCTACTGGGGACCTGGCCTGCAACCCAGGCATGTGCCTTGACTGGGAATCGAACGGGTGACCCTTTGGTTTGCAGGCTGGCACTCAGTCCGCTGAGCCACAGCAGTCAGGGGTTACAAAGTCATTCTCGATAAAATCATGGAAATACACAGACACACACGTACTAGGTGTTCGGGGTAAGAACAAAAACATAAATACACTCCTGAAATTGCAGTAAAGCACAGACATGAGCTTCTGACACAGGAGAGGCTCCGCGTATGGGAAGCCTGTTCCAGCAGTGGCGTCCGTTCCTGCCTTGGCGGCGTTTGGAGCCGCGGGAGCCGTGGCAGCTCCTGTCGGCGGTGAGGCGTGGCTGCTCTGAGGCAGGCCGCCCCGCGCCCTCTGTCCTCACTCTCGCTCTCGTTGACATAGCATCAGTGTATTCGGTCTCGCCTTCTCCGGCGCTCCACTCCGCTAATTCCCGGCAGCGCCGCGCCAGGGTTCTCTGGGCACGTTTTCTGGGTTGGGTCTCTCATGTTGGGTACCCAGAAGCCAGGCACCCCTTTCACCCCCACATGGCCTAAGCGGCCCATGGGGGGAGGGAGCAGTAATTGTCTTGTTCTCTTTGTGGCATCTGGAGTCAACTGGACCTAGACTGTTAGGAGAGTGAATTAAAAGCTTTGGATAACATGGAACTATCCAAAAGTATCTTAAAACCACATTTAACAAAATCGTGGCAGCCACAAAACGCCATGCTGTCTGAGGCAGGTGAGAAAGGCCACGTGGGGAGGTCCACGCAGGGAGCAAAGGTGGCCTTGCCGGGGCCACCACGCCGTCTGGTAACCGCAAGGAGAAAAGCTCAGGCAGCGAGCGGAAGGTCTCCGCACACCTGACCCGCAGAAGGCCGGACCTGGGTGCCGTCTTCAGAAGGCGGAGTGGGTGGGGCTCCTGGGGGCCCCGGGAGAGGTGGGCCCAGAAGGCTGGCGGTGAGGGATGTACACAGACCCAAAGGTGGGAAAGATCCCACCTTCCTCATTATCCTAAAGATGGGCTTGAAACCTCTTGGGATATAGGGGGTACTGATACAGAATTTAAATATTTCTAGTTCCAGACTCCGCTCACATCCGCATCATTCTTGTTTCTGTGCCCCCATGGGCACGGGCAGATGCAAAGGGAGACACACCCAACCGCGGCCAGTGCCATTCCACTCTGGACCAGTGGGGCCTGCTGAGCCTTCAGTGACCGTGGGGACTGGGTAGCAGCCATCCGGTGAGCGGTGATGGGGGCTATTCTAGCAGGAGGGGAAAGTCGCAGGCGAGGGCTGTTGGCGACCAGCCATACACAGGCGTCCACACCAGCCAGTGGATGGGGAGTGGACTCTAGGATGGGCCTGGGGCTTGGGGCCAACTGTGGACCCCCTGAGAGATGGGCAGCTGGGTGGCAGTGTAGCCCTGGAGGCTCCTGGGAACAGGGAAGCACCCCCAACCCCTGAGCTGGGGTCTTCTAAACCCCCAAACACCCTCCATGCAGGGTGGGGATCAGGTGTCCCCTACCTGTGGCTGCAGGGGCAGGGCGCCTGGCAGGTCAGCAGACCGCAGCTCTGTCACCTTCAAATACCCAGATGGGCGCATGCACATGTGTGCCATGTCCCACCTGGGCCACGTGGAGCAACGCAGCCGGTCCTTGAGCCCCAGTTTGAGAATTTGAAGCTGGCTGGCTCCACCCGGCCGAGAGTGGCACCTCCCCGCCCTGCCTTCCGCGCCGCCTCCTAGTGCGGCTGCGCACGCGGCCTCTCCGGGCCTCAGAACCACGGGCTCCCAAGGCAGGCGTCCACCTGGCGCTCCCCAAGAGCTCAGCGACGCACGAAGCAGAAACCACGGGGGCGAAACAATAACAAAAATTCAAAACTATCGGCAGTAACGTTTGATGCTTTCGTTTACGTTTTGGACGATGAAAATCGGAAATCTGAAACGCAGTGGAAAATAACATCGCGTTGCGATTCTGAGCGTGCGTTTATGACGTCTTTTGAGTGGATAGCTGTGTGTTCTAAATACCTTTCTGTTTCTAAAAATGAAAGCAGTTTGTGAAAGACATGTAACGGGCATCCTGGGCTGGGTTTTCGACCACTTCCCTTCTCCCCGTTCTTCCGAGTCGGGGTTGAGCGGTGGTTCACAACGGGGCGCTTCCACACCCCACCCCCAACCCCCCCGTGGACATTTGGCGATATCTGCAGACACTTGTATTGGGCACGAGCGGGGTGGGGGCCATCAGCATCTGGTGGGTAGAGCAGGGATCCCGCTGGTGACCCGGCCTGGAACGTCGGCACCGTGAGGTGGGAAATGCTGGGTTACAAGGATGCAAAGCCAGCCGCGAATTTCCAACAGCTACGGCAACAGGAAAAACTGTTGTGAAATTAGTGGCAAAGTCGTACTCTGTCTCCCTCTGGGTTGGGATGTGTAACGCGGGCTTGCTGTTCCTGTCGGGACTGGCGTGAGATGCAGAGGCGGCAGTTGGATGTCCTCGGAGCTGCCGATTTGGGAGAGAAAGGCCGTCTCCCCAGCGCTGGGGGGACAACCATGAGCAGTGGCCGCAGCCGTGGGAGTCCAGCCGGGCCAGTACGCCACCCTGGGCTCCGGTTCCCTCACCTGCAGGATGGACTTGATAACAGCATCTTCCTCTCAGGACAGCGATTTTCAACCGGCATGATGCAAGAATGTTTAAAATATGCAATACCTGACCATTTAGTCGGGGCACGAACTTCTTTTCCCCTTAGATTGTCGAACAAAAAAATAACAGCCAACAGAACAATAGCCATCCAGTGTGGATGAAATCAAAGTTGTAAGGGGAAGAGCCACCAAGGAACCTGTATAAAGAACACATGGACAAACCAAAGGGTGGCCGGTTCGATTCCCAGTCAGGGCACATGCCTGGGTTGCAAGCCAATTCCTGCCCCCGGTACAGGGCATGTGAGAGGCAACCGCACATTGATGTTTCTCTCCCTCTTTCTCCTTCCCTTACCCTCTCTCTGAAAACAAACAAATAAAATATTTTTTAAAAAGAGAAAAAAGCCCTGGCTGGTATAGCTCAGTGGATTGAGTGCAGGCCTGTGAACCAAGGGATCGCGGTTCAATTCCCAGTCAGGGCACATGCCTGGGTTGCAGGCCAGGTCCCGGGCAAGGGATGCACGAGAGGCAACCACACATTGATATTTCTCTCCCTCTCTCCCTCTCTCCTTCCCTTCTCCTCTAAAGATAAATAAATAAAATGCTTAAAAATTTTTATGAGAAAAAAAAGAACATATGAACAAAGCCAAAGGGGGTAGGTTCGAGGGTGGGAGGCAGGGATGAGTAGGGCGGGGTGGGGCATAATGGTGTGAAAATGGAGACAACTGTACTTGAACAACAATAAAAAAGGAAAAAAGAAATCAAACTATTTGTTAGAAATGTACAAAACTTATTTTTTGGAGTGGCGCAGAGTTTTAGTCGCTGGTTGATGCTGTGCCATGAATGAGGTGGCGGAGCCTGAGAGTCGTCGTCTCAGGGCGTCCCTGGAACTCGGAGGAGCGAGGCTGCGTGAGCGTCTAGCGGCCGGCGTGTCTGAGCGCCACCCCGGTGCTGTGCGGGTGTTTCCCGATTACCCGCGTCTGCATGACGATGCTGTGGGAGAGGAACCGTGAGGATCTGACGATGGAGTGGACAGCTCTCCTTTGCCACATCTGGCCAGGGGGGTGGGGGGACAGGGCGGGAAGCAGGGCCCCCTCCGTGGCTCCTTCTTCCCGGTTCACTTGGCACCGTGGTGCAGTGTGGTGGTGCCGCTCCCGGACTGGCACCCCCTGGGGGCAACAGTCCCCACCCTCCAATCAGGTCTCAGTCGAAGTTGCCCCTTCCTCCGGTCCCCTCTCTCTCAGCCTAGGACACTGTTGAGACGTCTCCTTCATCCTTCGCCGTCAACCCCCTACTGCGGGCTAATCATTCTCTACGTGCCGTCCCCGGTTTAAACTACTGGGTGGCGTCTGTGGTCGGGCTGGACCCTAGTCTGCTGTATTCTCGGAAGAACTCGGGACCTGTAACGCTCACTGCGTAGACTTTCAAACTCAGAGCTCTTCGGAAACCAAGCGCCGTGAGATTCGCTCTGGCCAGCCTCAGGCGGGCGCAGAGCCAGGCCGCTGCGGGAGGGGCAGCTTCCCTGGGAGCAGCGCAGGGCGGGTTTCTGCCGGAAAACATCGGCTTTGAACATGCCGCGCTCCAGCGGGTCTGCGGCCGCTGACGTGCACTGGGGACGGGGTTCCCTGGCCTACGGAACGCTCAGGAAGAGGGTCTGAGCATGACGTGTCCTCGGCACAGGGGACACGGCTTCTCTCCCACCTGACGACGTGCGGCCCCTGGATGCTGGGTGCAGACCATGCCGGGGCCGACCAGGCGGCCTGTGGCACTGTGCCGAGAGCGTTCTCCTGACTTCATATACTCGCTTCCCGCCCCCACCCCGGTGTTCTCCAAGCGTCCACGCTAGATACGGTTTTGGGGGATACTGTCCTTCTTGGTATGTACTCACTCTTATCCTGCAAAGCTGCCTTACTTAACCAGCCTTATTCGAAACGCCACGTATACAAAGAGTAACTAAAAATTAGCAAGTAGCCAAACATTCCTTACTTTTATCCTTGAGGACATGGAGTCTTCAGTTTACTATTATTTCTAAGAACGCCGATTCTTCTACACGCACTATTCTTATTCACTAGGAACAGACCTTTTTTTTTTTTTTTTTTTTTTGAAAAACAGGGAAAGAAAAATGAATTGATTTGACATGCTTAAAAAATAAAAAAGATGAGCCAAAATATACCTAATAATTGAATATAAAACAGTTAAAGACCTTCTTTCTCAGTGATTAAAAAAAAAAGCCACATAGCTGAAGTTTTTTAACGTTTCATTTTTTAAATTTTTTTAATAGCACATTCTTTAAAAGAAGTTAACAACTTCAATTCCAAATATAAGGATTAAATAACGCAAATGAGATCTGTCATTTTCAGTAAGCTGTTGCCTAATTCCCTGGGCAAAAGTATTATGACTGAACCGATGCAAAAGCCCCCCAGAAAAGCGTCGTTGGTTGCCTGGAAAGAGTCTTCCTAAGGTCACTTGGACTCGTAGACCGTCCCCTCGCTTCTAGCGGAAGAGCTCTGCTGGCTAATGGCTTCTGGCTCCACAGCGCGTGTGCGTGAAAAGCGTCGACTAAGAGACACTACTGAAACCACTCCAGCTGTGGGTTCTGCCCTGGAAGGAAGTCCCAACACGTAACATTTCCCCTTATTTTCAGCAAGACACGTGAAAAGAAAACGCAAGTCCCACTCGAATCTCTACTCTGACGACCACTGTCAATGGCATGAAGAGGCGGGTGCCCCGGCAGGTGCCGACCCCCGTGGGCCCAGTGTGCTTATCCCATGACCCGCGGGTCCCCGGGTGGGGGAGGCACCCAGCCCGGTCAGGCTCTGCCGGTCGGGGTCGGCCTCGCGGGCTGCTGGGCTCCCGCAGCTGAGTCGCCGCGGGGTGGCCTCTCGGAAGCAGGGAAGCAGCGGCTCCCGGGCAGGAGCGCGGCGGAGCCTGCCCCGGGGTCTCCCTCGCCGGCCTCCGTGGGCGCGGCTGGCGCTACTGCTGGGACAAGATCGCGCTGCGGTTGGCCTTCATCTTCTCCAGGCGCTTCACCAAGTGGCCGTTGCTCACCTCCAGCTCCTCGGTCTTGTCCAGGGCAGAGCGGAGCTGGAACGAGGGGGAGAGGCAGCTCTGGGGACCCCGCTTCTCCAAACACAACAGGCTTGTGAGATTTCAGTCCTACGGAGCACCCCAGTTTAACACCCGGGCCCCTGAGATCCTGGGTGCACGGACTCACATACGTGTGCGAATGCCTGTGCTTCTCAACTTAAAAAGGCACAGGGGTCTGGCCTCACGGGCAACTTCCTCTCTGAGACAACTCCACCCCAGACAGGGCGCGGGCGTGGGGACCCTGATGAGTCAGGGAAGGAGGGCAAGCAGAAACAGGAGCCGAGCCTGGACGGCTGGAGGCAGGTTTCCCACAGCCCTGGGCAGCCCGGGGCAGGGCTTCTGCAGGCAGAACCCGGAGCAGGAACGCCTGAGGCCACGGTGGTGATGCCCGGGAGCCGGGCCCCACAGCCGGGCCCAGAGTCTGTGGCTCTGATTTCGATCCAAAGCCCTCGAAGAGGGGGGTTGGGGTCACGGGACAGAGTCAACCCCACGGGCCTGGAAGCCCTCTTTTGCAGGAAATTCCAAGTCAGGCCTGGAGTATTCCTACAAGTTAAAAATCAAGCACAAACAACCTCCCAAAGCACCAAACGGCTGGAGTCAGCAGAAGCAAAACCCCACAGCACGAGACTCCCAAAGACCGAATGTGTGCCAGTTGCCAGGCGTGCAACCCCGCGCAGCCGCGTGCGAGACCTTTAAAGGGTGAGGGCACGGGGGAGAAATAGGGTGAGTGTGAGCGCACCCCCAGAAACTGTGGGGAAGGAACACTCTTTAGAAAAAGGTCATCTGCGAGGGCTCCGCAAAGACTGTGCATCTATTTGGGAGACGGGTGAGGGGATGGGCGCTGGAGAAGGCAGCCCACTGGCGGGTGAGCGGTCTGACCTCTGGTGTCCCAGAAGGTGTGGAGAGGCCAGAGGTCGGGAATGACGTGAGGACACCGTGGTTAAAAATGTCCAAAACCGACTGAGAGGAAAGACTTCACGGAGCCACGGAACGTCACACGTCCTGAGCGGAATGAGTGACAATAACCCCGCATGTAACACAGAGGGCCCTGCAGGCAGGCAAAGCCTGAGGGCTCCGTGGCCGGGCTCCGGTCTCCTGCCCGACGCAGGACTCCTGCGTGATGATGGGATGCGCCCCTTCAGGAGTGTGGCCGCGCAGGACGAGGAGTCACCCGGTGGCTGGGACCCCTCGGTAAGTCCCCCCTCTGCTCTGCCGACTAGAGTATCTCGGTGCCCATTCTTCCCCCAGGAACAGCTCAGAACAGTTACCTCTCGTTGGAGCTTCCGCTTTTCAGCCTTTAGTTCATCTTCTATTTTTTCTGCATTTTCAGCAGCTGATTTATAACGAGACACTTGACTCTCTAACCTTATTACCTGCAAGGAAGGAAAGACCATCTGTATACGTGGGCTGGCCTGTTTTCTTTCTCTGATTGCTTTATTGTATTGGAGATCCAAGGGTATACACTTAATAAGTGGGAGAATGCACCGTGCAGAGAGTTACAGCCTGGCCTTCTTGGTTATTGTAAAGGCTCTAGCCAGGCAAGCTATTTGTCCCTGGGTTTGAGCAACCCGGACTGACTTCCTCTCCGGCCGGAGGCCGACAGCGCGGTTCCCACACCACTCACACGCTGCTGCCGGCTCTCCCTTCACGGGACGGTTCTGCCGGAACCAGGCCGGCCCAAGCAGGACAGGGCTGGGAAGGCCAAGGCTCCACCAGGACCTCCGCTCCAGTCTATCCTTTCCTGGGGAGTGGGCGCAGGGAGGCAGGAGAGGGAGGAGGAAAGGCAGGGAGCTCAGACCGAGCGAGGGAAGAGGCCGCGGGGCGGCGTCCCACAGCCTGCCGGAGGTTCCCATTCCGTGCGTGCGGAGATCGAGGCCCCACTCCTGAAAACTCATCACTTTCCGCGTGCTGCTCCCCCACCCCCAGTCCCTATACCAACGCCAGGAAGTTCTCCCACATGCACCCGCAACGCAGGTGCCCCTCTGTCATCTGTCCCTCGGTTAGGACCCGGTTTGCCCAGATCCGCCCAGCACGCTTGTGGGAACCGAGGGAGCCTGCCGGCTGGGCGAGAGGGACATCCCCGCAGGGAGCACTTTTAAATTATTACTTTAAAATCATTTTTAAAGACCAACGCCCCCTCCCCCCCAAAAAAACCCCTCCTTTGCTACATTAGCTACTTTCTACATCCTTTTTTTTTTTTTTTTTTTTACAAAGGGTTAGTATCAATTATACAACCCAATGACCTTTCATCCCTGCGCTCTCTCTTTTTAGGGAATACACCAAGGATCTTTTTTTCTTTTTTTTTCTGTTCTAAAAATAGCTGCTTCTTTTTTGTCCTCAGCCTTCCAGGGGCGAGGTCCAGCAAATAAAACTTCAGTGAGTCACCAGCTTGGCCACCCGTTACTGGTCTGCCATGTACACGTACATTTTGTTCCAACGCAGTAATCTCTTGCTCAGATTTTGCAAGTTTAAATTTGAGGTCACTGATCTGTCTGTTGGCATCCCCTAAAGGTTGAAAAAGAAGGAAATTCGTTAAGCTCTTGGGCTTTTAAAACGTTAGAACAACGGTTCCTGGGAACCGAACCCTCACCCTGCGACCAGCGTAGATCTGCGGGTCCTGGCCGGTGGTGGCCCCCAGCCCTCCCGAGCGAGACAGGAGGGTGCGCTTTCCACGGGCCAGGCCGGGAGGTGCCGGGAGCACCTGGGAGCGCAGAAGACAGAGAAGCGGGGGGTAGGAAGCGGAGAGCGGGCAGAGAGACTGGGCCTCATTGCCCCCACCCCCAAGCCTCCTTCCCATTTACTGGCGTAGAAAAATTCCTTCCAGTCTTCCCACGCAGCTCAAAAGGCGGCGGCATCCAGCGCGGTAACCGTGGTTCCCGCAGCGTGCCCCACGGGGGCATCTCTGCGCAGGCTTTGGGGCACCCGTTCTGCCTCTTAGGCTCACACAGAAACACCCTTGCCCCGCCCACCTGCCCACCCTGTCCTGTCTTACAGAGGAAAACGTCTTCGTGTTTTTGTAATCAAGGACTTGGGGGTGGGGGTGGGGGCGGGGGCAACACGGGGCTTTCCTCCCGCGCGAGCATGCGAAAGCCGCACACGTCACGGCGTTTGGGCCAGCCGAGGGTTGACGTTTACTTTGCAGATCCATCACGTGCACGTCCGTCCCGTTTTCGAAGACTCCGTCCTCAGGGCGCAGCGCGTCCAGCCTGCCATTCTTCTGCCTTTCCCCCAGCTGCTCTTTGAGTTTCTTAATCTGAAAACACCCACCGAGAAAGGATGTTAATTTCTCTGCTCCAAAACGAGACTGAAAAGCTGAGCTTAGAGCCTGTCGCGAAGGAAGCACCGTCCCGTGGAGAAAATGCCCCATCGATATGGCTGGATGTCGCCTGGCAGTTACTTCCTGTGTCTCTAGGATGCCAAAGAGACAGGGGTCACGTAACTAAGCCCGAGAAAAATGCAGAAAAAGCTACGCAGCCCACCAGGGAGACAGGGGGCCTTTCCCCTTTAATAAAGGGACCAGCACAAATAAATGAACGGACGAAGTGCCGCCAGGTAGCGCGCTTCTCGGAAGCCAGGTGCAGTGGATGAGAATGCAGTGACACCTACAACATCGGGCACGGACTCTCTCGTGACTCTGCCGAGAAGTTCTTCTATGGCTGAGACTGCTCTTGAAATCGGGAGGAGTCGGCACATAAAATGGTTTAGCCTGTTGTCTAAGAGTTACAATTCAGGGCTCTACTAACCTCTGCCTTATTCACTGGGGAGCCAGGAAGGGCCACCTGGAGGCCTTCCAGGCAGAGGCGGGCTCTACCTGAGTGCCCCCTAGAACTGGTGCTTCCCCATGAGCCCGGTCCAGTTGCAGGTGGACCACCTGATGGGGGTGGCCACCTGGCCAGTGCTCTCTCTGCCTGGGAGTGCGGTGAGCAGCCAAGATTGTAGGATTGTCTGCTGTGTAATGGCGGGGGTGGGGGGTCCACCAGGCCCCGTCCTGTTTCCATCCGATTTCTGCAGCCTTGGTGGAAGCCCCCCAGGCTGACCCCCGGCACATACAAACTGTGCACACTGCTTTAAGAAAACAAGCACAGAATCACCACGGATATAGGTTTTTGAAAGGTCAAAGGAGCTTTGAGAGACTCCTCCTGTCACATTGGGAGTGCTCCTGATTCTGAGAGAAATCGTCAGCGGGCCTGGAAGAAGGGGGCCGGTGCCTTGGATTAGGCTCCTGAGGGGAAGAGAGAGGAGCCCTGTTTCCTTGGACAGTGACTGTGGAATGAGTGGACAGCCACCCTGCACGGGACAAACCAAAGAGGACAACCGCTTCCTAGTTATCAAGAGCAGTGAAGGAAACCACTTTGGCCGGCGGTGACAGACGTGCCGGCCAGAAGGGGGCGCTGGTCACCGACAGATGACCAAGTGGACTTTCACGAGGGGCCTGGACCAGCTCAGTCATGCCCTTGCCTCTCCAGGATCAGCCAAGCCTTGTCGTTAAATATCAATGTCAGGCAGCAATTCACGTGGGACACACCCAATTCAGCCCATGGCCTTGGGTCCCGGAGACCCTCTGTCTAAACCTCCTATGACTTCAGATGGACCAAAAAAAAAAAAAAAAAAAAGCAAGAGCCCGGGCTGGCGTGACCGTTACTTTTGGGCATGATGCGTTAGGGGTCCTGAGCGAGCAAGGCGGAGGGACGGGGAGGTTGCTGGTCTCAGGAGCCCCGCTGGAGGACTCCTGAAGTGATGGAAAGATGGTTACCTGTTCTTGTAAGCATTCCCGTTCATCGACAAGCTTTTTCAGCCTAACATCTGAAGAAACGAGAAAGACACAGGTTTAGGGGTCTGGGCGGCCAGTACCTTCCAGCCGACGGGTGAACCGGAGGATGAGCGTTCGGGTTAGTGGGGGTGATGATGAAGGTATTATGCACGTACCACAGCGAATGAGGCCACACACAGGATGGGGGAGAGCTCAGCCACAGGCGGGCGCAGCGGCCGACCGCCCGGCACATGCTCGTCTCGTCAGGGGCAGGTCCGGCCACACGCACACGGGCCGATCTTCGACCCGGGGTTAGCATGCAGGGGCTCTAGGGCCAGACCACACTGCAACACAAAATCTCACAGGCTTCACGGCTTTGCGTCACCGGCGAGGGGCGCGCGCGCCGGGCGTCACCCCCGCGGTCCTTCGCCTGCCCCCCAAGGGCGTGCCCCAGAGGCCGCTCTCTCCTGGGCTCTCCAGGGTCGGAGTTTTGACCACAGGTTTGCGAATCAGAACTACACGTTTTGACCGCGCCAGTTTGCTGCGCTGACCCACTTGCCAAACACGTTCATTCGTTTGAGGAAGAATGCAGCTGTAGGTTCCTGTCCTCCCCCCTCCCCAGATATACTGGGGTTCACCACAGAAGCATCTAGCAATCTCCCTAAGCCGCTCCCTGAAGGGCTGTTGAGGAATGCAATCTTTGGCGTATGGGGGCGACCCTGGCCTGAAGTGAGTGGAGGGGCTCGGGCTGAATCCTGCCCCAGCTTCCAGGAGAACCAGAGCGGAGACAGTGATGCTGGTGCGTGCTGGGCCCCCAGTCTGCGCCGGGCACGGCCGTCACCCTCTCTCCCCCACGGAGCCTGTGGGTGGCACGACTATTACGTCCTGAGATCCAAGGCCCAGCACAATCAAGCGACTTTCTGGAGGCCTCGCCCGTCCCCCAACCCCCCACTGCTTTTCCAGATCTGAACTCAGACCTCAGCGCTGGGCCCAGACGGCACCCCGCCCTGCCCAAGGGCCCTGCTCCAGAGGGACCAGCGTCCTCAGGCCGCCCAGCTTCTGGTTGGCCACGGGAAGCGGAAACAATTCATATAAAATACGCCCTTGTTTTCATCTGAAAAGTCATGTATCCACATCCTAGTCCAAGTTACATGCTGGTTCAAACTGTTTTTTCCAACCGCCCCCAGTTGTTACTTTGGAAAGCACAGTAACAAAACAAACAAGACCAGAGCGTTAGGGTGATTCATTCTTTCCCTTCCACAAATCCACTCAGCACTGAAAAAATTTTCGTCGTAATAAACCGAGTCCTTTTATTTAATATCACTTTTTATTGGATCATATGTACTTCACATTCCTACGTACAAAACCACGGGCATGGCAAGAAAAGCCAAATGTGTCAGAAAGTGGTCTTGAAGCTCGTATAGGTTTTGGACAATTTTTTAAATTACTTTTCTATTAGGAGACTTCAAATACTCTGGATAGTGACTAAAAAAAAAGACAAATGTTAAAATGTAATAATAGCCCTAGGAAAAAAAATAAAAATAAATAAGTGTAATCTAACCTTTAGTCTTCTCATAGAGAGAAAATGAAAGAGAGAGAAGTGGAAAAAGATTTTTTTGAGAAGTGGAAATTTTAAGGAAGAGAAATTTTAAAGCAGAATTAAAGAAGATTAAAACTTAATAGTTTTAAGGTGATGGAAACAAGAAAGAAGCAAAATCATTTGATATGAAGAAAATGAGTACGTTTTTAGAGCTTTGAAAATTGATTAATTCGTTGGCTGGCTGGCACCTGGTCACTAATATACTTACTGTTTATCTTTTTTTTAAGTAATTATTTTATTTTTGTTCAATGACAGTTGTCTGCATTTTCCCCCAGCCACTCCCCCCACCCCAACTTGCTGTAATTCTTAACAAGAGTGTCTTGAGTCCATTGCCGCCCTGTGCTCACCCCTCTCCGTGGCTCCAAAACACCCGATTGGTAGGCACGCCGCCTGTTCACAGGCCTTGCGACCACAGACTTGGAAAGAAGGCATCAGAGAACCCGAAGTGACAATGTCCCAAATTTGGGGTTTTCTTTAACAGGGAGAAATTAACGTGAGGTGGTCACGCAGGTGTTTCAGCAATACGGGAGGAGGTTACATTTTTTAAAAATCCTGTTTTCATACTGAATTCGTACAGCTTTTCTGGTGCACCTTTCAGAGGCCCATGGAATGAGGCACGGACAGCTGAGGTCCGCGGGGCCGCTGAGCTCGCGCTGGGATTCTCCGGGCCCTCCCGCCGCTCTTTCCGGTGGCCTCACAGCGCCACCTCGCTCACCCAGGGCCCAGCCAGGTGGACAACCAGGGACAGCCGCACCACGGGGCGGTCACTCTTTAGTGCTGGGCCTGGACCCGCCCCGCCCCACGCTCTGAAAGGCAGGTTCCAACCCCCTTCTAAGGGTGCAACGAGAGGCCCCCCCAGGGCATGCAGCTGGCAGGCGACCACACCCTGTCAGGACTGCAGCGTTCGTTCCTGGGCTAGTTTCGGGCAGCACGGGGGCGGGGTGGGGTGGGGGCAGCCCCCTCTGCCCGTGGCAGGGGACAGTCCCCTCCTGTCCACATTTGCCAAGGTAACAAGGGGAGACTGAGAACTCTCCAGAACCCACTAAGCGCCCGGCCTTCCCACTTGCTCCTGGCAGGACTGAGTCAGGCGACATGGTCAGCCTCACGGTCCCCGGGCCAGCCGCCCGGGCCAGGACGGCACCTGCTTCCTGTAAAGGAAGGCAATCGCCGACAGGTTGCTGCAGAGGGCGCTATCTCCCCTGTTCGCAGGGCCCAGGGGTCTGTCTGCCCGAAACTAGCCCAGGACACTGTCCCCACCAACCCCAAGGCCTTCCTTTTAGCCGAACATCCGGAAAAATGTCGTCTCCGGTGTAAGAGCAGCAGAGGATGGGGGCAAAGGGACGACAGAAAGGGTTTTTCTCCCGAAAGACGAAGTTTTCCCTCCGTGGGAGCGGCACGCGGACCAGGCGCACAGGCGCACCAGGCTGCCACGCACACGCAGCCCCTCCTCTGCTCCGGAGCCTGGGTGTGCGAACGACACTCACCAGGGTGCCGTCCCCTGGTTGGGACGGCCTCGGAGGCGCGCGGGGCCGGGGGCTCTCCGAGGACAGGAGCCCACCGACAGGAAGCGGGGCCCCGACCTGTCCGCGCCGGCAGGAGGGGCATTCTGGGGAGGGCTGCGGCTGCTTTTCTCTGCCCGGCGACATGGCGACACTCGGTAGCCTGGATTCCCCGGGGGGTGCACGGGATGGGTGCCCTTTGGATTCCTCTCTGATTCTGACTCTTCCAACACTGAACTCTTCCCCACGTGCCTGGCCAGCCTCTGCCTTCCTCACCCTCCCTGACCCCAGCCACCTGTGCTGAGCGTTGAAGGGGCTCCGCCGGGGACATCAGCCACTTGCTGGGCTAGGACATCCTGTCACACTCGGACCAGAGGGACTGATGGCCACAGTGTGGACTGCGTGGACCCGGAAGTGGCTCGGCCGCTCAGAACCCTTTCCCTCTGCGGCGCTCACGCCTGATTCCCCGTTCCCCCCGCCCTGCCAGACACCGGGTCCCACCTGCTACCTCACGGGCGCAGGGCCTCCCAGACAGGAAGCGATCAAACGTTCCTTCATGGAACGAGCGAGTGCCCAAGTGAGGCTGCTGGCTGGCTGGCTCGAGGGACGCGAGGTGTGTTGCGCTGTCGTTGGGTGTGCTGGGGAACACCACCCTACGGTGGGTTAAGGACTTCCGGGGAGTCTGGGCCCAGGGCTAAGCTGTTTCCCAGTGCGCACTGCAGCGTGACCACAGCTTTGCCAAGGTCAGAGGCACAGCCAAACCCCCCAAACGCCTCTCCACCCTTGAACTTGATTCCCTACCACGCCTCCTGTGTGTCCTCTATTCCTGGGGCCTAGGTGGGCAGGGGCTGGTGGCCCCGTTGCCCTCCACTTGGGACGCTTGCACAGGAAGGCCATGTGCACCTGTCGCGTCACCACGCTCTTGAAAGCATCCCCTGTCCCGGCACATGGCATGGGCACCGTTCTCCACGGGGGCTCCTCCTCGGACCCTCAGCTCACAGGCGACACTGTGGCCTGTGAAGTGTTTCTCGGGCCCCCTCCCCGCCCCGTCCCGACGGCCCAGCCCCAGCCCCAGCCTCACGTGGACGCTCTGGATGCCGGAGAGAACTTCAGTCCTCACTGACCACGGGCGTCAGGCACGCCCCTCCCCCCGCCCCCCGAGCCCCACTGGGGACTCGGCCCCTCGGAGGCAGGCACCACCGCACGGTCGGGTGACGAGCAGCCCAAAGAGTGGAACCACAGGCTCGCAACACCGGGAAATGTCTTTATTCGCAATCGGGCAAGACCACGTGTGCCTCGAGCGCTGCCGACAGCCTGGCACTTCCCGCACCCACGTGCGCCTTGTCACAGCGGCGTGCGCTCACAGATTCGCACGACTGCCAGCAGCGTTCGCCACGCTCGTGCCCTTGGGCTTTTGCTCGGTTACAATTGTTTTTAAATTCAACTTTACAATTAATTTTTTTTTTTTTAGAAAAAATGCTTCTTTATGTAGACAAGGCATATTTTGTTCAGGAAGATCAGGAAAAACAAGAATTTTCCAATGCAACGGGCAAGCGACAAATGCAAGTATTTACACCAAAACACCAAAAGTGCCCGAGCAAGTCTAAGACTCCCTGCTGCAGTTCAATTGGTGGCTTGCACCGCGTAACAACAAGTCCCCCTTTCCATTGCTCTTCTGAATAATGATTAGACAAGTAATTGTAAGGTTAAAAAAATAAATTTTAGAAGTGATCCTCCCCACCCTATAACACTCTAGGAAGTGGAATGGCAACATTGGTCTCTTCCGGAAAAAAATGTTTAAAAAGTCTGTGCATGAAATGACTGTGGGGCATGATTGGTGTGCCGGGAAGCCACGAGTCACGAACGCAGGTCCGTGAAGCTGGGGTGCACGCAGTCTTCCTGTGAGGGGAGCCCCCGGGGCTTCCAGATGCGCGTGACCCCTAGAACGACGGCTCGCTCGGTGACCCACACGCTGTGTGGCTGCTGGGTCTCCTTTTTAAATAACGCACCACACGGGTTACAACGTACATACCAAATGCAAACAAGGAAGCGCATGTCTGTGAGTGGGGCGAATGCGTTTAAGTGTCGATTCTACCCCTGATGTGGGAATCTCGGGATGCTATGTGGTCACTTCGGCTAGAGGCCGAGACATTTGGTCCAGCATATCCGCGTCCGGGGCAGCTGGGGGCAGCTGGGGCCATGCCGGTTGGGAGTGGAAGCTGCGAACGGTGCGGGCTGCTGTCCGATAACCGGGGATGCGCCCAGTTAGAGCTCACAGCAATTACAGACGTGTCTCTCCTCCTGATCTGGGTGCTGGCCTTAATAAAATATAAATCTACAAGTAACAGCCTATAACTTAAAGTACTCGCTGGCGTGGTAGTCGATTGTCCTCGTGTGCCTAGACCATGTCACGGGCTGCTCGGGGGCTGTCATGGGCGGCACCCCCCCTCCCCTCCCTCCCTCCGCCTGACCTATGACAAGGCGCAGTCTTCTTTGCTTTTTTCCATGTCACTCCGGCCCCCAACCTCTTCTCTGCTGCCTGAACAGGAGTCCCCCAGCTCTTCCGCGGGTGCCAAGCCATCACTTTCTGGACTAAGGCTCTCGGAGACCTCCCTGACTCCCTGACCCTTACCGTTGATGTCCTCAGAGGGACGCTGGCCTCCGAGCAGGGCACTGCGGGGCACGTCCTCCTCCCCGGGGGGCCTGCATGGAGCGCCCCCGGCTGTTCCTCCTCCTTCCTCTAACCCTCCCGCCCCTGCTCCGGAGCCGGAGGCCTGAACAGCGTCGCCGTCGCTGCCGGGCTCTCCGTCGGCCATCGCTCTCCCGGCCTCCGTGTCTATGCCGCTGCCGTCTCCCAGGCTAAGTTGCCCATCCGCCTCCACGTTCGCACTTTCCGGAGCGCCCCGGTTCTCACTGCTCCCTGCCACCGAGTTCGGTTTGGGGCTGCCAGGGGCCTCGTTTGGTGTCCCCGCACCGGGGTTCTCGTCAGCGCATGGTGCCTGCTCTTCCTCCTTAGCCTCACTCAGGTCAGGGCTCTGAGACGGTGACTCTTCCTTAGCATCCTTACTGGTCTCGGCCGGCCCCGGAGCCTTCTTCTTCTTGTTTTTCTTCTTCCTGTTTTTTGTCTTCTTCTGAGGCGAATCCAGCCCCTCTCCCTGTGGGTCGTTGCTGTCCTCGCCGGGTTCTTTCCCATCTAGGGGTTTGCCCTTGGCATCTGCTGCGCGTGGGCCTGCTGCTTCCCGCGCACGGTGTGTGGCCGCCGTGGAAGAGGGGCCGGCCTGGACTTCACTCTGGGCGGGTGTCTCATTCTTGACTCCCGTCCCCTCCGCCCGTTCTTCATCTCTGCGCCCCCCCAGTCCTACGCTCTGCGCTGGGGCCTCCCTGGGCTCTGCTGCCTCCTGGTTGGTGGGCTCCGTCTCTAAACCACACTCTGCACTGGCGTCCACCTCTCTGGGGGCACCTGCCACACATCCGTCATCCTGACTCATGCTGTCAACGCTACCCCTAGGAGGCCTGGAGGCCACTGTGCCCTCCGGCTCCCCTGGCCCAGCTGGCCCTGCCTGCGCTGAGCCCTGGGAGTAGCTCACCTCGTCCACCTCGGAGACTGGCGAGGGAGCAGGTTCCTGGCGTGGCTCCGAGCTAACCTCTCCCAAACTGGTTCCGCAACGTTGCTTTTCCTGTTCCTGGGTTTCTGCGGATGCTCCACTTTGGTTTAGGGGATCCAAGGCGTCCCAGCCGCCTCGCTCCGCCTTGGGGCCCAGCATGTCACCATCTAGTTCCCTCCAACGCTCCGAAGCCCCGGCCCCAGCCTCCAGGGTGCTTGTGACCTCACTGGACCCAACCTGCTCTGTGCGTTCAAGGAGGGACATGTTTGCTAGGACTTGGCTTTGAACCTGGTCCTCATCTGTAGCATTTGCTACTGTTGCTAGGGAGAGGGCACTGCTGTCAGAGGGTCTCTGGTCCTCGGCACTGTCACCAGGAGGTAAGACCTCTGCGTCCGCAGCGTCCTCTGCGGGGTCCGCCTGGTGCTGCTCTCGCTCAGTACTCTGCCAGATCTCTCTTTTCCCCACATTGTCCACAGTTTCATTTTTCACCTCCACTCCAGTGGCTTTTCCTAAAAGACCATTGAGAAAATGGAAGGGACCCCATGATGCAGTGACCACTTAGAACACACAAGGCAACATACATACATGTTCTCGTCCCCGCCCGGCCCCGTTCCCAGAGAGAGAGAGAGAGAAAGAGAGAGAGAGAGCGCACGCGAGTCAGCAGAAAGTCCCCAGGACAAAGCCTCCACCAGCTCCGTGCCACCAAGCAGCCACCACATCAGCAAAGAGCCATCGGCCAAGGCCTCCGCCACCACCTCAAGGCAAGAGGCTGCTGGCGCCGTCTCCTGTGCAGTCAAGCTGTTGCCAGCAGAACGAGCTCTGGGCCAGGCAGCCGGACCCTCCGGAACCAGGGGTCTAAGAAGGACGCGGGTTCGCGGTCCCCGTTCTCACTTCCAAACGCACGTCGGGGCAACTCGCACGCTGACGGCTGTCAAACTGCACATCACACAGCCCTGAGGGCGGCTTCCAAATCGCGCTAAGAAACTCAGCCTCCCGGTCCATCTCAAGGAATACACTTTTGCGATAACTTGTATCAGCTCAGAAGAGATCCACCCCCTCCACCTGATCACTGTCCCCTGAGGAGGTGGCCTGTGCCCTAAACACCTTTGCTCCTCCCCCAGCCAAATGGAACAGGGCATCCCAGCGGGAGGTGGACACCGAAATCTGGATGACCACTTACCTAAGTACTGAGTGACGCATCAAGCGACAAATCATGAATGACCAAACCTGTGACCGCTTTGGAATGAAGTGGTGGTTTGGATTCTCCCGCCCAACAGAATTGCAGCGTGGGAGGTACCCTCGCTGCCGGGCAAAGGCTGGTGACACCAGGACCTGGGGGTCGGCCCGGGGGTCTCCCTGGGGGGTACACTTACAGCAGGGAGAGCAAGGGAAGTCAGTTTGGCTTCGCCCTGTAAAAATGCCTATGAGTGCATGTTATATAATGCACCCTTTATATCATTACAATATTATATACATAAATAAAAAACCAAAGATATAGCCCTGGCTGGTGTGGCTCAGTGGATTGAGTGCTGGCTTGGGAACCAAAGGGGTTCGATTCCCAGTCAGGGCACATGCCTGGGTTGCAGGCCAGGTCTCCGGTAGGGGTTGCATGAGAGGCAGCCACACACTGATGTTTCTCTCCCTCTCTTTCTCCTTCCCTTCCCCTCTCTCTAAAAGTAAATAAATAAATAAAGTCTTCTAAAAAACATTAAAAAAATAAATGTAAATATTGGGAAGACCCCCATATGGAAGCCACCTGCAAAACTAACATTTCAGTTCTTCAAGTGTCTGTCCGACGACGACTACCGAAGACTCACAAAGTGTGTTGGCACCAGCGCAGGCCGAGCAGAGGCCAGCTGCCCGGCCGCTGGCACACGGGTGTGAGGGCAGGGAGCCGGCTCACCCTCTATCGGCAGTGCTCACGCCACGGACAGAGCTGCGCTCCTGTGCAGGGAGGGAGCCTGGGAAGGGAGCCCTGGGGTCTGTGCATTTCCATAATGAACGAGAAGGCAGATGGGCATCCTCACGGGGGCAGGACCCTCAGCCTGGCCTGACTCCAGACTCCCCGTGAAGCCGGGACCCACTGGCGGCCAGTGGCCAGGGAGGCCTCGGACGCGGTGGCCGCTTCAGGCTGCACAGCAAGCAGGTTCTGGAGGCCCCTCCCCTGGCCGAGCACCGCGACAAACAGCGGCTGGTGGGTCTCCCTGACACTCCCACCATCTACTGGAACCCCCAGCACGGGTTCTTTCAGATGCAAAGACGTGACTCACAGAGAAATGTCACCGTCGCCAGAGGGGCGGGCACACTCAGGCTCACTGGTGGGGCACGCCCTCCGCGCTGCCCGCACGACACCCCGGGCCTGGTCCCCGCCCACGACCCAGGGCTGCCTGCCCCTCTCGAGGGCTACATGGAGGAGGGCGACCGCGGCATCCTGCGTCCCGGCCTCCACCTGCTGTCCTCGAGCACCTCGTGCCCGCAGAGCGCCGACAGGAGAGGCCGCACCGGCCTGCAAACGTGGTCGGCTAGCTGCACTCACAGCCCCCGCTACTCTGCCCTGCCCAGCTCTGTAACGGTGAGAAAGCCACACTCGGCACGTATCTGGGGGGAACCAAACAGCGCTGCCGAAACTGTCCCCTGGCCTGGAGGCAACTTTCTGGCATCCACAGTCTCACTCAGACCCGCAGCGTCGGGGGCGGGGGGGCGGGGGGAGCCCTGATGGGAGGCGGGGCGAGTCCGTGACAAGACAGAGCGCAGGGCATGCTGTGCAGCTGTTAATGGCCAGTGAGGATGAGTTCGACTCTGACAGTGCGTGGGAGGTGACACGGTGCTGGCTGGATGGTGGCAGGATCCAGAGGAAAACCAGCACTTACCCAGGGGCCTGTCCCCGGTGGCCTGGAGGGCGCTCGGCTCTTCCTTCGTCGTCCTGGTGGGACCGTGTCGTCCAGCGCCCGTCAGCGCGTCTGAAGTCTCCCCGTTGGTGGTCACCTCTGAATTTAGGATGATCCCATGTTTCTGGGGACAAAAACAGGCTCGTGGTAATACTTGCCAAGTGATATGAGGTTAAACTCTCTTTTATTAAGAATAATTTCAAGGGAAGCTATTTTCCCTGGAGCGGAGGAAAATTCGGCAGCGTCGAGAAGAGCGAGGCGCCATCCGGTGCGGATTCTACCAACACCCACACACCCGGGGCATGTCCTGCAAGGCAGCGTCCCTCCTCGGGACCCCACCCCGTCCTTGTGTGCCGGCGACCAGGTACTTTTGGCGGGGACACTCGGCACTGGGGCTGAGGCTGCCGGTGCCACGACGGGAGGCCTCGGGCATGCCCCAGGGCGGTGGCCCTGGCTTTACAAGCCCAGGCCGCACTCTTTGAACAGAGACACAGAGGGAAAGAAAGGACCATGTGGGTGTTCTGACAGGCGGGGTGCAGAAGGGGTCGGGATGGCTGGGACATTCTCCCTCACAGCTGCGCCTCATGACTCCAGAGTCCCCCCCTTGACCACGGACGGCTCCCTCTCGGCCCTCCACTGCCCCAGCTCCCTCTCCTGTGCCGGGAGGGAGCCCCAACCCTGCACTCGCAGCCTCGGGGGAGAGTCTGCGGACCTCAGCCCTAAACCTTTTCCCTCACCGCTCTGGCCTTGACCCCTGCAAATAAGCAGCCACACGGATGTGTCTGTTGACTTTATAGGACATATCCGCCCACGGCCATGCCCTGCCTCAGCCCTGCCTCCTCCAGGGTGCACAGCCCACCCAGAGCTCTGACCCCTTGGCTGGGTGCTGGGTTTCTTTACTCGGTGCCCAGACAGTGGCTGAAGCCGCTGGAGCGGCCGGACCCAGACCAGACGGAAGGTGACTTTCTGACAGTCCTGTGGGTCTCCCAGTGTGACTGGAAGGAGCCGCCCCCGCCCCCACCCCCTGTTCATCAGGAGAAGCCCTTGCAGCCGAGCCTGTCACAGAACACACAGGCTCTCTAACTCTGACTCGGGTACCGGGGAGTTTACTGATGAGGACGGAAAACACGGGGACAACATATCAAAAAACTCTCGGAAATCAGAGTTGCCGCCCAGCTCTGATAGGCCTGTGAACATCTGAAGGTCACAGGCAGACCCCATGGAACCCGGGCTCACTTTCCACGTCTCTTCGGTGTCACCTCACCCTAGATTTGCCTCTACCAACCGAACCACAGCCGGCGACGTGACAGGAAGCCACGCCGGCCCCCACGCAGACACGCGCCCGAGCATCCCGGAGCGCGAAGCTGTCGCCGGGCCCTACCTTCAACGCCTCTTTGAGCACGCCTACTTCTTCTCTGAGATCATCCTGCTCACTCCTGACGGAGTCAAAGAACTCTTTCTGCCTCTCTAAGGCCTGAGCGTGCGGCGGAGCAGAGAGAGAGAGAACAGTCGCACAGGTCAGCAGGTGACTTCGGAAGAGGAGTAAGGAGGTGGCTTCTACTAGGTAGACGCCGACAGTCGGCATGTTGGATAGCGTGTGGTTAAGGGTGCGAACGAGATGCAGGTGACGAGCTCTCCTTCAGCCAAGAAGCGCGGCTGCCCGTGCCCCCGAAAGACAGGAACCCCCGAGGGCACTGGGTGCGTTCCGTCTGCAGCACGTTCTAGCTTAGTCTGGGTGTCACGGTCCTGTTAGCACATCGACAGGGCCCCCCCCCCCATTGGAACGCGGGGTGAACACAGAGTCGGAAGCAAGGCCGAGGAACCCTGGCGACTACTGTTTCAGCAATCAGCCTGCTTTCCTGCGCGCCTTCCGGGAGACGGCGGGCACAGGCCATCGGGAGGGGGCCCTAAAGCAGACACACATGCACATGCACAGGCCCCGCGTGAGGGGACGAGCATGCGAGAGAGAGGACAAGGCCGCGTCACGTCATGGCGACGTGGGGTGCCGGGTCACCGCGTGTCGGAAGCCAGTGTCGGGAAGCATAGCCGTGGCTGTGAGGGTCCCTTTCTTCCTCCTCCTCAGCCCTACAGGCAGGTGGGCGGGAGGGAGGGGGTCTGAGGACCCTCGGGGGAGATTTCAAGCTGGGGTGACATGGGGCACAACAGCCGTTGCCGCCTCCCGGCTTCCTGGAGCCCCTTGAGAAAAGGTCCAGGCAGGAAGGGCAGGGAAACCCACACCTCAGAGCTGCCCGAGGGCCTCCCTCGTTGGGTGGGGGGTCTCCCTGAGCCCCAGGCCGCTCACAGGGCGTCGGAGAGCCCGGCCCACACTGACCTAATGACACTCCCCACGCTGGACGCCAGCTTCCCATCCAGAGCCACCGTCACCTTGGGGAGGCTGGCACGCACTCGCCGCACGACTGAGTTTGCATCAGGTGGGGCCGCATGCACACTCATCCAAGCAAACCAGAGACTCGGCAAGCAACACGCCGGCTACGCCGGTGGCCCATCTGAACAGCCTCTCAAAGACCCGCGGGTCCTACCCCTATCTTTTTGTCCTTCCACTCTATCGCTTCCTGAAGGTCAGAAATCTCCCTGACATAGTTCGCCTGTTTCTGCTGCAGCTGCCGGATTTCCTGAAGAACAGGGACAGGTGGAAAGAGAGCAGAGAGAGGGTTAGGCAGGAAGTCCCGGTGCTGACCGTGCAGGCCGGCGGAGAGCTGTCCTCCGGCCGGCAGGCCCTGGGGTGGTGGGGGGGCCGGAGTACAAGCTCTCACGCTCCGGAGCTCATCCCTGAAGGCAGCCCCTTCTCCAGCTCCTGCTCCCCGCCCCAGAAGGCCAGGAGGAACCCCACTGGGGGAAATTCTTACTGAGAGGCACTCAAGTTCTGATCAAGTTAAAAAGGTTAAAAACCCTGGGGCCCTGGCCGGGTGGCTCAGGTGGTTGGAGCACCATCCCGTCCGCCAAAAGGTTGCGGGTTCGGTCCCCGGTCCCCGGTCCCCGGTCCCTGGTCGGGGCATGTACGGGAGGCAACCGACGGATGTTTCTCTCCCCCTCCCTCTCCCCCTCCCTAAAATCAGTAAGTATATCCTTGGGTGAGGATTAAAAAAAATAAAGAGGCAGAAACAGCCCTGTACGTTTCTTGTTGCCACGGGAACAAATCAGCATGAGTCCGGTGGCCCTGAGCACCGCCGACGTGCTCCCCTGGCGCTGGAGCTCAGGGGTCCCCAGTGGGCCTTGCGGACAGAGGTCAACGTGTGGGCAGGCCTGGGGGCCTTCCTGGGGGCCCCGCAGAGAAGGTTCTGGTAGCTTCTAGAGGCGCCCGATTCCCCGGGTCACAGCCTTCCTCCCGTCGCTCTGATATCTGCTTCCATTGTCACATCCCTTCTCCTGCCTGTGACTCTCCGCCTCCCTTCCGTAAGGCCCCTGTGACACACGGCCCCCCCCCCCCGAAAACCCAGGACAATCTCCCATCACAAGGTCCCTTTTGCCATGGAAGGTCACAAAGGAGAATTAGCCTAGGCCCCCAATTTTCCAGGAAACCCGTGACCTCAGTAACGAACCAGCCAAATGCTCCTAAGTCACACACAGACACACGAAACAGAGACACAGGACCAGCCACCCACCTGCAGCATCTCCTCTCTCTGCTGCAGGGCGGCCTTCATCTCCGCGAGCTGGAAGCGCAGCAGCTCATGGGCATGTTTCTCCCGCTCGAACTCCTGCGAGGAAGGGCAGAGCAGAGTGCTGAGGTGTGTCGCTCAAGTTCATGGTCACCTTTCCGCAACTCCCCTCTGCCTGCGACCACAGCACGGTGTCCCAGGCCCTCAGGACGCCATGAACCCGTTCCCGGGGACCTTCTGGAAGACGCCCTGTGGTTTACCGCACAGCCAGGGGAGCTGGGGGAGCCTGGGGCAGTTCCCGGCTCCTCTCTGGTGGGTGACGCCCCAGGACGGGCCCCCGTCAGGGTGTCTGTCTGCTGTGCTGATGGCCCAAGCAAGGGGGCAGCTTTGCGAAGGACTTAGGCTAATATCGCCCCCAGTTTTGAAATACGACAGGAACACTCTTTGGGGTAAAAGGGGCTCCGTGTGTCGGCTTCGGCAAGCCTGCCCTCGTTAACAGTGGCTGGGCCACCGCTGCGCTCCAGGGACAGAGCCGAAAAGGTGGGGGCAGCGTCGGACCCTCTCTCTGCGAGACCTGCCCCAGAGACACGGCCATGCGGCTCTCTGGTCCCCCCTCAGCCCCGCCCAGCAGCGCGCTCCCCAGTGACAGTCCGGTGCCCAACCAACTGCCTGCAGCTCAGGGGCCGCCTCCCCGGGGCCGTGAGCCAGGTCACTTCACAGGGGGCGGACCTCCGCTCTTGCTCACCCTGAGGTCTGAGGTCTGGGGTGACCGGCCCCCCCTAGTGGTGACCAGGGTGTGTCCATCGGGCTTTGCTTGGCCCATGGTCCCCTCCTTGGGACAACATTCCGGGAAGACCCAACTTCTGTGGAATTAGGTCAGAGGGTCCCTGGTCCTCCTGACGCCTGAATGGGGCCACTTTAGGAGCGTTAAGGACCCCTAACAGCCCTCTCCCCCAAGGTGGGGTCAGGACAGCGCTAGGCTCTGTCATTCATCCCAACGGGACCTTGGGCCTCGTGAGAGGCTTCTCCTTCCTTCCTTTCCTCCAGAGTTCCGCTGTCAGGGGCCTTCCCTAGCCTCAGACTCAGCTCCACAGCAATCAAGGGCAGGGGGCGGGGCTTGGAGTCGGTTCAGCTCTTGGGCTTTACCGCATGGAGCCAGGTTTTTTGATTTTGTTTGTTTTCAAGATAATGACATGCATTAATTAAATGTTCTGTTTATCTCGGCAAATTTGGAAAAGTGGACAATGTTATAGGGTTTGATTAACCAACTAATTCCCCAAAACGTGAAAGTCAAGGACCCCGTGTTCTGTGGGTCGTGAAGACGGCGGATCGCCAGGCCCGTCTGCTGCCACGGACCCGAGCGCGTGCCCGTGCTTCGCGCCGATGCCATAAGTCACAGTAATTCCAGCGCTTCGCAACGGGAGCCCAAGCAAGACGCCACCGTTCTCTGGGCTTAAAGGAGCTATTTAGTTCTTCAATGCGGTAAGTGGGCACTTCCCAATCAGCAGAAAATAAATCAATATAATTTTCTTAAAATCCTTGACACTTGCAGCTGGCTGTTTGTCTGCGGCGTTAAGGAGTAAGAAAATAAAAGCCAGGAAATGCGTCTGCACAGGGAGGCCCCGAAGCATCCGATCACGCCTTATCCGAGCGCGCCGCTTCTTGCGTAGGCAGGTTTTCCCACGGTTCTGCCTGCACCTCACATGCAACGCACAAGTGTTCTCCTGGCAACCTCCCCTCTGGTTTACTACGGAAGCGCGCCTATCGGCATCGGAAGTCCCTCGCAAAGAGCGCAGCATGCTTCTCAGAGGTCTGGGCTTCCCAGACCCGTGGAGAATCACTGTTAACCACACACGCACGCACACCGAAAACTAAAAAAAAATAAAAATTATTTTTTAAAAAGCGGATAACTTCACGGAACCCGGAAACCACCCCCTCCCCCCACCTCCCTTTACGCCCGCACGTCATTTCTACCGTTCTTCACCACGGCGAGACTCACCTTGTTCTTCTCCTCGTACTGCCTCTGGGACTCGGCCAGCTGCTCCTCCAGCTCCAGCAGCGTGTCCTTCAGTGTGTCCACCTGGTACATGTAGTTCGTCTTCTCGTTGTCCAGCTGGGCGTTGGACACCATGGCCTTCTTATACTTCTCTTCGACCTCTGCCAGGGAGTCCTGCGGGAATCAGGCCGCGGTTGTGAAATCATGGCAAGAAAACGCAAAGAAAGATTAGTTCGGCGTTCTTTGTTTTTTAAATTTGATTTGAAAGAGAGAGAGAGAGAGAGAGAGAGAGAGAGGAAGGCAGAGGGAGGGAGAGAGAAACGTCGATGCATCATTAGCTGACTCTTGTGTGGCCCTGACTGGGGATGGAACCGCGACCTTGGTGTATCAGGATGATGCTCTAACTCACTGAGCCACCGGGCCAGGGCTCGATCAGCATTCTTTTTTGGTAAAGATTTTATTTATTTATTTATTTATTGAGACAGGGGAAGGGAGGGAGAGAAACATGGATGTGTGAGAGAAACACCCATCTGTTGCCTCTCTCACACCCCCAACTGGGGAACTGGCCTACAGCCCAGGCATGTGCCTTGCCTGGGAATCGAACTGGTGCTCCATCCACTGAGCCACACCAGCTAGAGTTAGTTCAGTATGCCTAAATACAAAAAACTCAGTCCTCAATTTAGACTTTATTTCTTCGAGTAAATGAATCAAAATAGAAAACACAGCAATTGCAAAAGTGAAGAAGTTCCTCCTTTTCAACTTGACCGAATTCTCCTCACTCGGAAAACTGGTTACTCACTGTGCCGAGGGACAAAAATAATCAACAGCCACCAGGACAAGGGACACACCTGGTGGGAAGGGTTCTGGTCACGAGCAGCCCAGCTCTGACCCCATGACTCGGGGGCCGGGTAGTGGGTGAGGCTGCTCAACAGGTTTCTGAAGTAACCCCTCCCAACATGTGACCAGAACAGGGCACGGAGCCAGCAGGATGGTGGAGAGAACCAGGCCCTGGCTGAGAGCTGCCAGGCCTGGGCTCAGAACCAGGAAAGGGGTGGGCGGAGCCTCACATTCTCAACCCCCAGGAGAGGTGCGCAAGGTGCACAGGCCTTGGGGGCAGGCCCTGGAAAGACAATGGCCATCCCTTCGAAGGGGCAGCCCAGGGACAGGGGTCTGCCAAGTCCACTTGGCCCTGCCTGGCCCACGCCCCTGCGGGTAAGGCCACAGGGAGAGCACAGCGGCGTTCAGGTCCCAAAACAGACGCTGGGGGAGCAGCTCCGGAACAGAGAGCAAAGTCCCTGGCTGCAAACCACCTGCAGCTAGAGAAGGGCAGCTGCCGCCGGCCGGGTGTCGCAGGCGCCCCGGGCAGGCTTCCCGGGGCCGGCGCTGGTCCTGCCTGCATGTGCAAGCCGGGCACCAACCCTGGGGGGCGGGGGGGGCGGGGTGTGACTGCCACCTGCCCCACTGGCTCCCGTCTCCTGTGGGTTAAAAGCCAGTGCCCTCATTTCTCCCCTTTTTAAAAAGAGGTGATGATGATGATAGTGACGAGCCAGCCAGGTGATCTGTCCCCTGTTCCCGGTGCCCCTGTGGTAGGAACTCAGAGGATCTGGGGGGCACTTTCTGGGGAGCCAGGGGCAGCGACAGGCTACAGCCGTGGCCTGTCACCACTGCCCTGTGAAGACAGAGTGCGGCCCGACCGACCCTCCGCCTTGCTGCCGAGGAACGGCGACCGGGTGTCCCGGCTGGCCCAGCGCGGTTTCCGCCTCCTAAGAGCAGCGTGCATTCGCCCGAACAAACCCAGCACAGTGCACATTCAGACGCCGCTGCGGTTAGTCCGTGTTAAAATATGCACCCAACTCGGTGTCCCAAAGCATGGCCACGAGCAGGCTGTGTTCCTGCAGACAGTAGGTGTTCGGGGACACACACAATGCGAGGCTGCGTGAGGACGAGACGTGCCCCAGGAACCGCGCCGGTGGCCTTCCCTCGGCTTGAAGGCTGCGGGGGGCACGCCGCGTGCGCACCCCAGGGTAGCTCTCCCGCCACGCGGGGCCTGGGGCGTCCGCGGGGCTCGCATGCACGCTGAGCGCCCCTTTGGGGTGCATTCACGGTCAGCTGGGTTAGTACGGTGAGCCCACGCACTGCACACGGGCACCTTCATCTCCTTCAGGCCCTGAATGTATCTGCCTTCCACGTCCTGAATCTGGTCCTTGAGCTCATGGAGTTCCTGGGGGAAGCGGCAAGACCGGTGGGTGACGTCGGGGGGCGAGTGACGTCGGGGGACGGGCAGGCCCGCGGGGACACAGGCGGGGCTCCGGGAGGCGCTGCTCCCAGCCGGCCCCAAACAGCCTGAGCAGGGGCTCCCTGCTGCTTTCATGGAGCGCCAGGAGAGAAAGGGGTTCCCACGTTACCAAGATTAAAAGCTGGGGGTATCTCATGATATATTTCCACACGATTGCTGTGAAATCGAGGTCTCTCTCTCTCGTATGATATTTTGGCAGTTTTACGAAACAGACAAAAGAGCTTCGGGAAACGGAACAAGAAACGTCACCCCTGGTTGGCAGCTCCCTCGCTCCTGCAGTCCCTGCGCCGTGCTGGCGCAGCGTGGCCGGAGAGAGACACCGTGGGGCTGGGCCCGGCCTTACGGGGCCTGGCCTCGCTCTGCCGGTCCTGCCGCTGCTGCCCCCCTGGTGCCCTCGCTGGAGCGAGGGAGTGAACAGAGCTTTGGGATGGCTCGTGGGACTGTTTAGGGACGACAGCCAAAACACGCGCTCACAGCGCGCAGGCGTCGGAGGCCACCTCCGCGGGAACCTGGGCACCCCGCCGCCACCGAAACCTCCTCTCCGGCCTCCCTGGCCAAGGGGCCCATGGCGGAGGCTCGTCCTCCGTCACCACTCTGAAGCCCAGAAAGCGCTTCTGTAAACGAAGCCAAGTCTGACCCCGAGGGGACCTCCCTCCCCTTCACGCGGCCGCCTCTTCGGACGCAGCCGCTTTACCAAGCGGCGCCGCGCTCCGCTCCGGGGCCGGCAGTGTCGAGGCCGCGACAGAGCATGTCTCCATTCCAGAGGGAGAAGAAAAAGCCACTCAAACAGCCCGGTGAGGATCCACGGAAGGTGGACGATGGAGAGAAGGAACGGACGGGGGGTGCGGAGGGCAGGTGGGCAGAGTGGCCCGGCGCCTTTGCGCGGTTTGGCGAGTGTGGACACGGGTGGGCCCCAGAGCCGAGGGGGCGCAGGGGCTGGGCTCAGGTGGGCCCTGCAGGGGCGGCAGTCAGGGGTGGCTCCCTGGGGGAGGCCGTATCTGAGCCGAGCCCTGGTGTCACTAGAACACCTGTTCGTGGGGCGCAGGGGAGACAGAAGTGAGAGGGGGGATCTGAGGCCTTGGGGATGAAACCTTCTTCCCCGGAAGACAGAGTGTCATAAAGGGTCCCACATGGGCAGGGCGTGTTACCTTGATTTCCCTCATGGATGCCTCGGTGTCCACGGAGACGGAGGTGTCCCCGCTTCCCCTCCGGGTGGAGGTGCCGCCCAGCGAGGCCAGGGTGGCTGCAGACAGGCTGGGCAGGTTGCGGGGCCCCTAGAGCGGAGGCAAGGACCAAGCTCAGTGTCAGACAAGACCCACCTGACCCGCGCGTCTGCCGTCACCCCACCTCCCCCTGAATCCGGCTTCCCACCTGGAACGTCTCCCGTGGGCTCGAGGAGAGCAATACAGAGGGGGTCACGCTGGGGGGCCGTACGGCTGGGGAGCCTGTCTGGACCCACTTCAAGCTCCACAGCTGGGCCAGGGCCAACCCCTTCCTTGTTCTGGGGGCTAAACACACTCAGTGGAAGTGACCCCCGGGGACCCTTCCTGAGATTGTGGCACGGGCTGGTGGGCCGCACGCCGGTCCTGCTCGCCCACTGGTGAAGATCTTTATCAAAGATCAGGCAACATAACCTCTTGTCAGTTTTACCCCTAAATGCCGGGACTGCCGAGTTCACCAATGACATGGTATGAAGGCTTGCAGAAACTCCTCACCTTTTCAGTGAAGTCTTTTTCTGGTCTCTCTTCCACCTGCAGAGCAAAGTGCACAAATGTCACAGGTGAGCACTGAGTGGATCTCTGGACACAGGGGGAGGGTGACAATACAATAACACAAGAGCATCCTTTGCGACTTAAAAAACCCGCTTTGCCCAGCCGGCCCACGGCAGCTCAGAGAGCCAGGCTGAGCATCCCGCGTGGCTTCCCAGCTCCCAGATTTCCCCAGGACATGACGACGGCGGAACTGCGCAGTCAGAGGAAGGCTCGCGAAGGGGACATGTCAATGACCTGGTGCGCGCGGAGGTCGGCTCCACAGGTCCCTGCCACTGTGCGTGCAGGCCCGTCCCCCCCCAGCGGGGGCGGCACGCGCCACACCTCTCTGCGTGACTGACTAGAGAGGAGAGCCAGGACCCCATGGGGTCTGGGCGCTGCAGGTGCAACCGTGGGAGTTTTAATCTCAGCTCTCCCTGAACTTGGCCTGGGAAGCGAGAGAGCAGCGAGTCCGTTGTAACCTCTAATTCTCGCAAGTGACGGAGTTGCGTGAGATTCCGGTTTAAAGGTCTTGGGAAGAGTGCCAGACGTGGGCAGCTGGCTGGGGGGTGGGGGCAGCAGCCGAAGGTGCAGGAGGAGACTTTGCTGGGAGAAAGGTGGGACCCCCACAATTTGGCTTTTCTCCTCTTTGCTGCCTGGATGTGTCTCAGGCCTGGTGTCTCCCTTCGGCAGGTGGGGGCTTTGGGGGGACCCACAACAGCCATAGTGCTGTGTGACCCTGACCCCAGGACCCCCTGTGCCGTGAGGGGGTCTCGGGAAGGGGCCGCGCTGGCCAGGGTGCCACTTCTTCCTTTGCCCAATGAAAGACTTCTCCTCTTTCTCTTCTCTTCTCTCTTTTCTTTTTTCTCTTTTCCTGCTTTGGTCCCTCCAGGGCTCCTCTCCATGCCCCGTCCGGAGGCTCACAGAGGACAGGAGCACCCGGCGCTCCGCTCTCTCCACGCTCTCCCAGGAAAGCCATTGCTGTCCTGCCTCTCCTCACGCCTCCAACCTGCCTCCTGCGGCTCAGAGGTCCTTCCACGGATGCACCGGCCAGGGCAGCGCACGTCCGTGTCAGCCAGCGCATCGGTGCCCTGGGACCGCGGCCACCCCTGCATGTTGCCACGCAGTTGGTGCACACTGCAGGCTGGGAAACCCCGGCGGAGCGGCTGGTGACCGCCTGCACCGTGTGGTGACGTCATCCACGGGGCAGCAGACGGGTGCGGGGGCCAGGGCCTGGTTGGCACGGCCAGGCGGTGACGTCCCGTAAAAAAGACCACTCTGGGCCCACGTGGGGTGGGAGGCCCCGTCCTGTCCCCACCAAGAAGGTTCATTGCCACCTTCGCTTCTCTGAACTCGCACCTTCAGCTTTCTCTCCGAGGGGACGGCAAAAATGACGCAGCGAAGTGTGACAGCTAATCAGCCAACCAAAGGGATCACGGAATCAGACAATATACTCCATTCCTCCGAAAGGAGGCGATCCCAGACCAGCTCTCCGCTCAGGACGACCAGGTTCAAGTCCAACCTGGGCTCCGGCTGCCAAAGCACGTGGTCTCACCCACCCGCTCACACCGGGGCCTTCGGAGAACTCTCTGCTCTCCTCTGACAGTCCCCTCAGTGTCCTCAGAGCAGGAGAGCAAATGAGAGCGGAGACCATGTCCCTCAGGCCAGGGGCTGCACCCAAGGGCGGGCCGGCCCCGCCCCACTCCCACATTAGCCCCCCGGGCGGGGGTGCGGTCCTGGTGCTCCCTCCACCTGGAGTGCTCGGCGGCCCACCTGCCCACCGCCCGCTGTCCTCCCAGGCCCGGGGCAGGCCTGGGTGTCCCGAGGGGGCTTCCCCGAACGCCTGGCCTGCAGGCGCCCTGCCCCCCGGGGCGGCGCAGCTGCGCCCCATAACAGGGAGCCTGAGCTCCGTGTAAAAGTGCACACCTGGAGCCACTGTCCTCTCAGTCAGCTGTGCGTGCCTCGTCCACGCAGCCTGACATTCTGGTGTGTCGAGATGGTCCTATCGCCGCCCGGCACCCACGTTCTGAGCTGTGGTGATTTTAGCCCTCTGGGGCGGGGCTTCTCTCGACTTGGGAACAAAAATATTCCCGAGAATTTCAAATGACGAAGGAAAACTAACTGCCTGGCGCCTGGTCTGCTGGAAGTCAACTCATTGAACCTCCCGGGCCTCCGGCCTTCATCCCCCCAAATAAGCTGGTGTGCAGAACAAACAAACGCTAACGAGATGGAAATAAAGAGGGTCCTTTCACTCTCAGGGGAAGGGCAAGGCCGTGCTTCACGGGCTGTGGATGGAACTCTCGCGAGGAGCGTCTTGCTTCGTGGTTCAAAGGGCAGCTTTCCTGCCTGGCCATCAGCAGCAGGGACACGAAGCTCCCGAAGTCCTGCGTCCACCCACAGGGACCCCGTCCCTGTACAAGGACCCCACGTTTTGGTGAGCTTTTCCGGCAAGGAAGATGAGAAAGCACACCCCGGAGCTGAGCATGGGTCTCCTACGGCTTTAACACACTCGGCTCTGCTTGCTCCACTTCTCCTGAAAAGCACACGCCTGTGATTCTCAGTAAGGAAGGAGCAAAACCCACATCAGAGTTCGCTCTTTAATCTGAAAGCGAGTTGTAAAAAGCCCTATCTGGGTGGCTCGGTTGGTTGGAGCGTCATCCAGTGCACCCGAAGGTGGCAGGTTCAACCCCCGGTCGCGGTGCGTAGGCGAGGCGACCGCTGGATGTTTCTCTCTCCCTCTCTCTCTTTCTAAAAAAAAAAAAAAATCAGTAAACATATCCTCAGGTGAGGATTAAAAAGAAGTTTAGAACGTAGTTTTTAAGGAGCCTTTGCTTCACGTACACAGTGGACTCAGAATGTAAAGAGTAAGGACATGTTTTTAAGGAGAGACCGTGTGGGAGAAGCCAAGCTCTCGATGGAGGTGATAGTTGATCTGTGCTTAACGGCTGTTTCCGATCGCCATTCCACACATTGGAGTAAGTGTGTTCTGTCCCAATCCCAAGGGACCGGTGTGTCTGCCCACCTTCCCGAGACACAAGCACCCGGAGCCCCTTGGAATGTGACCCAGCGCCCTGAAGCCACTGCAGTGCCCTGGGCTCCCACTAGATGGCAGTGTGTCCAGCCGTCAGGCACCTGCACCCACTCAATGAAGCACCCACTGTCCCCGAAACAATGGGACAGGTAAGTAACCCAGACGGTGTGTTAACTCTGACACACGGCACAGCCCTTTGCCTCTGAGAATCACACGCAAAGAGACCAAACAGAAGAATGCTGTGGTGGCCGCTGCGTGCTGAGGCGTGGGGACCAACGAGGTGGGGACCGCGCCCGTGTGGGGCCCTGCGGGCACCGGTGGCCCCGAGAGTGAGAGGGTGGCAGCGCCACGCCTCCCGCAGCCTGTTGCATTGATCAGCCTGCGGGCCCGCAAGACCCAGCACAGGGGCCAGGTAAACAAGGGCTGCGCCCCAGGGTGTCCCCAGCCCCCAGCCAGCAGCCCTGGACCCTGATGGGAACCGGACCACGGAAACAAGGTCACTGCCTCGTCCCTCCCAACAAACAGACGGACCGCAGTTAACGCTGCTCAGAACACACCCATTTTAAGGGCAATGTTCCTTCAAACACCCGCAGCAGCGGCGTCTGCCATCAGGGCGGACATTTTTGGTTTTAAATCCAATAATATTGACATTACCCTGAGTGGCTTGCCCTTGACTCTGGAGTCTGTAATCCAGCCCCTGGGTTCGGAGTCCCGACGACTCACCAGGCCAGGGGTCATGCCCCACGAGCCGCGGCGCACGGCCACGCCTCCAGCCCTGCCAATTCCCGATTCTCCTGTTGTTTTGTTTCTTCAGGGTTCACGACCGCTCTTTCCAGGTGAAGCTCAGGAAGTTCATGTGCCTGGCCAGGTGGCCCAAGCAGGAAGGAGAGCCCTGACACCGGGCCCCGGTGACTCCCTGCTCCCTTCCTGCTCCGGGCCCCTCCGCGAGGCCAGGCTGGAAGGGTCACTGGGCCCACGGGCCTCGCCCCGGGCACCGCCCACGCCCGCTGCCACCCCCTCCTGGGCTGTCCTGGCTCCTTTCCAACCAACAGGGAGAACACACCCGTGGACATTCTTCGCGGGTCTAGCGAGCCCCAGACACCAACACCCACCGCCTTCCCACAGTGCAGCCGCCCAGGGCCCGGAACCCAGAGAGGGCGGCGAGTTCCAGGACTCGCGGAAGAGAGGGCCAGCTCGGCTCTGTCTTCTGGACTCCACTGCTTCCCGCCCTCCAGATGGTCAAGTGCCACCATGACCACGTCCCCGGGGGAGCTGCTCCACCCGGCGTGGAGGTGTCTCTGTGGTTTAAGGACAATGCACAGAGGTGCCTTCAGCTTTGGAGTCCCCCCCCCGTCCCACCAGGAGGTGCTTGGATGGGGCCTGGGGACAGCCCATCCCACAGAGTCTGCTGGACGCTGACCTTCGCTCCCTCCATGTGTCAACAACTCGACCATCAGCCGACCTTTGCTAAGTGAGCAACAGGCTCAGGGGAGAAACAGGATCGAACTGATTCCTGTTTGTGAGCAACTGCCAATCAGCTCGGTCAGCACCTGTCTGCCCTGGGCTCTGAGGGCCCACGGGAAGGTGGGTGACAGGTCCCCTCGGCTACGAGTTCAGAGTTAAAGAGAGAGACGGGGAGCTGCCAGGGGCCCGGGGCTCCCCCACCCATTGCTCCCTTTGTTCCCCTGACCGAGCCTGGAGGAAAGCCACACCCCCCACCCCACCCACAGCTCCCCAGGGTGGGGGTTTGGCCCTGGCCAGGTCCCCAGGGGCAGAGGCTGCCCACCTCTTGTCCTCAGGCCCCGGACATGGGGTACATCTCCTGCCCCCCCACTGGGTTCATGGTCTCCTAACTAAACCCCGGTTACATGAGTACATCTGTCACAAATCTGGAAGCTTCTGACAACGACATGTGTCTGATTTCAATCTCTTCGGTCCTATCCTGTGATTTCATCCTGATGCGGGAATAAACCTCGACACCGAACACTCCCAGGTCTCACAATTCCGGCTGCACCGGAGCCAGACCGGGCCCTGCACTCCGGGGCCAGGGCTTGGGCAGCCCAGCCACAGCCCTGTCCGGCCAACTGCGACCGCGCTGTTTGTCCCAGACGACGAGAGAGGGAGGCCTGGGTCGGCCTGAGCTCCTGTGGAGGGTGCTTGTTCCCAGCAGTTCCAAGGGCTCACGCGCATGAGCTGATGGGTGAGAACTCAGGAAACAGGCCGAGCTGGGAGCCGGCGGGAATTCGAGCTCGCAGATACCACCCCTCGGTCGTGGATGCAGTGTCTTCAGGGAGCAGCTTCCCAGATTTTAAAAAGTGAAGTTACATGACATCCAACAACTGGGTGTCTCACTCTTCCTGCCGAGGGTGAGCGCCCGGCATGGCTGGTGAACTCACCACCCAGCGGAGCGTGTTCGGGACCAGGCTTCCCTGGGCCCCTCCCGTCTGGTCTCCAGGACCGGGTGGCGTGTGTGTGTGGCGGGGGGCGGGCAGGTGACCCGTGCACGGTGGCGGTGTCTGCAGCCCGCACGGAGGGGCCAGGGCTCTCCTGGTGGGACACCTGCCCTCTCCACCCCCCTTCGGCTTTCTTCCCCCCACTCCGCCCAGACAGGTAAGTGGTGGAGAGGAACATTGCTCCACCGTCAGGAACACACCAGCGCAAGCCCAGGCATGACCAGCTCTGGCCTTGGCCTTGGCGTCGGGGATTCAGGGAGGGGGCACCGAAGCCACGCCCTGATTCACCAGCATGCGCCACGTCTCCAGGGACCCCTCGGTTTGCTTTCCCAGACGCAGCGCACATCGGCACCTGGTAGGAGCCCTCAGGGCTTTGAAACACTGTATCTCGTTTAAAGGACAAACAAGTCACAGCCCCCAGCGGGTGGGTGCATCTGTGGGGGTGGAGAGTTCAGCTCCCCAGCTTCTCCCCGGATACCGGGGGCAGCGCCGAAACTCCAGGCAGCTGGTATCTGGCTGGTGTCGGGTCACTGAGAACCATGTTCACGCTTCTCCAGGACGAGGTGCGGAGAAAACAGCCCGATGTGGCCCAGCTCTGCTTTCCTGGGCCCAGGGCTGGTATCATGGGCGCACCACCGGCTGGTATGGCCACCCTCCGCTGCGGGCAGGCACGCAGCCCCGCTGCTGCCGACTGAATGCCCTCTCTGGTCTCCCAGCGCCCCCTCTCCTCGGGGCAAAACCGCCCTGCAGACCCTGCGTGTTCGAAGATCCTACAGCAGCCTCTGACAGAGATGAGGAGAAGCCGCTGACAGCCCCAACACTCCAGGTAACAGGAGACTCCGGGTGCGGACTGGACCATGGGCCCCTTCTCCGCCCAAGCAGAACGTGGGCACCCCCTGCTGTGTGCCCCCAGGAGCGCGGCCTGGGGGCTGAGCCGGAGCATCCGAGGCCGGCGGGGCGAGGGCATGGCTCCCAGCAAGAACATGCCCAGGCATCTTTTCAAAACCCCCGGGGCCAATAGCAAAGAATATGTCCATCAAAACGCCGGACACACGTTTTAAATCATACAAACGACACACCGACGCACGTGGCTACACTTCCCCCACCGTTCAGAGTCCCCTCCGCCCAGGAAGGCCCCCCTCCCAGCACCGTGCAGAGCCCCCAGCGCGGCCCATCGGCCGCTCGGCAGGGCGATCCTGGCACCACGGGACAGGGCCATTCCGAACACGGCAGCGCGTCCCCCCGGGTTGGTGCTCAGACCTGGCGGATGATGGAGCAGCCCTGCTACCTTCTCCCTCTCGCCGGCTTGCGGAGGCGGACAGAGGACAGACAGGTGAAGGGGAGCGGAGGCGGCAGACGCAGGCTCACTCACCACCGGGCTGGCCCGCGCCGAGCTGGCTCTGGAGGAGGCGCGGGAGCTGGAGCTGAGGTGGCCGCTGTGCTCCGAGGGCTGCCCGCACAGCCCGCAGGGCCGCAGGAAGACAGAGACAAAGGGACAGGGTTAGCAGAGGTGCAGGAGGAGGGAGGCCCCGCCCAGCGCTCCCTGGGCGGAGAGGCCAGCCACGCGAGTTGCAGAGGACACAGGGGAGCACGGAGCCCCGGCCTCCCCGGGAAAGTGAAGGCCGTAGAGCAGAGAGCAGGCTCACGGACACCCTGGAAGGACACGGAGCGCTGGGTTAGTAGGGGGGAGACACGCAGCACCGCTGAGCTGGGGCGCACAGGAGGCCGCCTCCGGGCCCGGCTCGGCGCCTGGAGAGCCGGACCGGGCCGTGGCGCCAGGCGAAGGAGGCGTTTGCTCCTCCACCACCTCCCCACGTGAAAGCAAAATAAGCGTTAGGATCCAGGCAAGAATCAGGCATGGCTTTCTCGGGTGCCCGTGATGGTCTGCTGCAGACGTCGGTCTGTCTGTCCACCCAACTAAAATCTCTCTCTGGGAGAGGGAAGCAGCTGCAACTGATCTACCTGGAAGCCGCGACCTTTCCACTTTGGTATTCTCGTTTGTCCTCATCCTAGGTACATTTCACGTTGTCTTGTTATCAAAAAGTCCTTACTTTCCTCTTGAGTGAGGTGGGGGCGGGGGGCAGGCTCCCAGAACCAGCTGGGACCCCAGGCGTCCAGGGGGCACCCACCAGGACCCCCGAGGGCATCGCCCCTATTGCAGACTCCAGGCGCCACTGACCCCAGTGCTTGCTGCCTCCCCAACGGCCTGCCTTCCCACCAGCGTGCGATTCCCCGAGGGCGAGGTCTGCACGGGTCTGAGTCCTCAGTGACCAGATAAGGCCTGGCAAGCAGCGTGCACTCAAAAAATACTTGTCGAATGAAAAATGTCAATTTCAGACTATAAATAGCCTGGGTCAGGACGAGCCACACCCTCAGACCCACCCCCCCGACGCCCATCCCTTTCTCTGACGAATGTTCCTGGTACCCTCGCACTCACAGGCACGGCGCTGTCTCGGGTGTGCGGACAACCGTGCATCAGACCCACGGCCATGGGGGGTACACGAGAAATGTCCGCGCAGCCCTGGCCTCGTCCAGCAGCTTCACCATGCAGAAGGAAGGAAAACACTTGACCTGCACACTTCACAGCGGAAGAATTTCACCTTCGGGTTTGCCATTACGAGAGAGGAGCCTTCCTCCTGAGACAAACCCTGCCTCCCACTTGCGCCCTGGGGGAGGGTGTGGCCACAAGACAGGGTGTTAACAGAGTTTACTGCTGACCCCAGTTTCCCCAGCTCCTTAGGCAGAAACCATCTGCGATCCTCCAACCTGACCAGACCCCACCAAAGATGTTTCCGGTCCAAGCCGCTATGGCCCACCCCTCACCCTGGGGGCCACTTGTGGCTGGGAGTCCGAGTGGCTCACGGGGCGCCTGGGGAAGTCGGAGAGACCTGTGTTCTGGTCCAGGCTCTGTCTGTCATTGGCCATGACACCGTGGAAATGGGACTCAGCCTGTCACCTTGATGTGGAATTAAGGACCCCAACCAGACAGAAGAGCCGGGGGGCTGCCCAGGAGAGCGCACGGGGCGGGGGGGGGGCTTTCCCTGTGGTTCACTTTGTTGCTAGAAACAACTTCTGTGGCTCCCAATCGGAGGGTGGTGACGGCCACTTCCCTTCACGTCGAAACGCCATGGGGTCCCTGGGGCACACACACAGCTCAGTACCGGCCAGGAACCAGGTAGAAAGGTTTCCAGGCCAAACAGCTGTGCTTTCGAAAACTAGCCCTTCAGTTTCACATAATCATTTAATTATGACAAAGTCGTTTAACCGCAAACACATCGGGTGGGAGGGACTGACTTCCTGGGAGGATGGAGACCAGGAAGGTGTTCTGAGATGAGACCGTCCTGTGCAGGCCGGGGTCAGCCTAGGCTCTGAGGCCGCAGCCCTCGGGGCTCAGGACGGGGTGGACCCCGCAGTGGCTCACGCGGTGCGGGCATTTACCAGCAGCCACAGGCACTCGCTGGGTGGACAGCCTGGGGAAGCTCTTCCCTCAAGCCCCCTTCCTGACCATGGGCACCTGGCATCCACCGGAGGGTGACTGTGAGGGTGGGAGGTGGGGGCAGGAGCTGGTGGACCCTGCCTCCCTCTGGGCCTGCAGCCCGGCTGCCAGAATGGTGCTGACGCCCCCGGGTCTCCTCTGAGGGGTTTCACCCCAGGGCTGGTTTTGCCCCGTTGAAGCCGGCAAATGCCTGCAGAGCTCCTTCTGTGTGGGAGCACACCATCAGGCAGAGAAAGAATTTCTTTTTGTTCTCTTTTATGTCATCGTTAGCAGGGACACGCAGCCCTATTTTAGGAATTTGTACAACCGGGACAAGACCTTTCCTTCGGTCTGTGAAAGCTCTCCTCCCGGGCGAGTCCCACGGGAGGCTGGAAACACAGAAGCAGCGGGTGCGCAGAGAGCGGTCAGCCACGCCGGGGCCTGCGCTGCGCAGGCCGGGCCCCCCACCCCAGGAAGGTCCAGCTACAGAGGTGACGTTTAAAGGGAACCTCAGGGACACCCCCCGCCCCACCGCCCCCGCAGACATCAGAAGTTCAACCTGGGCCACCCAAAAACTTAGTGCCTGGGGAAGCTTCATGCACTTGAAGAACTAGTAGGCTGTCTCTCTTCTGACCAAAGAAAATCTTTTAGTCGCATTTATCCGTCACACTTTGCCGGTGTAACATGCCCCCACATTTCTGTGCTCAATATACATGAGATCACCATCCCCATCAGCACACCCGTGGCATGGAATCGTTATACCCTGTATAAGTGCATCCTTATTTCTCCCTAAAAAGTCTGGGCAAAAAAGTGCACAATATACACAGCAAAGTATGGCATTTCCTCCATTAGGTTTACGAACTTTTTAACGGCCTACAAAAACATTTGAAAACTGAGAAAAAGATTTAATCCACAGGCTGCACGACATGAAAAATGTTATACAATATAAAACTGATAAATGTTTCATTAGATGTCAATGAAAACTAATGCTATGCCAATTAATTATTAGATAGGATATTCATAAATATTATATTCTGAAGAAAACTGCGGGTTAGACTGGTTCCTTTGTCAAAATCCCTGATTATTCATGATGACAGGAGAAATTTCTAAAAATCAGGACATTGGATTACTTAGCTAATTTATGAAGTGGCCAATCATTTTTGAGAGCAAAGTTAGGAAATCACTTCCGAGTATTTCTCAGCAAACACTTCTGCTGCTTGTGGGTCCTGGTGCGTCTTGTCAGGCCTCGTGGGGGCGCTGTGGGTGCAGGCGCACTGACCTTGGGGGAGCGCATGGGGCTGACGCGCTGCTCTGACCGGCCCTCAGGGCCGGCCCATGAGCTTCCTCACTTCCATGGACTGACCCAGTTCTCTACTTGCTTGCTTCTACCATTTGCTCGCTCAGTTTTTTCATTCAACAAGTATTTCCTGCACAATTACCAAGCCTTTACTGTAACACCAATTCCAATCCTTTGAAGAGGTGGGGAGATGAAAAACAAAGAAAAGGAAACCACCATGTTCCGAGTCTTTGAATTTGTTCGTCTTCCTCAGTTACCCGGAGGTGAAAACAATTTGGGGCTGTCCAATACTCCTCCCCCGGCCCTGCCCCGTCGCTGTTTGGAGAGTCACCCCTTCACTAGTCAGTGCTGCCAGCGTGTTGCAGGGAAGGAGCTGAGGAAGCTCAGACAAGGTTAGTCTCCCCCCTTTGACTGCCACGTAAACGGACGAGTGAGGACATTCAACCAGCAACCCCAGGCATGGTGAGTCACATCGTCCCCAGCCCTTCGCTCGGGCAGGTGATCTCACGGGAATGGGACAGCGCCCCCGCGCGAGCCCACCCAGGCCATGCAGCAGGCGGGAGAAAACTCCAGGGGCGCAGACAGGGTCTTACAGCCTGCGAGCCACGGGCACTCCCCCGCCGAGCCCCGCCGAGGCCGCTGTCGTCCCACGCAGGGGCCTGCGACAGAAGCAGACTGTCAGGACGGGGCGCCCTCCTCCCCCGGCACCCGGAACACACCGACACGTAAGCTGAGGAAGATGGACAGGTGCCAGGGATGAGTCCAGAAAACACGGAAGCGGGGGATGTGCGGGGAGGGCTCCAAGCCACCTCCACGGGCCGGGCAGCAGGGCGGGGAGCTGTGGCACCTAAGCGACACTCGGTGTGGTTGCTGTCGCCCGCATGTGATGTAAGGGCCGAGCGACTCTTTAAATCTGTTACTCTGATGAGAAAGATGCCTTGCTAAGGGACGGTGGGTTAGCGATCCAGATTTAACATGAGCTCATCGCTGCAGCAGCCTGACCTTGGTCACGGCATGCGCATACCTGGTGTTTAGAAAGTGACTCTAACGCGAAGTGGCTCTGGAATGAAAAAGGATGTTAATTACAGTTCGATTTCTGCAATTCTTTGAAAATCGTAAAGTGGAAAACAGAACAGCTGATCAGCGTGACAATCCTACGTAATTAGCCTCCGAGGGAGAACAGGGGTTTACAGTACCCCCAGCAGCCCTGTGGGCCTTTGCCCGGCCCCCGGCCTACGCAGAGGACCCTCCGATTCCCCCTGTGCCCCCAACTCAGCTGGTTTGCGCCACAGGCACAGGCATATCTGACTCATAAGGGTCCGATCTGAAGGAGAGTCAGAAGGTTACTAACGATCCAGCGCAGCCACTGTGGATATTTAAGTTTCCTGCACAGCATAAATGCCTTGGATGCAAAAGTGGGCATTTCCGAAGTAACGCACACAGCACAGGGGATTAGTACCTGTTCACGTTGTAGCAAAGCAATAAGAAAACCACCTTTCTTTCTGCCAACGAGTTAGGTAACGTCTTGCTCCACCCCTGCCCAACAATGCTACACAAACACTGTCTTCCCGCGGACTGAAGCGGGGCGACGGGCATTGTTAGCTGGCCAAAGGGGACTGACAGGCACCACGCACGTGCAAGCCCCACGTCACGTCATTCACCCCCCGGACCACAGGCGCGCATGCGTGGTGCGCATGCGTAGTGGGGCGCGGCGGAGGCGCCCCGAGCGCGGCTGGGGTGGGGAGAGCACGCACCCGGCAACTCCCCGACGACGATGGCTCGGCAGCGGCGCTGTACAGACAGGGGGGCTGGAGGATAGAAGGAAACGGCAGGTTTTAAAAGCCTTGGAAAAACCCGGCAACAAATCACGACAGGTGATCTCCATGCTTTCAGTTAGCGAGGCAGCCAAGGGAAAAGTGCATGTATGTGTTCAGCCCATCCGATGGATGCAAATGCGAGTTTACGCGGAAGACAAACACGGGATGGTTTTTAACTTTCAAACGGTAGCCTTCCCCGGAGTCTTTGACATGTGATTCTCTTGTAGCCATTTCTTTCCAGGCATTCCTGGAAGAGAGGGCGAGGGGCTGAGATGGAAGGTGACGTGAGCTCAACAACACGCCCAAGAGCAACCAGACGGGCATTAATCCACAAACTGCCAGCCGGCAGAGGGGGCGGGAGCGCACTAGTTTCCATCCGGGTGCCAGCCTGCGCGGCTGGCTGGAGCCCGAGCGCACAGGGACATGCTGGCACCTAAAGGCTGGGGCGGCCGAGACCGACCTCTGAAATGGATAGCATGGTGACTCACTTCCAGGCCCTGGCCCCGGAAGGCCCACGGCACAGGCCCCCGGGGCCAGTCTGGGAAGGCGCACAACTGCGGATGAATCACTCAGCCACGCAAGGGAAAGGACAATACAAGGAGATGACAATTCGGCCTCCAAGTCCGTACTTGGAGCTCTGAGCCGGGTTTCCTTGTGTGAGAACCAGACTGGGTGCCCAGAGCCGCGCAGGCCTGGCCCTCCCCCGCCCCGCGCAAACAGGAAGCGAGGGGAGAGTGAGCCAAAGCAGCAGGCTGGCCTCACCACGCCTCCCAGACGGGGGAGTCCAATGAGGCGCAAAAGCCTCCCAGATTGCTTCCTGGACACACTGACAAGAGAAAAATATTTTTAAAAAACAAATGAAACCCCAAATGGGGAACAATTGGTGGAAAAGGAGGGGAGACCCAAGAGACCAATTTTGGGGGCCAGAGCTTTTGAAAATAGGCATTGACTAGGGCCTCCTTTTCCCTAAGTTCCTTTTTTCTATATAAGGTCTTCATTTGTGTTCGATAATATTTTTAAAGGTTGAGAAAAGCCTTAATTAGGCTGTTCATCGAGCCAATGAACACCCTGGCCAGGCTCGGCTCTTTGGGCTTCACATAGAGGAGGGTGAGGCGTCCGAATGCAAGCCCAGCGATGCCAGTGGCCCTCCAGGAGGAGAAGGAAGAAGAGGGGGCGTGACAAGGGGGGCAGGCAGACCCGGTTTCTGCTCTGGGAAGACGGGGCTTGGGGGACAAGGCCGCTGTTGGCAAGGCTGGGGTCAGAGCAGGAGGGTCCCTGTCTCCGGAGAACACGGGCAGGAGGGGACAGGGGCTGTTTCATCTCAAGGGCACATCACATTGTAAATGCACACAAGGCCACTTTTCACAACAAAACCGGCCACAGGCATGCACGTGCGGGGGCAAGAGGGAGCAGCAGCAGGAGGAGATCAAGATGGTTCTGTTAAGGGACGGAACTGTGAGTGTGGGTGTGGGTGTGGGGGGACCGAACCAGGCCCCTGAGTCTACGCACAGGAAAAACCCAGCCTCCCCCTTTTTAACTGGTAGCAAGACCGGGGGTGGGGGTGGGGCGGGGTTTGAAGGTCTTTGTCATTCGAGGTCTGATTTTTAAAGTTTGGTGGGAAAAGCTCACACCGGAGACCCCTCGGAGATGTCGACCTCTACTTTACACGACAGGACGTGCCCCTGGAAACGGTCCTTGGCTTGGCCTCCTAGGGAGTCACACGGCGTGGGCGCTCCCAGTTCGTAGCAGACAGGATGAAGTCAGTGCTGTAGTTCTGAGACCAGCAGTCTCTATGATGTTTCTGGGGAGTACTACTCTGTAACTTAGTAATTTCCCCAAACAAACGGTGTTGCCCAGGTTTCTACGTCGGAAGTATTCCACCAATCATACAAGGACCATCCTTGAAGGTGAAGTGGCTCCATTCGGGTAACCGGATGGCACCTTAAGACATTCCACCACCCCTTCAAGGTCCCGTGGTTTGTGCCTGCCACTCCTATGCCTTGGATAAGGGACACCAGAAGGACCCGAGGGGCAGGCAGGTGGAATTCTGGGGCAGACGGGGAGATGCTTCCTAATGTCTAACACAAATATTGCCACTGTTCCAGGGGCTGCGTGGACAGCGCGGAGGCCTGCGCGGCCACGTGGGAGAAAGCACTCACAGCCCCTCCGACACTGCGAGGTCCAGGCTGGGCTTTGGGTCCGAGGCGTCTGAGAGCCTGGAGAGGCTCTTCGTGAAGTCGTCATGGCTACGCACTACACGGGCCCCTGCCCACGATCGGATTTCACTGCAAGTGAACAAGCCGATGCGCCCGCCCAGGGACAGACATGGCGTCTGCAGCGCACAGCGGTGGCCGGGAAGGTTCTGTGGGTGGGCCAGTGAGGCATGCCTGGCGGTGTGGGGCGGGGACAATGGCCTGGGGGAAGTTCTGGCGAGAATTTTGACTTTGACACTTTGGATGTGGGTTATTTCTCTTCAGTGGATTCAAGCGCTGAGCTTCGGTGACTAACCCACTGCCGGGCACTGGGTCTCCACCACCCTCTTCCACCGGAGAACCAGGGTCTCCACTTGGAAAGTGAGGAGGAAGACGTTTTCTGAAGGACAATGTGCTCTTTGCAATAGCAAAACTTCCCTGGAATTAAGAAAATATACACAATGCCCCCCAAATTCAAGGTGTTCAGACCCACCAACGTACTTTGGCTTAGAGCTAACCTTATTTAATTCACTCAAAGCTCACCCGCGGGGGGAGGAAAGGGCCAGAACCGGCTGGGAGGCTCGAGTGCGGTCCCTCCTGGCCACAGTGGGCGGGGGGCTTCTGGAGAGGGGCTGAGCACACTGCTGGGGGGAGGGCGGCTGCCCGCAGTGTCTGGACCCCCCTACTCCCCGCGGGCAGAAGCAGGAAGGGGGGGCGGGCATGATAGAGGAGAGGAGACGGAGCCCTGTGGGTCCGCCCAGTCACTTTCCACGTACTCTTTGTCCCCCGACCCCATTTTCCTAAACCTGAAGGTTGAGGGCACGTTCTTCCTCGTGACATTCGCTGAAGACGAGTGTGTCCCTGTCGCCCTGTTTACTTCGGCACAGGTGTACCTGGCAGGCAGGTGCGCCTTCTGTTCCAGAAGGAAACGCAGCTTTCGGGGACCTTCCTCCTCCCTGAGCTCACCTGTTTGCCGTGCGCATGAACCTTACCTGGGACAAACAAGCCTTACCTCTCCGGTGCTTAAAGAATTGAGCAACATTTGCCTTTCAAAACGGAGGCAGGTCCTTGACAATGGGGAGGAGCTGATGTGTACACATGTGGATTGGGATTTGACTTTCATTCCAAGTGCCAGTCCCTCCCTGAGAAACTGGCCACAAGTCTGCATGCACCTTACACAGTAATTCTGTTTTCAGGGACTTTCAAGGAAAGACGTTCAAGGCTTTCTTAATTTTTTTTTCCTTCCGATTAATTCTAACGGCAACACAGACACATCAATACTTCGGTTCCCTGTACCGAGCTGAATTCCACAATCCACTGTCAAACGGCTGAATGTGGATTCGAAGGGACCGTGGGGTAAGTCAGAATCAGATGCAGCGCCCCCGCCGCTGCTGCAGTACAGACGCCGCCATCCATCCGGGGACGTTTGTGACCCGGGTATGGAAAGAGGAGAGAGCCGAACTCACACGCACACATGCAAGGCGGCATGCTGCGACCCCGCCACTTCGGAAGGGCGGGTGGGAAAGGTGGGAAGGGAAACCAACCAGCTTCTCCTCTCTGGACGATGACAAAGTGGAGGACCTGCCGTCACCGCTGTAGCTGGAATTCTGGGCACCAAAGAAGACACTGTAAGTGGCCTGCACTGTCCCCAACACCCACCTGCCCCGGGCAAAAGCGAACACGGAGCACAGAGCACACAGCCACGCCGCATCAGCCCTCTAGAACACGAAGGATGGAGAGTCTGCCGCAGCGGAGACTCGGAGCAGCCAGCGACGGTCGGTGGCTGCGTCTCACCGTCCGGTGTCCGCGCCTCTGTGAGTCGTGCGGTTGAACCATGACCGTGTTCATTGATTTCCTGTCTCTAGTGGCACTAAGTTTACAAGGGGTGGACTATCGCCTCCCAGTCTGGGTTTGGTATCACACAGCCTCTCAGCTAACGAAAACTCCATCTGCGGCGAAATCTCCCATCTCCCTCCAGGCCAGTACACCCGAGGGCTGCTGCCTGGCCCTGAGCCCCAGGCAGGCAGGGGCCTGAGAGAGCCGTTCCCTCCGGCTGGGGGCAACGGTCCACAGAGAGCGACGGCCCTGCAGCTGTCTTCGAGGTGTCTCAGGGACTGGATGGGCAGGCAACCGAACGCTGGAGACCAGGGTGCGAGGCGGGGATCCAGGCCAGCGAGCGGCCCTCCCGCGCAGACCCGGCCCCCTTGCAGAGGAGGCGAAGCCTGCAGATGCTTCCCTTCAGCCTGGGCGTTTCACTCCCCCCACAGCCGGTCCTCCCCGCCCCCGGAAGGCTTCCCAGCCCCACCCGGCCTTTCTCTCCACCCATCCTCAGGGGGTCCTGCTCGGGGACCTGCCCACACACGCCGCTGCATGAGCTGTGGGTGATTCGGTTCCTCGATCATTGCACTTCTTGATTATTCACGAAATCCAATTCATGCCCAACTTTACTCTGTGGTGAACAGTTTTACAGTCAAGGTCTTGTGTATTTCTCGAGGCATGACTTAAATCTTAATACATCATAAAGCGCACTGTTACTGGTTTAACGTAAAAATCAAAGATTAACAGAGCGGTAGGTGGAAGAAGGTATAAGGGGGATAAATGGTAACAGAAAAAATACAATAAAAATTTTTAAGCAAAAAAAAAAGAAAGAGCGATAAACACTAAAATAATGGCTACATGTCAATCCCAGAGCCCGACGACACCTTGATCTGTCACGAAAGTGGCAGGTCCACGTCTGGGACATCCCAGAGAGGAACAAGATACTGGGGGGGGGACAGCTGCATGGACGCGTGTCCACAGGGACTCCCCACTCCGGGCCACGGGGCTTTGTGCTCGGCCACGGAGGAAGATGCACTGAGGGTGCGGAGTCCCACACCTGCCGGCACAGCCCCGAGGGGCCGTCCGTCCGGGGCCATCAGAGCACACACGACGCAGGCTGTGGCACACGCGGGCGCGCCGCCTGCTCTGCGCCCTGCGTGGACGGAAGCTCAGGGAGACACGTGACAGACCGGAGGGAGTCCAGGGGACATCCACGCAAAGAGCAGCAGGGATGGAGGACAGAGATGCAGACAGAGAGGGTTTGCACGGAACAGAGTGGACGCGATCCTTCATGGGGGGGGGCCCTATCAGTCGGGTTCAGGAAGCGAGGGTGGGCTGGCTTCCCACTTTGAAACCTGAACGTAGAATTTAAGTATACAGATGAGCTATCTTAATACCACTGAGGTACATTCAAAGAAATAGTATTTTACCCAGCTAATAAGATGTATCGCTATGGAAAGGTGAAGCAAGTGGCGAGCGTGGGAAGATTCTAGAAAACTTAATATAGAACAGACCTGCAGCTGAACAGGTCATGCAACCGGAAAATGCATCCGTCTTAACGTCTTGAAATCCACGGCGCCCTCCTGGATAAGCCCTCCGCAGCCCCACTCCCCAGCCTCCTGCCGGCTGCCCGCTTTGGTGCCTTGCTTCCTCTCAGCGCCCCACCCCGCCAACTTGGGAGAGGCCTGCTCGGCCAGCCCCCTTCTGCCTCCCGCCCCTGCCTGTGAGCACTCCAACCCCCGACTCCAGAACACACAGGCTCTGCTATCTTCAAAGTCGCAGACCAGGGTCGCACGACAGGCAATGTCGAATTTCAGCATAATTCACACACCACGCACATGCACCTAGGGCGGTAAAATGATGAAAGAGCTAATCTATAATTCCAGATCTTTTAAACTTGGAGATTCTGATGGAAAGGAATCTCTTACTAATGCTTAGAATGTCAGAGGACTCACGTTCTAAGAACGTTTGCTGAAAAACATTAGCTTTCATTCTGTCATGCACTGAGGCGGGGGCGGGAAGACCCACTACAACAAAAAAGCGGCTACATTGCGCCATCTTTTTAGAAAGCTTTGCCGCACCCCTGTCTGGGTTTCAGGCATGCAAATCGACGATACTGACCCTGCCAGATCTTCTGCTCAGGGACTGCAATCCGTACAAGTCTCCATCATAACCATTTGTCTGTTTCAAGGAAGAAAATAAGAAAAAGTGACATCAGCACACGAGAGAGGACAGCGTGCAGACAGACAGACAGATGCACACCAGCAAGGAGGAACGTGCCAGGCACACACCAAGCTTTCTGAGAGGAGCTGGTGAAGGAAGGCAGGCCCAGGAGAACCCGAAGTCTAGCACACCCCCCAAAAATGCCTCCTGCTCTCCACCTGCCCTCTGAAGCTCAGGGGAGTCCACTCGGGGTCACTGTAAATAACTACAGGGCATCTGCTATGGATGAAGCCTGTGGGCCCGGGGGCAGTTGCTTTCTGGCTGTTTCTTCTCGTTGCCAGCTTCCCGGCGTGCTGTGAAAATCCCAGCTCGCGAGAAGCCTGGCTGCTGGGCAGTGGGGTGGAGGTTCGGCCGGAGCCAGTCAGCTGTCAGGGCTCGGCTTCGGCAAGTCCTCGACACGCGCGGCCCACGCGGCAGCTGTATGCAGACAGTTCGGATGCAGCTTCTGGTCAATCCATAGTTAAGTGTAAAAGTGCATCGCGAAGAGCAGCACTCGCTACACGTCGTCCTCCACGTTAGTTTTTCACTCGTCCAGTCTTCCTACTTGTATGAAATCTGAGGACTCATTTCATGGTTCCATAATTTGCCCTCCAGTAAAAATAAGAGGAAGATCAGGCCGCCCATACACCTGTCTCTCCTTTCTACCCCCGGCCCAAGCCCCCCCAGCCCAGCGCTCCGGGCTCACGACGCTGCTCTGCTTCCTCCCTAAGGAGGTTTCTGCTGAGGAGCGGACGTCCTGAGACAAAGACACAGCCAGCCCTCGTGGCAGAAGAAGGAGGGGCAGGCCACACCGCTGGCGAAAAAGGAAGGAGAAGCCAGGCTGGCGGACAGGAGTCCAAGTTCCAAACGGAAGCCCCGGCACTGGACCTTCGTTCCTTAACCCGCTGGGCCCTGCCCCTCCTGGGCCGTGCGGATGCTCAGTAACCCACTTTCCAAGGCCCCCGGGGCTGGGTGGGGGGGTCAGCCCTGATTCAGGTGGGGGGGCCACACTCAGCACTATTTTGCGGCCATGACGTTAATGTAGAATCAATAAATCAATTTCTAGAGTATAAATCCAGATTCATGAGGTCTGGACTATTAAGAGTCTATATTTACTTTTGCTACAACTCAAAAAACAAACAAACAAACTTGAAGTTTCTAAATTAAAGAAGAGTGTGTCGAACTCTCTCAGCATTCAGCTGGAAAACTCGAGGAGAATTTTAAAACATTTCTGAAGTAAATTTAATAGAAAAAAATGGCTAGAGATTGTCAGGAATTTTACTCGGTCTAATGGTCTAATTTCTTCTCTTGCCCAACAAGACTATTTGAGATGCAAATCCGTGTCTCTGACTTCTGTATTTCAGACCTCGGCCTTATTCTCTTAATATCTGTTTAAACACTAGTTTCTGATCCTGGCTGGTGTGGCTCAGTGCATTGCATGCTGATCTGCGAACCAAAGGGTCACAGGTTTGACTCCCAGTCAGGGCACATGCCTGGGTTGTGGGCCAGGTCCCCAGTAGGGAGCGCTCGAGAGGCAACCACACATTGAAGTTTCTCTCCCTCTCTTCCCCTCTCTCGAAACATAAATAAATAAAATCTTTTAAAAAAACCCCACTAGGTTCTGGAGAAAACATAACAATGAAGGATGACAGCGATCCATTTTAGGTAACTTTTACTTCACTAAGCGAGGAATGAAAATGGATCCCATACGCTCTGCATCTGCTGTGCTGCTGATGAAGCAGGGACTGCTCTCGATGAACCCTTCCTTCTGGTCCCCTCCTCCAGCGGGGCAACAGCCCAGAGCGGGGTGGGGCGGGGGGAGCGTCCGCTCCCATTTGTCACCCTTCCCCGGCCCCGGCCTTCCATGAAGACTCCCGGAGCCTTTGCCTTCGGAGGCGTCGGGGAGCATGCACCCCTCTGTGCTGGAGCGGAGTTCGGTCCCAGGGAGCACCTTCCTAGGGCATGTTCCCAAACCTACTGGGTCGTAACCTCTACAGTTACGGGAAGTTCTTCGACTTTCTTCAAGAAACAGCCAATTCTGCTCCCAGACGGTTCTGGGTGCCATGTGGAGGTGGGTGGGACGGCTTCATGGGCCACAATAGGGTCGGGAGAGCTGAAAATTAACGGTAACTCGAGGATAAAAAGCCCAAAGACCCCAGGCCAACTTCCTCCGAAGTCTCTGCCGTTCCACCAGCTTTTCCACGCTCTGCGCTGTGCCGTCCCGTCGCCCGCCAGCATCGCCATCACTTGGCCTGCTCCTCAGCACCCTGGGCCCTGACCTGGGAAATCGCCTGGAGGCCAGGAATCTGCATTTTCACAAGCCCCTCGGGGCGTCTCACCCACGGGACATGGGGCGGCATTGCTATCAGCGAGGAAGACTGACACTCGCAGACTCTCGTCTGCTAAAAGGGGGAAAATCCGATGCCAGGATGGAGGCCCTTCCGTTAAACCACTCATCCTCACGGTGGGTCGTGCGTGATTAGTCGGTCAGTGTTTCTGCAAGGGCGTGAGACACGGGGAGCAGAGGGGAAAGGAACAGCCTGCCCGCATGTGCCGCACCTGATGCCCTCCGTCGGGACGTGGGGGGCGGGTGCTGAAAAGAAAAGCGAGCCCCGGGAGCTGCCCCTGGCTGTCGCCAGCCCACGCAGCAGCCTTCCACTCCACTGGGGACTGGCCCTGAGGGCAGCTCTCTCTCAGTTGGAAATAAAAAGGCTAAACACCCAGAAACCTGCCACTAACACACTTAATGACCTAAAAGATGAACAGCTGCCACGGCATTGCCACCGAAATGCTCTCGCCTGCCAGCGTCATTGGGGAAGAGCCCTTTCTGGAGCTCTGATGTGTCCCTGCCTGTCCGCTGCCGCGGCAGGCCCCTCGTCCCGGTGGCTGAGCCGCGGCTGGGCTGGACCTCCCGTCTCCTCCTCGGGGCTCAGCAGCAACCCCCCCCCCCCAGGAGGCTCAGGGGCACACGGTGGCATTACTGATTGTCCCCTTAAAGGTAAGGACACTTTTTAAAACCAGGAATTTGCTGAAGAATTTTGAGATGCACTAGGAATGAATAAAGCAGGAAAGGGTGTCAGAAGAGCTCTCCAAGCGAAGGGTGGGGCTGCTCCCACAGCTCAGGTGGGTGTGAGGGAACAACTCTGAATTCAAACGGGAAGCCTTCGTTTTGTTGCTGGAACTGGGGCCTTTCAGGCAAAGGAGCCCCGTCCAACCTTAATTCGAAAGGATGCAGGTTAGAAAACCGTGGATTTTTTTCAGGAGATGAATCGACTTTAAATCGAATCTTTTAAAGGAACTGTGGAGGCTTCTGGAATTCTTGATCTGATTTGAGTTCCTGGAGAGCGAGACATGCTCTGTCCCCCTTCGGGACCCAGAGCCGCTGGCACAGCTCAGCAAACAGCTGGCGCTCAGACAGGGCGTGCAGCTCTGGCCCAGAGCCCGACCAGGCGGCCGGAGCTGCGCCCGGAGACCCTGGGAGAAGACCGCGCACTGGAGGGGGCGCCTGCCTCGGGCCCTCGGGCCCCAGGTGGAGACTGGTGGGCGGCGTGTGTATCTTTTCGGACAAACATGCACTTGGCTTCTTAGACAAACACTCGTGAGATTAGGGGGGCAACACCAGTTGTTATCTGTCACACGACACCATCGGGGTCACACAGCAAATCATGCGACCATCTCACCCAGGCGCAGGGACCCCCGGACTCCATGGCGGGCTGTGGCTGTCGGAGCGGGACGGACGAGGCGAAGGACAGAAAAGAGAGGCCAAAACCGTTAAAACACAGAGCGAAACACAACAACGGCAGAGGGCAGGCAATACCGAACCCTTAACACCGCGCCAACTTTCTCCCGCCGCCGGGGACCTCACGGGCGTTCGCGAAAGGAGCCGCGTCAGGATGACGGCGCCGTGAGGCCAACCGCGTGCACGAGGACGCTCGCGGCAAACGCTGCTGCAACCCCCGACTCTGAGGCGGTCAGACAACCCCATTCCCTCCTCTAAGGCCCTGGCTCCTGCGGGTGTGGCACCTTGGTGCCACCTGCCGCTGCCGGCAGCAAGTTACTGGCACACCCAGTGCCCACACAAGTCTGGGGGTGACCCCTTGGTGCCAGGTCCCGGTGGTTAGCAGCAAGCCTTCCGCCCTGGCCTGCCGGCTGCTCCGAGACCTAATTATTGCCCCCCCAGTGGGGTGCAACTTTAACCCCGAGGTGAACTAACTGCCCTGTGCAGACCAATGGACCGGCCTAAAATCACGGCTTCTCTGCTTCGCTTCCCAAAGCGCACAGCGGTTTTCAAATATAATCACGCACCGTTTGGAAAGTTTAAGGAAAACAGGTTTTCGTGGTCATCGGCCATTAAGCGGCCGCGATGAAGAGGTTTCATCCAGTTGACAGAAGGGGCGTCCCCTGGAGGAGAGCAGACGCAGCCCCGGGGGGCCCGTCACCCCGGCTTCCACCAGGCAGCTCGCACGGCCGCGAGGCGCTCGGCAGCAACACCGCTGAGTGGGGCTTGCTCTCTGGCTCGGAGCAACCGACCCCGAGACGCAGAGTCGGTGGGGGAGGGGGCGTGCAGGTGGACACCACCAGCAAAGGGGTGGCCGTCCTGTCCCAGGGACAAACGTGTAGAAACACAGGGACCGCCACTCCTGGAGAAAGACGCCCCGACGGTGCGGCCTGAGCCTCCTAGGACCGTCCCCACAGCAACAGGGGGACATCCCACCACTGAAGTAGATGTTTCTCTTTTATTATTATTGTTCAACTGCAGTTGTCTCCATCCCCCCCACCCCTTCCCCCCACCCCACCCTCCCCCACCTCCCACCCTAGATTTTGCTTTCGTTAAAATTTGTTTTTTGTTGTTGGCACTATTACGGATGTCCCCCACTTCCCCTCCCCCCTCCTGAGTAGATTTTAAATACACGTCTTGCCAGTTGGACGCTGACGCCAAGGGTACAGGGACAGTGGGAAGGGAAGGGAAGGTCAGGGTGGGGAGGAACAAGCGAGGGACCAGACACACACTGACCCATGCGGACTCGGTCGCCCGGGCACTGACCCTCAGGCTCCCGCGGCTGCCCACCGACAGGCGCTCGTCTTCATCGGAAGCCTAGCGAGAGAAAGAGCGAGACGGGCGTGACGCGGCGGTGGGACACAGAGAAGCCGCGATGGCGGGGGGGGGGGTGGCTGACGCCCACAGCAGGGCGCCCAGCGGGCTGAGCCCAGGTCCTCATGACTGGGGCTCTGCTTGGCGCTTCTGCTTCCCGAGGGCTGCTTCGGGCAAACATGGCTTCACACCAGTTTCTTTGAAGTGCTGCTCCTGACCTGGCTGGGTGTCACTCCCCTCCCAAAGCACGCATTTTTCCAAACGTGATCATGAATACTTTAGCAAGGTTTAAGGAAAATGTGTTTTTGCGTGTGTACTTACTCTGCGAAGTATTCAGGGGTCTTTGGCAGCAAAAATGTACGAAAACTGTCATGACTATATTAACACTCGGCAGTTCCTCAAACGTTCTCCCCTCCCCCAAACAAACTAGGTCCAAACGCTACAGGCTGAGCTCATAGTTCTCATTTAGGTGACAATAGTTGCTTTAATTTCTTTAATAAACATCACTGAGGCACACACACACGTATCATATATAAAATATATATGTATGTATTTCAGCCACTAGAAATACAAGTGTGAGTTCCACCTAAGTGCCCGCCGAGCGGCGAGGGGACGCGGTACTAACCGAGGTGTTCCTTCTGGATCTGCGTGAGTAGCGCTCACTGTCTTCCTGCCAAAGCAAAGGAGGAGACAGCAGGAAGGTTAGGGCACGCACGGGACGCCTCAGGCAGCCCCGCAGGACCGGGCGAAGCTCATTTTTTTGGACAGAGGGAGGGTGCGCTCTTTCCGCCCCCAGAACCCTGTTGTCTGTCTTATTTTTCAGACAGGCATCTAAGAGGTAAGGAGGCAATTCTACATTTCCTTATTTTATCAATACGGACAATGGGTATTTAACAGGACACTTCCATGCTGGCCATGTTCTCAAGCGCTGAGGGCACAGGGCAGCGTCCGGGAGGCCGGTGACAAGGATGGGGGTGAGGGAGCACAGCCAGGCGCCGGACTCAGTGAGGAGGAGCCATGTCCTCTGGGGCCCGTGGACAGCACCACGTCCTCTGGGGCGGGTCGGAAGGACAGGGTGTCGTGGGGGGCGAGCCGTCTCTCAGCGGACGCAGGAAGACAGAGGAGCTGTCCTGGGAAACGGTGAGACGCGAAAGGAGTTTTCTCACCAAAGAACGGTGGTTTCGGTGGGCCTAGCAGGTGAGGTGGATGGGGGGGCGGGGCTTGCATCGAAGGCAGAGGAAGGTCAGAATGAGGGTGGCCAGCCCGCTGACAGAAATGGTGGATGAAGGAAACGGAGCATAATGTGACCTCTGGGCTCCAACTAGAGCCTGGGGAGGCAGGACACGGGGGGGTTCTCGCACTGGGGACACACGCCTGAGTGTCCCAAGTGGACAGCCCTCTGCCCCGGGAGGTCAGGGAGGGCGGAGGCCCCCCACCAACGCCGGCCTGGGGACTGCAGGGGTCCGCGGCACTGAACAGAGCTGGGCCCGACGCCGGGCCTGGGCCCTTCTGACCAGGCCTGGAGGGATGTAAACCACCAGGCCGGATGCCGGAGGGCCCTCGGCATTAAGTCCCGGGGCAGCGGGGAACCCCTGACGCGGTCACTCCGTGCAGCGACCGCGCTGGGAGCCGTGCCAGCCCCTCAAGTCCCGCTCGGGGCCTACCATCCACTGCTCGATGTCACCCCACTTTGTCTCCAGCCCGTAGTATTTCTACAGACGGAAGGAAGAGAAAATTAGGCAAGAAGTGAAACGGTCGCTGCGCAAGGAACTGTTGTGACATGCATTCCCCAAGCCACAGGGTGCGGGTCACACGCCAAGGCAAAGCCGTGACAGCAGGCCGGGTTCTGCAGAGGCAGCGCCGCCAGCAGCCTGGGCACACCCTCCCCGCTCCCCTCCCACCCGCCCGCAGGCCCAGGGAGCAGCGGCGAAGCACTACGGGGGGGCGGGGCGGCTCCCTAGAGACCAGGGATTGACCCTGAGCCCTCTGTGCCGGTTGGTTCAGAGGGACAGAGGCTGACGGCCGATCCCGTGTCGCACGCAGGAATGAGAAAACCTGGCGGCAAGGCTGGCGGCAAGGGGGGCCCCTGTGACGGCTCCCGGCTTCCCGGCCACGTGTGCCCGCTGCCTGACACCTGCGCTGAGCTGGGTGCGGGAGACGGTGAACTGCGTGTCGTCAGGGCCACGGAGGCAGAGGCCTCTGGACAGGGAGGAAGCCCTGTCTGCAAGCCCCGCCCTGCCTGTCCTGCAGCTCACGCCTCCGTGTTTCTGCCTTGCCAACCTACACCAGGCACCCTAGTCGGGATGGGGAACACGGATTCCGACCGGCCCCAACTGTCCCTACACAGTCACCCCTGAGACAGCGGGAGACGGGGTGCGGTCCAGACGACAGCGTTTGCTTTTCTCCTCACTTCACCCTCAGTTTCCAGGTAGAAAACCAAGGCGCAGCTCCACCGCATGGGTGAGACTTCCCTCTTTGCACAGCAAAACCTTATCACCAGGAGGGGGAAAGCGGCTGTGAGAAGTAGGACTCAAGTGTTGGCGTTGTTCCACGCCGCTGCGACGGTCGGCACGGTCACCGTCTCTTTGGAGGGGCGGCCCGATGTCAGGGCCCGGGCCGAGCGACGGCCTGGCCTCCCTCTTCCAGGTGGAGCGAGGAGAAAACCGGAGGCAGGAAAATCAGGAGGGAGGGTTGGATGATGAGGCTTTGAACATTCAACCTGGTGTCGAACGTGCCTAATCTTTGTCCGTAAGTGACTTTCCTTAGGCTATAAACTGTGGAAATAATAGTCACCCTTCCCGGGCGAGTTTTAACATCTGATTAAGTCAGATGCAGCAGCTTAAAGCGCCTCCGATTTTAATCAGCTTCGAGTAAGTAACCTCCTTTGTCTCATAGCTGAATTACAGAGGCAGATAATGGCCTTAAAACAGGAGGTGGGCGGGCCTCTATAAATTCGTAAAGTCAGATTTAAATTCCAAAAGCAGTCTGTGGAATCAGTTTCCTATTTTTCAGTCTCCTTTGCTCCTGTCCTCACCAAGTACACGCACTACCTGTTGCTTTCGGTTGTAAGTGTAACAACCAGTGTTTGGAATCTTCCATCTCAGGAGTGGGGGCGGGGGGAGGGGCTTCCAAGGAGCTGCCGTGCAGGAATTCTCGCTGCCTTTCTGTGCCGTTCCGTGATGGGGGGGTGGGGGGAGGAGACCCCAGAAACACACAGTAAGTGCCATGAGTGGGTCGTGCTGACGTTAGCTCACGGGACGGCCCAGCAAACTCCGGAAGCACACGCGAGCCGGCGGGATCAGCGGCAGAGGCATGCAGGTGGGCGAGCGAGAGTCCCGAGGGTGCAAAAGGTGCTTCACTTTCAGGAGCAGCTTTGATTCCAGAGGAGAGAAACTGCCCCTAGAAACAGCCACGTGGGCTGGGAGGGAGCCGTGACCGCCTCGTCCCCCTCGTCACAAATCTCAGGACCGGGGACGGTCCCTAGCGTCCACCCGTGGGCCTGCATTTCTGCTGAGGGCTGGTCGCCCTGACCCTGTGCTAGCACGGGGTCCCTGCCCGGGACGAGTCATGGCCACGTCCCTTGTCTAGGTTTGGGATAATGACGCCTGTCCTGCCGGTCACAGCGAGGGTTTGGGCCCCGCCTCTGCCTGCTCACTTCTTCCTGAGACTCTGCACCTGTGACTTGGCTCGAGCGCCCACACGCCTGTTAATTCCCGGACCCTACGAACACCAGCCAGGCACAAACAGGTGTGGGTGCTCACGTCACTGACTCCTTACAGATGCGTGGGGAACGCGGTCACCCAGGCGGGGTGTGGGCAGGAAGGGCAGGCGACTCCGGGCTGTGGCTGGTCGGGGCTCAAGCACAGCGCCTCACAGTTTCTGAGAGTGCGCGCAGGGGACCTCACCTCTGGAATCAAGTCGCCTTGCTCTGATTTAATTAGTAGGTGCCCTAAAAGAAAAACCGTGGCTCTCCCTCTTTATCTGGAAGCTGAATACATTCATACAAAGCAACCAGAAGAGGTGTCACATGTGATTAGAGCCCATGTATGGGAAAAGCTGGGGGCAGGTCTGGAAACTCCCAGGGACCTGCTCCCTCCTTCCCGCGTCGGGGCCGGCCCCGGAGCCGACTCCGGCTCCTCCGGCTCCACCATCCAGCCTGCTCGGTGCGCTGATTCCGGAACCTCGGCCGCACATCAGCGCTCTGAACATGAGGGCAGAGGGCAGGCTTATTTTATTGGAAGCTGCCGAGTTTTACAATGTCAGCATTTTCTTTTTCACTCCGATTTCCTTAACAGTCTGCCGTCTCAACATACGGTGCTTAGCATGTTAAAAGTTCTCTAATAAAATTATATGAAAGGATCATCTTTTCTCTTTAAATATCTGATTTCTCTTTAAATATCAGGTTTCCCAAATTCTGATATGTGATTTAATTTTGTACTAGAATTAATTTGTTTTTTTTTCCTCCTCAAAGAAACAGTTTCCTAATTTCTTGAGAGATACGCAGAAGAGAAGCACACCTGGGGGGAGCTGCTTTTTGCAGAGACAGAGGTGCGGGCTGGAATGAGCACGTTCCCGGTGAAGCCAAGCCACAGCAAAGCAGTAGGCGAAGCGGCAAGAGCTACATCTTTTCGGGGCAAGGTGTTATTTCTGAAAGGCGGCCAGAAAACACTGGAGCATGCAAATCAGAAAACGAAGACAGGAGAGCCTACCTTTTGAACTTGATAGATCTACAGGGAAGGGCGAAAGAAATAGAAAAAGAAATGTGAAATCCAATTTGCAAGGTGGAGACATCAGAGAGAAAGGTTTTACCAGTACCTAGCAACATGAATGAAAGCCATATAGGGAAAAAACCTGCAGAATCGGTAGAGTACGAATTTAAAAACTTCCGGAGTCTCTCGGAAAGCCTCGGCCGTTCCGGAGCTCACTTCAAATTCACTGCAGGCGCCCCGGGGGAGACACGGTGTTCTCACACGAGTCTCCGCGAGAATCCTGCAGTCACTGCACAGCAGGAGGCCCCGCGCGGCCACCTGTCACCACGCACGGGGAAAGCACTTCATCATCATCGCGGAATTTCTTTGCACTGCGATAAACGTGTAACAAGAAAGCAGGGAAACTTAATTGGAAAGTCAGCTGGTCAAATCCATCCACAGGCAGCAGAGAGAGATGCGTCCCGGTTCCGACTTCTGTGGGCGCAACAGACCACCAGGGACGTTCCGGCGGAACACAGTGCTCGCCAGAATAGCAGGGAATACATTTCACCAAAGCCTATTGTCACCCTTTGGCACGGACAGCGGTTTGTTTGCTTCAGAGGTCCCTCCTGGACCGCAGGCACCCCCGGGTTAGACTGAGAAGCGCTTCGCTCCCTCCCTCCCTCATTTGGGAAAACATTCGCTGAGTCAGGCCATTGTTCATGGCTGGGCCAGACGGTAAGATGAGAACCTTGGCATTTCAGGTCTCACGTGGGTGAGCCCAGGTGAGCTGACTCAACATGACGACCGTGGGAGACACAGCGTCTCCAGCAGACTGCTCATCAAGTCGGGAGCCACGGAAGAGGTGCGCCGGGTCGCTGAACCACCTGGTCGTGGCATTGCCATTTTGTCCCTGTTCCTGCAGGTTCTCAAACGGAAGGCTCGCTTGGGTCTCCCGAAGTCTGCCTACACACCCTCCCACCCAGTGGACCCTCGCAACCCTTCCAGACAGCCCAGGGCACGGTGGCTGTGGTCAGTTCTCACCGTCTGCGCCGGTGACAAGGCCCATTTGTGGGCAGCCGTGGGCCGAGATGGGGGGCCGGGGCTGGCCTGGGCGGTCAGGATCAACCTGCAGCTGTGCATGGCCTCCGCCCTCAGGGCCTGCTGGGGCTGGGTGACAGGCCTACAGCCCTCGGGCACCGGTGTCCCTTTGCTCGCCTGTCCGTCCCCTGCACACTTTCCACACCCGCCTTGGGGGGCCCCAGGCCCCAGGTGGCTGCCACCACACTCGCCTCTAAAACCTCCCAACAGTGTCACCAGCATCCTGGTTTCCTGAGCTGCCAGGGACAGTCACCACTGCTCCAGGTGTGCACAGGCTCTGCTCACCTCAGCCGATCTGAGCTCCTCCCCCAGGAAAGCCCACCCTGCGCAGAAGCACCTGTGTGCAGGGGGCTGGCTCACCACCCGGTGAGGGCAGAAACCCCTTTCTCAATTTGCACACCAAAGTTTCAGTCCTTCAGGCTGCACGGTGACCTCACGAACATACCCATTGCCACTTCATCAACAACTTAAAGTGCCAGTGGCCTGGGCGAGCAGACTGTAAAACCTCCGGCCGTGGGGGCTGCATCTAATAACTCGGTCCCAAGGTGTGATCTGCAAAGAGGAGGCTGAGAGGTGCGGTCCGCACACCTTCCCAGATCCCAACGCACGGCTCGCACCCTGACGCTCAGGCCACGCCAGCCAGTCTCCGGGCGCACACATGAACACTCCCCCACCCCGGCAACAGCCAGGGGAGCAGACACGGCCTGCCTGCTCTCGCAGAACCCTTGCTCACGAAACGGCCTGTTTTGTGCTGAGTACACTGGGCCTCCAGGTCAGCACCAAGGAGAAAACTTGTTTTTCAAGGTACGTTTCCACTTGTAAACGGACTTGGCTCGAGTGGCTCGCCCCGCCCCCTGCCCCGGCGGCAGAGAACCAGCAGCTCGCAGCCCGTTCGCCCCGAGACGAGCACATTGGCTCCCTGCCTCCGTCCTGGCCTGTTTTCACGGCCAATCGAACCAGGATTTTGAGGCGGAGGGCGTGCTGGGATGATCACTGCTTCGCAGCTTTTCCAGCTCTAACCTGGTAGCGTGGCCACTTCCTTAGCTGCGGGTAAAGCCGTCCACCTCAGTGGGGGCCGATGCTCTGCTCTGTACCTAAGACTTGGCAGCCCTCCCCTCGCCGATGGCGGCTGCCCCCGGGCCCAGGGCGGCCACCTGGCCAGGGCTCCAGGATGCCCCTGCCATTCCCCTCTGCCCCTCCCTGGGTCTCTGACTAGTAACAAAAGACCCTCTATTTCATTTAAAACCTTTCCACTCCGGATTTCGAAGGGGCAGACGTACACTTTCAACATGGTGCTCTCCTCCTGCGACCGCCCGACACGCAAGACAGCGAAGTCGTTGTCCGTGGAAGCCAGCATGGCTGCTGGGCTCAGGCCACGGCCAGAGACCGACCCCGGGACGAGTGGGGCCACAGCCGCCACCCTGCACCCCCGCCTGGCCCTGCTCTGGCCTCCCGGGGGGGCCCAGGCTTTCCCGAGGGCTGTGCTGACCCGAGTTCGTTTCTCTGCTTTCTCCCGAGCTCACGCCGGGTTGTCACTGCACACCCTGACCACACACGTGGGGACAGTCCGCAGGCCTGCACCCCGACCCCAGTAGGAGTCTGCGCCCCACAGAGAAGGCACCCTCGTGGGACAGGTAGAAAGAGGACGTGACCTAAGGTGTTTGCTCACAGCGACGCCATGTGACCTTCCACCACTCGATGCTGCGTGTAGAAAGCCTGGCCTGCGTCTCAGCGCCTCTCTGCGGGCCGGTTCCGTGCTTGGAGGGCCCCAAATTACTGAACTGCCTCCATGGGAGCCGGACCATGAACTGGAATTGGGACAAAACCTCCGATCCCTGTGAACAAACCCCTGGAGCGTCCTCACCACGGAAGTGGAAGTCAGTAATGCTTGTGTGTGTGACTGAGGAGGGCACTGGGGGCCTTTCCAACCGATTTCCCAGGTTTTAATCAGGTTTTCTCTGCAAAGCCCCAGAGCCCCGGCAGGCACCGAGCCCCGAGGGAGGCCCCACTGCACAGCACCCAGGAGCTGGGAGGGTCACACCTGGGGGGGTCCCTGCAGGGCGGCCACTGAGGCCCCAGCCCAGCTCCAACCCCCAGCTCACACTACCAAAGCTACAGGGCCGTGACTCAACAGGCAGGGTTACGTGCAGGTTGCAGAATTAAAATGAAACAAGACGACTTCCTTTGACTCAGATGGAGAATGGGTTGTGTTTCTCTGTCTAACGGAGGCCATTCAAACCCGTGGTTTCTTCCCTCCAACCCTCTCCGCATGGAGGACTGAGCACAGAGAGCCCTGCAGGAGCCTGCCCTGCGGTCAAGTGCACACTTCAGTCAAGGCCGTCCGTGCTCTAGGGTAGGAGGTATTTTACCTCAATGTCTAACTTGAAGACAGCCGTGCGCGCGCATGCACACTGTAATTCATGCTCACCGTGGCCCTGCAGGAGTGCTGTGCTGGTGTGAACGCACTCGGTGGCAGCCACTTTCTCCTGAATGTGAGCCAAAGACTGGAACGACGGCTAAGGCCGCCGTGGATGCCAAAGGCAGGGCCCCCCACAGACTCACTACCCGCTTTCCTGAGTCTGTGGCTCAGCCGATGACTGAGCTCGGGGACCGTCCCGGGCCACCAGAAATTCTTACAGGCGGGAGGAAGGGGAGAGTCGGTGTTGAAACTCAGCCGGGTGTGGCGGCGCTGGCATGGCAAGAAAAACACGGGGGGAATGCTTCCCACGGCTCTTTCAAGACCTAGGAACGGTGGTGGGGGGGGTAAGCCCACGAAAACCGTGAGCCACGGGCAGGGCGGGCAGGCCTGGTGCTGGAGACAGAAGCAACCGCTTCCTCAAATGGTGATGTGTCCTGAGAGACAGCTGCTGCCCACTGCCCACTGCGTGAGCCCTGGCCCCTGACTCCGCTGCCCTCCGAGCAAGGGCCCTGACCCCTGACTTCTGACCTGGCTGCCCACCACGTGTGAGCCCTGACCCCTGACCCTGCCGCCCACTGAGTGAGCCTCCTGACTCCACTGCGCTTCTGAGCTCTGAAGCAGAGGGGAGAAGCTCCCAGTGACCCGCTCCCAGTGGGCTGGCAGGCATCTCCTGAATGAACAGAAGGATTTGAAAGAGACACCAACTCCAGGCAGTTTGAAAAAGCAATTTGTCACTTAAAATACTGATTATTAAAAACAAATTCAGGGAAAAGAACTATCTGCCTCCAACGACTTTCATTTCTAGCACAGGCTGAGTGTGCGGACGCCGCATGGCACCAGGACAGCTCCCAAAGCACAGGTGACACGGGTAGGGCCTGCGCCTCTCTCCACATCCCGGCTCCAACACCCGTCTTCATGCTTGAAAATGCTGCTCTGAGTGGCCTTCAACGGTCACTCCCGGTCACGCCTGAGTCTGCGGCCGGGCGGTGCCCAGGCTCCACCCCTCGCCCTGGACCGAGACGACGGGTGGGCGAGGGGCTGCCGGCCGATCATCAGGCCGTGGGAACGGTGCTGAAGTCCGAATAATTCACGTGAAAATTCGGGGGCATCTGTTTCCAATTTCAGAACGAGAAACGCAGTTCTGGGGGTGGGGCGCATTGAGAAAAGGCCAGACCCGTGCTTCTTGGAGTAAATTAACACAAGAAAGAACAAGCAACGAAAGCTCTGAACTTACTCCAGGGTCAGCGCCACACACACCAGAACTCGCTTACCACACAGTCGCATTTCTGACCAGGAGGGGGACACGCAGACCTGCCTTCCAACATTCGTGTGGCCCGTGTCCCATGGAAACACGTGTGGCCTGTGCTCCCAGGGAACCACGGGACTAGCAACACCTAACACGCAGCCACTTCCCGACAACGGCTGGGGTGCGGCGAGGCAATCCCTCAGCAGCAGGTCCGCCCCCCCCACCCCCAGCACCGTGGGGTGCCTTGCGGCCCCTGCCCTCCTGTCATCGGGGCTGTGGTGGGACTCTTCTGGCTACCGTCCTGGGCTTGAGTTAGTGGTAATGACCTTCAACCTATTCGTCAAAGCTTGAGGAAGAGGAAGCGTTTCCCTCCCCAAACCCACATCTGGCTGTGCCCCTCCCCCACGGGCACGCCTCTGCAGTGCAGGGGGTGACACACCCTTCAGGCCAAGGGCAACCCCAAGAGACTGGCCCCAGGGCCTTACCCCAGAGGGAAGCAGCAGAATCTGCAGTGGTTTTAAGAGCTGGCTGGCGCTTTCCGACACACTCAACTCAAAACCCTTGAACCAGCAGAGCCCTGGGCGGGGCCTGGGTGGACGTTCTCCAAGGGCGTGGCCCCCAAGAGAACAGGGTCCCATGGGCAGGGACTCCTTTGCTCCCAGGGACGTCAAGGTCACAGGGAAGCTCACAGCTGTAACCGCCAGTTAAAGGGCCCTCGCTGTCTACAGGACTCTGGCTCCAGTTCAAGGTCATGCAAATGAGCAGCGAACACCATCCACAGGTGTCTAAACACCTTGCTATCCACATTCTTCCCTGGCTAGCTCACCCTCGGTGTTTACTCTGCTTCGTACCATGTGCGGGCTTCAGGCTCCCTGAAACCTGTTAAAAAGTGTAGAACCTCGGGAGACACATTTTTAAACAAAACAGTTGAGTTTAAAGTGAAAAAACCCAAGTGTCTGTTCTCCTCTCACGCTTTTAGTTCGGGGGAGCGGATTCTCACTCAGCAGTAAGACCCTGAGGTTCAGGGCCAGAACACCGGGCTGGGAAGACCTGCGCGGGCAGGCGGCCCGGTGCCGCGGGCTGCTCTCGGAGTCCCACAGGTCGGGTCTGGGTCAGGCACGACTGGCATCCGAGCTATGCGCCCTCCCTGGTCCGAGCTTGAACAGAAGTCCCGGGCGCAAGTGCATTCTTATCCTGAGCACGTCAAACGGGCAGTGCCCCCGAGCTCCCACGCTCTACGCAAAATGGAAACCCCCGAGGAAGAAGTCAGGCCGCGTTACCTCCTTCTGCTGCCGCTCCAGCTCCTTCATCCTGATCTCGCGGGCCTCGGCGCGGGCCGCGCGCTTCGCCGCCAGCCTGGCCTCCGCCTGAAACACACGCGGAAAGTACGTTAGAGGATGGACCCTCGGCCCCCTTCAAGGGCACGGCTAACCAGGAGGCTGCTTAGAGAAAACTCTGTTCGGAGGTTAATGCGCACAGGAGCGCGGCGCAGGCTCAGAAGAGTCAGAAGGGCCAACGGCAGCAGCAGGTACAAGTCCTGACGATCGCTGCCATTCACGGGGCCACGAAAGGCCGTGGGCGCCGTTCCACGGGCTTCAGGCACCGTGTGCCACGGATGCCTCGAAACTGCGCTATTAGGCAGATACGGTTACCAAACAGCTCTATTAGGTGGATACTGTTACCAAATAGTGCTATTAAGTAGGTACTGTTACCACCCCCAGGTGATACACATGGAACTAAGGCACAGAGAGGGTAAGTAAGTTGCCCAAGGTCACACAGCCCATAAGTGGCCAGGCTGGGCAGTCTGCCTTCCTCTGGAGCTACAACACACTAACGCGCGAAACGACGCATTGGAGAAGGGCAGGGATGCTGGTCCCTCCCCTCCCTTTACAGAGCAGGAAGGGAGGCCAGGAGAGGCTGCCAGATACGTCCAAGGGCACAGGCCCGAGACTCTGACCCCGCTTTCCAGAGCTCCTGTCCAGTCGCACCCTGCTGTCCTCATCTTCCTGTTCCATACCTGCAGCACCGGGAAGCCTGTCTCCAGACCGAGACCAGAGTTGTTAGAAGCGTTACAGTAAATAAAAATATATACCTGCCTCTGCTTAACTACCGGCCGACCTGGCTGTTTTCCACATTCTGCTTGAGAGAGTTTAAAATGCTTGACCAGGGCCGACCACACCCTTGACCCTGGCACCTGGACGCTGCTTCACGCTGCACCCATCTTGAGCTCAGGTGCTATTTCAGGGAGGTGAGCAGGCAAGTGCGTCAGGGTTCAGGTTTTCTGGGGTCGACTTCCACCTTCTTTCCACTCAGTTTTTTCGGGGATACACCCATAATTCTTCCACCAGTTCTGCAGACGTTTTTCAGATGTCTCCAGCTTCCCTAGATAATCTTGAAACGGGGCCATCGGGGACGGCCAGCAGGCTTCTGGTGTGGACAGTGGGCCAGCAAGCAGTGAGGTGCTTGGAGGCGCCCCCCAGAGGCCGGGCCCCCTGCACTACAGGCTGATGTCAGGCCAGGGGGCCCTGGTGTCAGGGACCCTGCCCCGCACTTGCACTGAATCACAAATTCATCTGCTTTGTACATTCTAATCGAAGTTGAAACTGACCCCAGCTGATCTGTCTGCGGTTGGCTGGCTGTGTCCTCAGAAGGAATTCACTTTGTAATTTGTTCACGTGGTTTCTTCAACAACCAAGCCCAGGTCCTTCAATGCCAGGTGTCAAAATATCACGACTACGTGAGAACTTGGGCTCTTTGAGGCCATTTTCAATGTTCTGGGCACTGTGTGCGGGGCAAAGTTGGAGGGGAGGGCAGGGGAAGTTTCATCAGACTGACGGCGGCTGCAGGGACGTCCTCTGGCCCCACAGGTGGGCCAGCGAGAGGACAATGGTCATGCCGAGGGCAGCGGCCTCCCAGCAGCCTGCTGGCCCGGTGCCCCTACCGGCACAGACCTGCGGCCGCAGCCCATCAGCTGGGGTGGGGCCGACGCGGGTGTGGGGGCCAGGGAAAGAGAAGGGGGTGCAGGGGAGGAAGGGGAGTGGGAATATGAGAGAGGCAGGGTCTGCTGGAGGGGGACAGAGGGGATGGCAGTGGGGCGGGGGGTTCCAGGGGGGCCCCGTGCTCCCCACGATCTACTCCTCTTGAGTGTGGGACCCACGGCGTGGCCGATGCCACTCCCCCGACTGGGCTGCAGTCCGTGGCAAAAACACTGACGGCCCCTCGTCCGCAGACCCCGAGTGAACCCCAGGGCAGGTTATTCTGGGTGAGCGTGAGCTCGGACAAGGACCCAGATCGTATCTGATACAATGGAGTCATCAAATGAACACAAGATACAAAATAGCAGCGGCCCCCCCCGCAGCGATGCACAAACAGGAGCTCATCCCCACCAACACGCCGTGTGAGGCCCTGCCCAGCCCTCTGTGTGCCACGGGCCGGTGGGCCTCCGGCCAGCACTTCTGCGGTGCAGGGCTGACCCACCACCGTCCAACACGAGTGTAAGACTCGAACTTGCATGTTGGGGGTCACAGCCATGTCAGAGGGGCTATGAGTTTCCAAATGCTTACTTTCACTTTCTGGAGTGAGTCTGGAGGGGACCTCGGCTCGCCAGCTGCCACCAGCCCGGCCACACAAACTTGCAGAGCTGCCCGAGGCAGCCGGGAAGGACTTTCACGGTGCAGTCTGGGTCCCCAGTCTCGGACGCAGACAAGCGATTGGTGACCACGTGCAAGTGGCAAGTGACATGGGGGTGGAGGGTGGAGGGGAAGTGAACCCAACCCTGGTGTCAGGAGGGCTTCCAGGAGGAGAGGAGCCCAAGGCCAAACCCCGAGCGGCAATGAGGACGGCCAGGCCAGAGAGGAGGGACGAGGCTCGTGGCCTGGCAGGAAGTCCTGAGGGCTGAGGTCCAAGCCCAGTGCTCAGCTCCCGTATCTGAACCCTTATCTTAAAGGCCTGCGGAGCCACGGAAAGGTTTTCAGCAGGAACACAGAGGGGCCTGACTTCTGACCTCTGGCCTCTGGCTGAATGCCAGCGGGGGCTCGGGGACAGGTGGGGAGGCGGCAAGAAGTCCAGCAAGGGCCAGGAGGCTGCCTCCCAGTGGGCGAGCCGGGAACATGAGTGGGTGGGGCCGACTTGGCCGCCGCCGAGGATGACGCACAGCTGAGGGTGACGCACACCCGTGAGGCCACGGCAGGGGGTCCGGGGCCCAGGGACGCCCCTCTGGTTCCAGGAGCCAACCGTGGAGAAGCAGCGCTGTCCCCCGGCCGCCACCTAGACCCTCGGGCACAGCCTCCGTGTAACCCCTTCCCCCAACCTCACAGGAGATGAGAACACAGAGGGATGTAGATGGATTTATGGAATTCAGGGGGAAAATGTCGTATAAACTGCTCAGGGCTTCAGAAAAAAGTTTAGAAACAAGACCACGGACACCCCCCCTCACCCCCCCATCGGCATCCGTGAACCAGCTGTAGCTCCCACGGTGGAGCCGGCAACCACGCCCCTGGCCTGCTCGGAGCTCAGGCGCTGGTCCCCAGGGCACAGCCCCGTCGGCCCCAGGCTGCTCTCCCCTCCCCCACCCGGGTCTGCCTGCAGGGGCCACCCCGAGCCCTCAGCCCCAGAGGCCCCTCCAGGGGCTCAGGCAGGGGTGCAGCGCTGGGCGCCCCGCCCCGCCTCCTCTGCCCACTGCCGCAGTTGTTGAGATGTACTCTCCAGTGTTGGAGGGTGAGGTGCCGGCTCGGATCTGCGGAGACATGACCTGAGTGAGGAGCCGACGGGGTCGCCGGGCTGTGTGCTGACAGCTGTTGGGGCTGCCGGGGGTGGGGGGCGGGGGGCGGGGGACGCAGGGCTCTCTACACTGAGGTGAGGGTCTTACAGTGTCCTTCCCAGGAGAGGCACATCACCCGGGACCTGTCAGAGACGCAGAAGCCGCAGCCTCCAGCAGAGCCCTTGGGTCAGAGCCTGGGGGTGGGGCAGCCACCTGGGCTTCAGCGCCCCACGCCCCTGGGGGGAGAGGGGCTGGCACCGCTCAAGCGTGGGGGCCTCTGCTTTCTGTCATCTCATCTACGTCTGGGTTGTTTGACAGTTTTCAAACAAACTGCAAACTTTTTGAAGGAAGGAAGGAAGGGGGGAGGGTGACGGGGGGGTGGAGGGAGACAAGGGGGAAGGGAGGAAATGAAGCTGCCTGTGCTCGCTCCTGCAGGAAGGTGGTCAGGGCTCTGCGGCTCGGACAGCTGCAGCGCTGTGTCCCCTCCCTGCCAATCAACACCCTGTCCCCCGTCCCCATCTCCACCCCATCCTGATGCAGCCTGCAGGGTGAGCTGGAGTCCAGGGAGGTGCTGACCGCTGAGGGCCCCTCTGACACTGATGAGACCCAGGCTCCCTGGCTTTCTCAGAACCGCCCACCATGTGGGAGGGGAACGCCCCTTACAGGGGACACGCCCCGCCCTGCCCTCCAGTGACAGGGCCTGGCCCTCCCGGAAGGACCCTTCTGTCCTGGCCCAAATCCGGTACACAGAGCCTTAGAGACCTGGGCAACACGGTGGGGGGGGGGGGGGGGAGGCGCAGCCACCACTTAGCACCAAGTTGTCTCATTATAATTCTAAAAAGCTGACCCCCCCCCCCCAAAGCCCCACTGCAGACAAAGAGGGCAGCCCTCCCCCACACAAGGCGGGATGGACAGAGGCTAAAACCGCACAGAAGCCCAGGTCCCAGCCCTCAAGTGGCCGGCTGAGTCCAGGCTACAGGCACAGAGGCCCAGCCACGGGGCGCACAGGCTGGCCAGGGAGACAGACCGCTACCGGGGCCCTGCCCCCCGTGACCAGCACAGCCCGGGGCCAGCCTGGACAAAGGCTGCAGAGCTGTGCGGAGAAGTGCGGCCACAGCTGCAGTCACTTCGGTGACAGGTCCCTGGGCAGTGCAGAGGGCTGGTCACCAGTAGCTCTGGACCAACCGCAGAGCGGACGGGGCTTTCACAGGAGCAGGACACAAAGGCTTCAGGCTAAGCAGTCAGACGCAGGCCTGTCCCATCAGGCACCCGACAGGCCTGCCCTGTGCGCCAGGAATTCCGAAGATAACAGCTTCCGCCAAAGATAAGGGCTGCTGCTTTCCTCGGGGCCGGAACCGGGACAGCCTGCTCTGGCGGCGGACTCAGGCGGAGCAGGACTAGAAAGGGACCACGGCGCCAGGAGAAACCCCGAGGCCACACCCAGTCCCCAGGCGGCCAGCCAGGCTGCGCGTGGCTGCTGCCTCCGGACCCGCCTTCCCTCCTGCAGTGGAGGGTCTGCACAGCAGGCGATGCTCCCCAGGGTGGGGTGGCCACACACCGTCCCCAGCACCCCGCGCCCCGATTCCACTGAGGCCGGTGTCCTTCTTGCGGTTCCTACAAATTCACCAGGAGGGCCCACGTGGTGCGCCTGAGAGAACAGAACCGTGACAGACACCAGGGGCCGGAGTCCCGATGGCTTGGAGAGGACAGGGGTGTGGTGGGAAGCGGACGCACTCGTGTCTTTGGGCACCCCCGCACGCTCGGGGATTCCTGGCTCTGCTTGTACTTGTCCTGAGATTCGGGGCTTCCCTGGGATTGGCCATGGTGTGCAATTCCGCACCCTACGGCACCGTGCCCTGCAGTCCGAGAACAAGTTCTTTCCCCGCTATTGACGCTGCAGCGGCACCCAGGGGCTCCCGAGTTCTACCCCCCCCCCACCCACTCTACGGCGACTCTTCAGACATGGGCTTTGGTCACGTCCTCTCCCCCGCTCCCACCCAGAGAAAGCCCTGGGGTCTGGAAAGGCACCAGGATGACAGCTCGGGAAGCCAGCTCCCCGCCCTGCAGAGCCCAGGGGACACGCACAGCCCGTGACCCACACACGAACGACCGCCTGTAGCGCTAGGCGCTGACGTTCTCAACATTGCTTGGAGGGGACGGTCAGCGCACGTCACAAACACCAGCTGGGGCAACGGCGAGGCGACTGGGCCTTGGACGCCTGCGAGGGACCCTGGGGACGGCCGCCCCGCCCTGGGGTGCTCCTCTGAGGCCAAGTGGACAGGAAGCCATGTGGGGCCGCCCAGGGACATCAGCATCTGGCAGCTGCACGGGACGGGACGGGACAGGAGAAAGTCCCCGTGCTGACTGCAGGCGTTCGCCTCGGCCTCCCGGTGGAAAGACCGGGCAGAACGGGGACACCGGCAGGATTTCTGTCAGGCCGTGTGATGTAAGTGCAGTTTACAGCCTCCTGGGAGCAGCTGGGGGAGGGACTTGAAGCTCAGTCCCGTAAGAGGACGGTCACCCAGCTGATGCCTGGGGTGGTGACGGAGAAACACGCAGGGACCTCTGTCCACATGTGCGTCTCTCCTGCGGTGACAAAGGAACCCAGCTGCAGACGGGGTGGCCTGATGCCCCGAGAGCACACCCACGCGGCCCCTGTTCCTGACCTGTGATGCAGGAACACGTCCCACTCGGAGCAGACAGCGCTGGGCACGCTGACCATGAGGCTCGGCCCGAGTCCCTTCCCCAAGCCGCCTTTGCTGAGGAAGTGGAAGCAGCCACCAATTTTTGTTTTCTATGTAGCCCCCAGCCCCTCAGATGCAGGTGATTCTAGAAATAGTCCATCTGCCATTCAAAGCGGCCACGTGGGCTGGCCGGGGAGCCGCCTGCGATGCTGTGAGTGGACACTGGCAGGCCGGCAGCGCCCAACCGTGGCCCATGCTGGCCTCTGTGCCGTGTGCCCTCTGCCCCCGGGTCCCTCGGCTGCCACCGTGCACTTGACCGCTGTCCCCAAGTCTTATCTTTCCAGAACGCTCGCTCGGGCAGTCACAGTAAGTTCCCCTGATGAGGGGGCCTCCCTTAGGACTGAGACTGTCATATGTCATCACGGGGACGAGAGCTGTCAGTGGGGGGAGTGGCAGCTCTAAGAGAGCATTTCGGAAATGCTGTGGGGGGCGGGGGCGTGTTGGGAGGTGACAGTGGTTGGAAGGGGACTGATGGCGTTGAGGGGCGAGGCGCCCCCTGCCAACCACCCTGCGCTGACCAGGCCTGAACAAGGAGGCGCTTTCCCGCGGGCTCCTGGAGTGGGCAGAGAACCGCCCCATCACTTTCAGACGGGCGAGCTGATTCCAGCCTGCCCATGACCTCAAAATACGTCCTGCACGGTCGGTCTCAAGGAGCACCGGCCATCCCAGCAGGAAAGCGAGGGAAGAGTGTGCTTGGTTGGCTCAGAGCTTTCCTGAGAGCTCGTCACGATTTCGGGGGGGGGTCACATCACCGGCGGCTGCGCCCTTGTGCTGTTTGGGTGCGAGGACGGTGTGCCGGTACCAGGCTGCATTCTGCCGCGACGGTGCCGGGCCTGGGTTTACCCAAGCGTCTGACGGCGGCGTTTGTCCTCTGGAACACCACATAGGCATTGAAATTCACACTCCGGTGTTGCAATGCACCTTCCTCTTGTTTATTTTCAATGTTACAGTTAAACGCTCTATCAACCCGATACTATGTACACACATGAGGGCCTATGAATTTCATGTCAGGTTCATAGCGAAGAGGTTAAAAGTGTGTTGCCACAAAACAAACAAGCCACCCAGCATCGCGGCATCGATGTTACTGGGAGATCTGGAGAACGCAGTGTCAAAGACTAGAGTTTAACTGGTTATTTAAAATGCTACGTTTCCCCCCAAATCAACTCAGATGATTGAAATTATCGTGGAATCCTGCGATAGGACAGCAGCCTTCAAAAAAGCCTTCAGCTCGCCAGGCTGGCGGTGACTGCGCCCTCGGCGCCCCGTTCTCTGCCCCGGGAGGACCTCACGGAGCAGCCCAAGAAGCCATGGGTGCCGCCTCTGTCTGGGCCACGTCCTCTCGGCCTGGCCCTGAGTTTCTGCAGAGGGACACTGTCCAGAGGGGGTCTCCAGACCTCACCCCCAGCCCTGGCCCTACCACTAACCGGGACGTGAGTGCAGGCAAACCGCATCCCTCCCGAACATCAGCCCTCATTACAGGGGGGCAGGCGCCAGGCCCTGGGACCGCCAGGGGCTGACATGCTGTCTCCATATGAGGTGGCAAGGACCCGTGTGCCAAGTCAGTCAGCCTCTCTCCTGACATTGTTTTCAGGATGATAAACGCCTTCAAAGTACCCTACATACCGAAAGAACCAACCTGTGTTTCCCAGGGATGAGATTACTCACGTCACCTTACCGAGGCCCACGACTTAGAACATTTATCTGCTCAAACTTCCCAGTGCGGTCCTGCCGGTGAGCAAAGTGGCCTCCATGCAAATAAACGCCTCCCTACATTTTACGTTTTCTTCCGAGAGGAGTGAACGCCCACATTTCCTTCCACAGTCTCCACGTGCTGGAATGACCAACGAAAGGGTGACGGCCACCTGTAACCGTGTGCGTGGCTGCCAGGTGACAGCCTGGCTCACCTGCGAGGCTCTCCAGGGGACATGTCCCCTGCAGCCAACGCATCTGGGTTCCGCTCCCTTCACCTTCCCGTCTCCACTCAGGGTCTCCCCCGCAAGCCCCACCCCTTCCAGGTGCCAGAGCGCTGCCGTGGCTCCTTCTCAGAGTCAGGCCAGCTCTGCGGCAGCACCACGCGCTCCCGTGTCGCGCAGGACGCGACGGCAGGACACGGCTACTGACCTGCTTCCCTGCGTCCGTGCGACATCCCTGCAACCGGCCAGGGGACACTCGGACGCCACCCATCCTCCCCTCCAGGGGCCCGTCGGCCTGGGTGGCGTGGGGCAGGGGCTCCACAGCGCAGGGGGCAAGGCTGGGCTGCCCGGGGTCCCCACGTCGCCTGCCTGCGGCTGACCGGCAGCACACATTAAGCCGGTATGCGGAATGGGAGGGAGAGAGAGACGCCTGCAGCCCCTCCCCCATTCCTGGTGCTCTCTTCCTTACTTAGAAAACTCGAGTCGACTGTGTGTTCTTTCCTTCTGAAAAGTTTTGAAAACTACCAGAAATAGAAATGAAACATTTACAAAACGAACACTTCTCGAGAAGCGCTGAGGGGCAAGGCCTTGTGTCTGAAGGGGCTGCCCTGGTGACATGGAACCCTCAACACCATGGCTCTGGGCTGTGAGGCTGGGGGGGGACGGGGGGGGCTGCAAGGAGAGGAGCTTCCGACAGCAGCTTCCTGCCCCGAGTGCTGTCACCGCTGTCACCGTTGGGGACGGTTGTTGGCACCGGCTGAGAGGCCTGCTGGCTGCGTGCACTTGGGGAAGTCCCCGGCCCTTCTGAGCCTCAGTGTCCTCTTTATCTGTCAGTGGAGGTAACCGAGCCCTCTCATGAGATGCGGTGACGGCCAGCGCTGGGGAAGACGCCCACAGGAAACGCTGAGGAGGCTGACATGGGGCGGGGCGCTGGGTGCCAGGAAACGCTCCCCACTGTCACCAGTGCTACAGCAGTGCCAGGACGTGCAGGGAGAGGTCGGGGTGGGGGGCGGGGGGGGACAGCCCACTCCTCACTCCTCGCCCCCGCCCCAGGGCCACAAGCCCAAGTGCTTTTTTTAGGCCGAGGCTGCTTTACTAGTTCTACGCCACACACGGTGTAAATGAAACATTTTGGCCAAAATTAAAAGGAAATGCTCATCACAGTGACTGGAAATAAATTACATCTTTGCTACAAAGTAGTTGCTCCGTAAATTCAAAGCGATGCTGCTTTCAAGCTACCAAGTTACAGCAGGAAGGAGAGAACCGGGCGAAGCTCTGCCGGCTCACCCCCACGAACGGAACGAGCACCTCGAACCCACAGCCGGGCTGCGGGGCTCTGGTGTGCCTGCTTTTGGTGCCTTCCTATTGCAGTCTGGCTGGGGGTAGTCAAAATAATGCTTTCACTTAGGAGAAAGAAGTTAATTCGCTTCCAGTTTGCCTGGGTAGTTTGAATAATGAAAGTCTCAGGAAATTCAGTCCGTGAAAATAAGCTTGTTTATTCAAAGAAGCAAACTAAACTTTGGGAGGCTCGGAGTTAGAACAGCAGGGGGATAAAAAGCGCTCTCCCGCCTACCGCTGGCGTCCCTCACAGCAGAGCGCACCAGGCTTCCTCTCCTTAACGGGCCGGTAACCCACACCTCCTGGGCTCCGGGCTGCCAACCCTGGAACACGGACGGAGATTTTGGAAGCTCTGGCACATGAGTCACTAACTAGTCATCGCACTCCCTCCGCTGAGTCACACGGCCCGATTTCTCCGGGATAAGACGTGCCCACTGAACATTGCCTTTTGAGGAGCACACACACAGGCCACCAGCGCCGCGCCTCGCGGTTCTGCAGAAACGAGATAAGGCGTCACTCTGGTAGGCAATAAAAACTCCAATCAAGTTCGAGAGAAAAGAGCTGTGCACTTATAAATAGCTGGATTTCCTGTGCTCAGCGTAAGTGGCAGTTTAGACTGCAGAGGCCTGAAGAACTTTTGCTAAGGAGGCTTCCGCTCTGACATTAGCTCAGGCCGAACAGAAACTGACCCGCAGAGAAAGAGGGAAATGCTGCCTCCATCTCTGCCCTGGCGGGACACTCTTAACGCGGTGAGAAAACACCTCGCTCGGTGTTTTTATATCTTAACCGCTTGAGGAAATGACTGATCTGAAACTAAACTGTATGATCCCAGGGCTCAAGATCCCCGGCTGCGTGTCCTGCAGGCAGGGCCAGCCGCCTGAGCCCCGCCTTTGTCCCCACCTTTGCCAGCGTGCTGAGACCCAGGACCTTGGCTCAGGGACACACCTGAGATCGGAGCTGGAGGCCAGGCCTGCACCCTAAGGGACAGCGTCTCGGACGGACAGGCCTGGTGTTTGTCAGTTTGTGCCCGTCAGTGTGTGGGAAGCAACCACAGGTGACACAACCCATGTCACACACGGGAAGTTACAAAGGTTAGATAAATGTGTGGTTTCTACACTGTGCTCCCGGACAGCTCCAGGGCTGCTGCTGAGGGTCGTGGGGGGACCCTGGGCTCCGGCTCTGATCCTGCTTCCCTTCCTGTCCAGGCGAGGCCAACCCCCGCTCCCCTCTGGCACGGCTGTGGCCCCCAGCCCTCCATCCACATGGGAGACACCTGCTTCCAGGGAAACGGGGTCACTTCATGCAGAACGGAAGTGGCACAGACCAGTGTGAAATGCCCAGTGGTCGCCCTGCATCGCCCAGGGTGGCCACGGGGTGACGCCCTTCCAAGGCACCCCACCTCCATCTATGCCCCCAGCTGGCCACCGAGCATGCTTCCTTCCAAGGACACCACTCCCCTCATGAAACAGGGGCTGGCTTAACTTCCGCCCCCCCCCCACCCCACTCTCACTCCAAAAGAGGTTTTGCTATTATTTAGTGGGGGGAAAAAAGCCTCCTACAGGTTCACAATTTCCTGCTGGGAATCCTGGGAGCCGGTATGTTTCGGAATTCAACGGCTGCGTATTTTAGAAAGGTGCTGAGGTGCACCCACCGTGCACCCTGCAACAGCCCCCTTCGAACCCCGAGCAGGGCTGTGGGGGGTGCGTGAGGACGTGAACTAAAGGAAGCAGCCTCGCTGGTCAGGGCGGGCCTCGCTGCCCTGTGAATTCTGCCACAAACCCACCACACACACACACACACACACACACACACACACACACAGCAACGACTTTGGTTTTTAGAGCTTCCTGGGTTCTGGAACTGGTAGGGCAGCAATTCTGAACCTTTTTCATCTCAGAGCACACATAAGCTAATCACTAAAACTCTGCAGCACACCAAAAACAGTCATTGTATTTTTTTGCTGACGAAAAAGTAAGTATAGTTTTGGTTCACTCACACCAGGCAGCTACTGGTGTGTTGGCCGGTATCACTTTCTTATTTGACAATCTAAGGGAAAAGGGGCCAGTGCCCCGATCAAGCAGTCAGGTGTCGCATGCTATGAAAATTCTTGTGGCCCACTGGTGGAAATCGCTAGACTGGGGGGTGGGGGGCCAGGGCTGACGGGGCACCGTCTCAGTCAGAACCCGGTCCAGACTGCCCCTCCCCTAATTCTGTGAAGCACGCACGTCCATCAGACCCAATCCAAGGGTTAAGCGAAGGGTTAAGGAGACCTGGCAGCCCTCCTCCTAGGAGCAGGTGTTATTTCCACTCTTCCCTCTGCAGCACGCTGCCCTCCCTCCTCCCAGGGCCTGCCCCTGGCGGTGAACCCAGGGTCCCTCTGCAGGCTCCCAGGCCCCCGGAAACCACGGAGGCTGCAGGCTCTGCTGGAGGCAGTGTGGGCATGGAAATCCTGCCCCACAGCCCCAGGAGGTGACTGTCAAGCGGGAGCTCCTCCCAGCCCACTTCTCTCCCTCTCTTGCTGCTAAGCACCTCCGAGGCCAGGCAGTCTCTTCCTTTGGAATCTCCCCAGACATCCAGCAGGTGACCACTCATGCCTACCTGGTGAAGGGGTGAGAGTTTTGGGACCCCACTTTTACCCACTTCCCACAAAGGCCCCATGAAGTGGAAGTCGGGGCCTGTGCGGTAGTCACTTCACGAAGTGTTTCTTTTCCCAGGTGCACCTTCCTGCCTCAAACATTCCCATCGATCAACCACAAGCCACATGACAACAGGGAATGACAAAGCCCCCCAACCCCCGGCCCAGTTTTAACCAAACTACCCCATGCCCACGAATGTTAAGCTGGGTAACAGTGAAATCCTGCAGGACCCTGTCCAGACCCAGAAGGCCCCAGGAGACCAGCCCAAGTCTGTTTGGAGACTGGGGTGCTGGGGGAGGTGGAGAACTTGGCCCAGTCCCCAGAGGTCGGAAGGTCCGGCAGGAGCAGTGTTCTGGAACAACCCCCCTCCCCCACCACATGCTGCCAGTCTCAGGCTGAGGGCCTGGCTTGGCCACCGGCTCCTCCTAGGCGCTGTCCTTTGTAAAACGCCAAACGAACAGATCCCTCTAAGACTCCAGACAAGCCGCAGGTCTCAGGCCTCAGAGGCCCACTCATCCAGCTGGGCAGAGCCGCTCACAGGCACAGGGGAGCGGCCCTGGTCCTTTTCGTCCTGGGAGGGGCGGCGTCCAGTGAAACCTGCCTTCTGCCCAGGGGGTCAGCGCGCACGGAGCCGCGAACTGAACCGAGAGCAGCGTCCCTCCCACCCGCACATCCTCGCGTGGGGACGTTCACTTAAGAGGGGCCCCCGGCCAGGTGGGGCCCTCCCCACACCGCCCCAGGCACGGACGCCTACGGCCGAAGGTGCCCACTGCCCTGGACCTCGGAACATCAACACGGACCAAACGTTCGCCGTCAGGGCCGAAGTTCCCGGGTTTCCTCTTACCAGCCTCTGAGCTTCTGGACTCAGGCAGTCTATTTCCTTGTTCTGCGCGGTCGCGGGGTTGGTCATGCTGCCCGGCTGCCCGTCCACCTCCTCGCACAGCCAGGCCAGAACTTCGGGGAGCGCCGGGCTCTCGGTTCGCGGGCTCAGGCTCTCAGCGCAGCCGCATGCCCAGCGCGGCGGATTCCGGTTCAGGGACAGGCCCGCGACAGCACCGGACTCGCCCTTCCCCAGGCCGAGGCGCGCTCCCCGCTTCCCGGCTCGGGCGCGGCCCAGGGGCGTGGCGCAGGTGGCCCCGGCCCTCCCGCCGGGGAGGGGGCGCGGCGTGCAGGGGAGCGCCTCAACCCTTCGCGCCCCGCCCCGCCCACCACCCAGGGCACCGCCCCGGCCCCGCCCCGCACGGAGCCCCGCCCCCAGGGCCCCGCCCCCGGCCTGCGCCCTGCGCCCTGCGCCCCGCGCCCCGTCCTCTGTGCGTACCCCATCTCCGCGGTTATTAATCACCGCCCAACCCCCGTCAGTCCCCCTGGAAAGCGGTGGGAAAGCAGACCCCAGCCGACCCCGCCCAGAGGCGCGGGCGGGAACCGGAGGCTGGGGGTGTGGCCTGCTCGGGGCGGGGCCTGCGTGGGGGCGGGGCAAGCGCCTTCTTTATTCCCCTCCCCCGCATCCCGGCTCCCGCCACAGCCGCCGCAGCGCCGGCTCCCGCTGCTCCAGCCCAGCAGCCTGCTCGACACTCGGGCCAAATCGAACTTGGGCGGACCTGGCAATCTCAGCCGAGCCCAGCAGCACTTGCCGGCCCGTAAACGCGCCGCCCCGAGAAGGGGCCGGCTTCCGGGACGACAGGAGGGAGAACGGGCGTCCGAGGCCGGTGCGCGCCCCGCCCGCCTCCCCATCAGAATCCCCGCGCAGCAACGGAGGCGGTTGCCAGCGGCTCGGCGCGGATCCGGTGGCTCGCTGCCGGGCCGCACCGTCCAGGGTCCGGCCGGGAGGGCGTGCGGGGCACGGGCCGAGCAGGCAGGGCGCGGGGTGGAGTCGTTCCGGGGAAGGGGACCCAACCTCCCCGCACGCGCCTCCTCCAGCCACGGGACGCGCGCCGCTCGTTCTTTAAAAGTCGCGCTGGCAAAGCAGCAGAACGTTGCGGGACCTCGCCGGGCCGGGCAGAAGCCACAGATGACACTGCGGCCTTCATCAGAATTTCGACCTGTCCCGGCCAGGCCTGGAGGTCGTGTCGACCCCTCTCGGTCCCTGCCCCGGGGACACGTTTTTGGAGGCTCATTTCAGAATAACCACCTCCCCGCCTCCAAAGGGAACTTTCGGCGGAACCGCTTGGCCTAATTCTTCGCAAAGGCTGCTCCCAAACCAGTCTCGAGAGACCACAAATTCACACGTGAATGTTTTAAATGTCACCGCCCCCCAATCTCCCTCTCCCTGCCCCCATTACCTAATTCTCCCTAACCTGTGAGCGCTTGACCTGCCCACTGTGGACCACGCGCCCTTCCGCAGGGGCTGTGGGGAGTGGGCTGGGGAAGGCAGGGCCGAGAGCACAGGAGGCTCTGGGGGTCAGAGGGTTTGACCCAGGAGGCAGGAGGCGAGAAAGGGGGGGGCGGCGGCAGAAAAGAGGCGGGGCACGGCATTGATGGATGGGTCCGTGGGCCCGCAGAAATCAATGTCAGGGACCGAAATGCCTTTCCATACCTTGTTTTCTGGCTGTAGCACTTTTTGAATCTGTTCATGAATTACAATTCTTGGTTTTACGAAATTAAGTGGATGGCAGAAAATCATTTTAAACCGTTCTGCACCACCTGACACGTAGGGCTTAGGGAATTTGTCCCGGAAAGCCGCCGTAATTTTCGTCGCAGTAACAGCTTCACGGATGAGAGCGGCAGCCAACTAACAAAGCAGCTGCCTTCCTGGAAACTTCGGTTTGAACTGTCCCATCTAGGAGGGCAAATTCTGGAGCGGCGGCCACACAAACCCTGCCACCGCATCCCCCAGGGCAGGGCCCCGGGAGCAGGGCCCATTTACCTGCCTGTCTCCGAGGCTGAGCCGGGAAGCACCTGCGTCCTCCCCCGGCAGCCCTCAGGGGTCGGTATCAGCTGCCTGAGGACCAGAGAGGGCAGCAGTTAAGTGAGCTTGGCCCCGAAGCCATCTGGTCTGGCTCCTGTCTGACACTTCCTGGGGGACCCTGAGCAAGTTGCCTTGCTCGGTCCGTGTGTGGAGTCTCCATGGGACACGCCAGTGGTGGCAGTGCCCCCGGGGCATGGAGGGCCGAAGACATGCAGACGTGCCATGGGCACGCAGACCCGCGAGCCCCGTGAACCCTCAAACCAACACCTGCCTTGCCGCCTCTGAGCCCGCACCCTTCCCTCCGCTCCCAGAATATCCCCACCCCACATGCCCAGGCCTTCCTGCCCACAGCAGGAAGGACACTGGCGACAATGGTCACAATGGGTTGGCATGGACAGAGTGGGCAGCTCAGGAAGGAAAGCAAACCCAGAGCCCCCACAAAAGCTGCAGGGGGGGCGGCGCAGCTGCAGAAGCCAAGGGTGCAAAAGCAAGAAGCCGCCGGGCGAGTTCAGTGCCAGGAGCGAGCTAGCGGTACCAGCAGCGCAACAACCGCGGGTGCACCGGGGAGGCCTTACCCCGCCTGCGGAGCGGTGGCCTGTGGGGGGGAACTGCTGTTCCATCCAACACGCTTCCAGGCCAGCGGTTTCCAGCCTTTTCATCTCGCGGTGCACACAAATAAATTACCGAAATTCTGTGGCACACCAAAAATATATTTTTTGCTGATCTGACCAAAAAATAGCTAGCATTTTGGGTCACTCACACCGGGCTGCCACTGTGGTGTTGGCTGTTGCCATTTTTTAATTTGACGAACCAAGGGAAAAAGGTCAGTGCCCCGGACTCGAGCGAGAGTCGGGTATGGCACGATTTAAAAATTCCTGTGGAACACCGGTGGAAAATCACGGTCGTAGAGGGGGGGCCACTACGTTCTGACACGTTTCAGCCCAGCTGCCGCGGTACCATGGCCGAGTGAGCGCACGGGCCGAGGGCCAGCTGCTGGGCATGGGGCGCGCTGAGTCCGCGCTGCTTGGTGCTGCGCTGTAGCCCCCGGGGCCCGAGAGCAGAGCGCGGAGGCCTGGCTGCCTTCCGCCCGCTTCGGGACGAGCAGCTGTCTCAGGAAAAGGGTCCTGCGTGGAAGCCACCAGCTGAGGAAGCCTTTTGCTTTTCTTTCCTCACCGAGGGCAAGGCCACTGTGCTGATGACGACTGAGTGGCCGGGGGAACCTACGCACTCGGTCTGTGGCAAGTCCTCTAGGAAGCCGAAGGAAGGGGTGTGGCTGTGTGAACAGACTGGGAAATGGGGGGCGGGCACAAGATGTTCATCTCAGTGCTCAGGGCTCCGAGGCCGCTGGGTGGAATAACACACACCCTCCACCTTGAAGAAGAAAGAACGAAAGTCACCTGCGAGTGTCTGGTGAGAAGAAACCAGACGGGAGCCCCCGGTTTCCATCCTCAGGAGGGTCAGCCTGTCACCTGGTCAGAGCAGCATGGGGTGGGGGGGCAGGGGCTCAGGAGCAGGTGACCATCTACCTGGACTGCACCAGCCGGGGCCCAGGGTCCTTAGGTAAATGTATACAAGGACGTAGGTAAGAACCTGTGAGGTCGATGATGACACAGGCCCTTTTGGGCGGGGTGCCACTTCTGATAGGCTGACTGAATTTCCAGCCCCTTCCAGACTGCTGGGCGGTGAGTGAGCTGGAAATGCGCAGTTGCTACTGGAACCCAGAGCTCTGCGCCGAGGGGGGCCTGAGTTTTGGGGAGAGCTGACTGTCTTGGGCACCCCTAAACTCCTTCAGGCTGTGCCTCCCAACAAAAGTGCAATATCCCGAATTAAAAAAAAAAAAAAAAAAAAAGCACTTCCCTGGCCTACAATATGGTTATATGCAGAAACTCAATTTCTTCCTCAAGAAAAGAGCAAGAGGTAAATAGAATGGCCTCATTTTGTTTTGGGAACGTGAGAATCCCAGCTAACCAGCAAACGCCAGAGCCTGTCACCAAGGCAGGGCCACACCCAAGCTCGGCTGCTGGTCTGCACCGTGTGGCTGGGTTGCTAGGTTCACCAGCTTCGCCTCCTGCTGAGGTTTGGCTCTCAGCGCTGCCGCCGCAGAGACAAGCCCTTGCAGAAGCCCTCGCGCAGAGCAGGAGGCAGGAGGCAGGAGGCAGACAGGGGCGGGCCCGAGTGGCTCCCGGCAGGCCGCCCCATTACTCAGACAAGTGACACGGAACCATTCTTCCAAGTCGCAGCTGTAACGTGTTCTCCATGAATCACTAGCCACGTTGATGAGGGCGGAAAGAACCTCTCTGTTTCTTCTGCAGACAGAAGGGCTATTATTACTTTTTGCGGATCCTTTTGACTCATAGCAAAAACCCTTCACATTCTCAAGGTGTTTGTGACATCATCACCCAGATTTGTGCAGTGCCTTTGGGCCCACGAAGTCTCTCACACACACAGCGATGCTCACAGGAGTTGTGTAACTACTCCGCACGGACAGGTGGGAGGTCAAAGAATGAAGCCAGACGAAGTCCTAAGTGCTCGGCGTCCAGGGCACAGCCTGACAGAGCTGTCCCTCCCCGCACCCAGCCAGCGGTCCGGTCCGCGCTGGCAGCCGACAGTCAACACGCAGGGGCGGGGCCTCCTCAGCTGTCTCCCTGGGCTCCGCCTGGACCAGGGGTGCCGGTGAAGCAGCGCACACACCCAGGAGGACTTGGGCCACTGACAGGGGCACCAGCTGGGGAACCAGCCCCTGCCTGGCAACGGCAGAGGAGGCTGTTCCCCACGGTCAGCAGGCCCGGCTCAGGGCCACAGTGAACTTGACCCTTGGGCCAGGATCCTGACCACCTCCAGCGGACAGAGCATCCAGGAGCGAGACTCTGTGAAGCAACAGTGAGCTCAAATCCAGCGCGAAACGGTGCCTGCTCGCTGGGCACGCCTGGTGCCGGCGTGTCTCCCGAGCTCCCTCCGCCCTCCTCCCGGATGGTGAGGGGGCTCTTCCGGGGTGGGGGCGCGTTCTCACCTCTCCATAAATGCTGATGGAGGGATGATTCTCCTGATAAAATGAGGACTTCGACAGGTCATCACAGACCCTCACTGATCTCAAATGTTTCACGTTCTGTAGCAACTTAGAACGCAAACTCTCTTTTAAAAGCGACACATCACCTTGGCTGGTGTGGTTCAATGGATTGAGTGCCAGCCTGCAGACCAGGGTCACGGGTTCAATTCCCAGTCAGGAGACTTGCCTGGGTTGCAGGCCAGGTCCCCAGTTGGGGGCACATGAGAGGCACCCACACACTGATGCTTCTCTCCCTCTCTTTCTCCTTCTCTTCCCCTCTCTAAAAAAACAAGTAAATAGAACCTTTAAAAGTGACACCTCTTTAGGAAGTAGTGTTATTAGTCTTGCACACGCACCCAGCAATTCACCAACTTCTTTTTCATCTCCTGGAGTTAAAAAAAAAAAAAAAAAAAAAAAAAAAAACCCTGGGTTTTCCAAGGAAGGGGTAGAGGAGGAGTTTGGTTCGCACTGAGTCTGAGCGGGGGCGGGAAGCGGGTGGAGGGGCCCTGGGCACTTCAGCCCTGGGCGTATGACCTGCTGCGAGGCGGCCACGGAGACGGCAGCGGGCCTGGAGGAGAGGCCGCCTTGGATGCGCGCATCGAAGGGGTTAGAGGTGCGCTGGGGACAAGCCAAGGCAGATGGATGGGGACAGGGACAGAAACCAGCGGCGGCTCCTGGCAGCCAGGGCTCCCTGGCGCCCCCCGCAGGCTGGGGTGAGCACTGCACTCCGTGTTCAAATGCTACAATGAAACGTGCTCCGTGGTTGGGGCACCTGTGAGAAAGGGGGACCTGCAGCCGGGAGGGAGGCAGGGCTGGGACGGGGGTGGGGTGCGTGGGCCTTGGCTCATTGGCCCATCTGTTTGTACGGGTGTGGAGGTTGAGAGACAGCAGTCAGAGGAGAGAGAAGGAAGTGAAGCAGGGGCGGGGAAGGGGCCTGAGAGAGACCCTGACTAGGGGACGGCAGGGGCAGGCGGGGCGTGTGTGGACTTTCGGGGTTCTGAGCTAAACGGCGAGAGAACGCCAAGCGGCCGGAAGAGGACAGGTGACAAGAAGCACTGGCTGCAGCAGGGACCGTGGGGCGGAAACCGAAGGGCGGGTCACGGAGCCGCCTGACCCGGCCGGGGTGGGATGCCACCGAGTTCGGACCAGAGCAGAGCCTGTCGGTGGAATTTTAGGAAAAGCCCGGTAACGCCGCCACAGGGGGAGACCCGACCCACACCCAAAACGGTTTCCAATGCGTTCTCCTCTGGAATCAAGTTCATCTCCAAAGTGTCCGGGAGTGAGTCCGCAGCAGCCCTGGGGGTCAGAGGCAGCCCTGTCCCCCGCGCCCCAGCACTGGCAGGTCTTGAGGCCGGCGCAGGGACAGCCCCCACGTTGTGTCCCCCAGGAATGGCGTCCCTGGGAAAGCCGGCTCCGTTTTCCATGAGCACGACACACTGGGCGTGTGCGCTGGTTACTCTCCGAAACTATGGAGAACGGAACAGCTGCAGCCCATAACCCTCCTTGCCCTTCCCGGTCTAGGGGGACACTCTGAGAGTCCCCCGAGTCAGCCAGACTTCAGGGAGAAGCCCTCTGTGCTGCCAGAACAGCCCATCCAAAATCCTTCGATCCGAACAGTGACTTGGGAAAGTGGCCTCTTTACTCTCGACAACTGTACCCACCAGCCGACGGAGCGCCCCACCGACGCAAGATGAACGGGAGTAGAACACCGCGAGTGAAAAGTGAAAGCGACGTTCCCCCCCCCCCCACCATCTTCACCCTCTTACCTCGCTGTGGCCTCGGTGATCTTGCCACCGACGGGGGTGATGCTGTGGGAAGGGCCCAGGCTCCTGACAAGATAATCAGCTCTACGAAACACGCTTTCCTGGCTAGCCGGGAAGCCCAGAAACCAACCGGTCTGCTGACGTGACTGACAAATGCCACTCCTAGAAAGGGAGTGGGGGACCCTGGCTGGGGGGGCTCAGCTGGTTGCAGCATCATCTCATAAACCGAAAGGCCGCGGGTTCGATTCCTAGTCAGAGCCCAAGCCTAAGTTTCAGGTTTGGTCCCTGGTTAGGGTGCATACAGGAAGCAATCAATCAATGTCCGTCTGTCTGTCTGTCTCTCTCATTCTCTTCCTCAATCCCCGGAATCAATAAATATATATCCTTGGGTGAGGATTTCAAAGGAAAAGGAAGGAACTCCGGGGAGCACAGGACTTAATTATCTGAACTTAAACAGCACCCACAGCCAACAGGGAAACCGAATGGCACTCGGGGTGAATTCGGGGGTTTGAAAAGACCGCCGCCCTCGCTGAGCAGCGCGACAGTTGCCTTAGGGACAAAGACGGCGGGAGGGAGCCACCTGCCCTCCGACGGTGCAGCGTCGCTGTAGTGACCTTCCTGAGAGAAGGAATTCTCTACAGGAAGAGAGACTGCGGCTCTCTTCAGCACAGCGCTGGAAACACGCGTCCACGCCCCCGTCTCGGAGGTCCCCCCCCCCGCTGCCCTCGGCCCCGAAACAGAGTTCCAGCAACAGCCGTCCACCACCAGAGCCCAGATCACCAGCACCTTCTGCACCATCAGTTTGCCTGAACAAACTGACCCCTCAGCAGAAGGCGCTGACACAGAGCACAGAGTCCTCACCTCTGGAAGAACGATGCTTTTGGACGGCCGTCAAGGGAAGTCTGAGGACGGGCAAGGCGCGGCGGCCTGGAGAGACATGTTTGGCCTGCGAGTAGAAATTCTGGAACAACTGGAGATCAAATAGCCGCTCCTGACCACGTCATCCCGGAGGACCAGCAGCAGGTCAATGAAAGCCGATGCACCACCGCCCTCACCTCTCTGGGCAGCTTTCCCGCCTTTGATGGGGGCAGGGCGTGGCTCCGAGCCAGGCACAGCCTTCCAAAGTCTTCTCCTGAGCCGGGCTTCCCCCTGAGCTACGCGGATGGCGCTGGCCCTCATCCCAGGGGCCCACCTTGCCTCAGGAGGTTGACTTACTAGCTGGTGCAGGTAAGTCATGCGAACCGCAGCCAGGCCTGCACGGAGCGCGTGGCCAAGGTGGGAGCACTCTAACGTGTGACCTAACCTCAGCGGCCCCCTTTTGGTCTCCTAAGATCGCCAGGCCCCGTATTTCCTGCGGTCAGGCAGAGGGTCCCACCCTCAGGGACAGGAGGGGGCCCCAGAGTGGGAGGGAAGCTGAGGTCCAGGGCCCGCACAGCCACACCAAGGCCAAGGGCGGGATCGCGCAGGCGGACTGGAAGGAAGAACGCTGTAAGTGACAACGGCGGAGACCGGATGGCGGGAGGCCACCTGCGTGGCCCCCGTAGAGAAGGCGGGGACTGAACACAAAGCCCTCCTCGCGCCGAAGCGGAGGTTTGGGAGGAAACCTGCTCGGACCCCGGCTCTGACACTTCTCAGTCTGCGGTTCCGGGCACTCGGGGGGCCCTCTTCCGGTGTCTCATGCGAGATGGGACAGACACAGCCGGCCAGCCAGGACAGCGGGGGATGGCGGGAGGCCTGTCCGGCATGAAGACGCCATGTGGGTTATTCTAAACCTCAGGGGACTTTTCCTGCAAAGCAAGGGGGCTCTGGGGTTCGTCTGCAAACAGGTTTGGGGAGGCCGGGGGCAGCCTGGCGTCACTTAATTAGCTTGGGTGAGGTTTCCAGCTTCCACCAGCATTTCGGGCCCTCACCAGCTTCGCCCTCTCCCAGGCGGCGGCCTACCTCCAAGCCCATAATTTTGGCTTTGCCTCCTTGCTACTCCCAAAGCCAAGCTTTCGGTGTCCATGTGCTTGACAAGGGCGTCCTGCCTGTGATCACGGGAAAACCTGCTTCCAGACCAAGACGGGAAGGAGCCACGAGCCCAGGACGGGGAAGACCTGCTGTTTACGAGAGGGCCCTGGGGAGCCACACTGCTTTCCAGAACTGCCCCAGGACTTGTCAGATGTTTAAAAACAAACCAACAAGCAAATAACACTCAGGTGAAGGAGACTGAACTTGACTCAGGAAGCGGGAAGGGACCCACGGGGAGGATCTGAACAGGGAGGTGAGACTCCGTTCGCACAGAGAACCCCCAGGCTCCGGAAAGGCTGAAAATCACCCTCATGATGCTGTCCCGAAAGCTTCCTGGGTGGTCGCACTGTTTATTCTTGCAGATGAACTTTAAACCGCCCTTCTCCCCTGAGCTGGGATTTGTATTTGAGTTACATTGTATCTATAACTTATTTGGGGATTAATCAACATCTTTTCATCAGGGAGTCTTCTCATTCAGAAACAAGGTAGCTCTGTCTCCATTTTTAAATCTGGTATGTCCTTCAGTAATATTGTTATACTTTCCCTTTTTCTGAAAGGATTTATTTATTTATTTATTTATTTATTTATTTATTTATTTATTTTTAGAGACAGGGGAAGGGAGGGAGAAAGAGGGAGAGAGAAACATCAGTGTGTGGTTGCCTCTCACACGCCCCCTACTGGGGACCCAGGCATGTGCCCCGACTGGGAATTGAACAGGTGACCTTTCGGTTCACAGGCGATGCTCAGTCCACTGAGCCAGCCCAGCCAGGGCTGTTACACTCTTCTTCATATACGCCCTGCTTATTTCTTCTTTTTATTTTAACGTAAGAAAATGCTTTATGTTTTTTAAACTTTTTGGTTACAGTTGACGTACAATATTGTATTACTTTCAGGGAGTACTGCTTATTGCTTTATTCCTAAATTCTGCCTTGAATGGGACCTCCCCATTTTGCTGTTATCTTGAACAAACCATCATCGTGGACACGGGAATACTCTCGGGTTTGCTGATGCCGTTACAAACTGGTTCGCTGAACTCGGTCTGAGGCCGAGCGTCGGGTTCGACGCAGACACGGGACCTGCAGCCACGAGTTGCACCTGGTCCTCTGCGGCAGCAGGTGCCGGTTCTCGGTCCCGGCTGAGCCCCAGGACCCCCGTTACTGCGACCTGACAGGGGTCCCGGCCGACCCATCTCTTCCTCAGCTGGAGGTCCTGCCCCTAGGGAACCGACGCAGACACGGCCGCCCTGTGAGTCGGTGGGTCCCCGCGCAGGACGGGACTCGCCTGCCAGGGGACGGGACAGCCCTGACATCGCCCACAGGGAGACTCTGGTGTCAGTCACCTGGCTCGCTCCTGGGAGGAAATCAGCTGGATCCCGAATCAAGAGACTCTGACCCACTGCGGACAGACAAACAGGCGCGAGGCCTGGGGAGGGGGGGGGCTAAAGCTGGGGAAGGTGGCGCAGCTCAGCTCGCAGCGTCCCTACCACTGCTTCCCGCAGGGAGGGGCGCCGCGGACGGTGCACGAGCTCGGGTCCGGGGCCAGCCCCCCGCCGCCCGAAACCGGCTGTTGGCCTTGAACAAACTCCTCTGCCTCGGTTTCCTCCTTGGCAAGCAGGGGTGACGACGGTGCTCCGCTCCCAGGGTGTGTAAGGGTTCATCGAGCGACTGCTCGTGATCGTGTTTCAGCGAGGAGACCCTGAACCGCCGGTGCCGCGGAGGCGCCTGGTCCGCGTGCTGCACGTCCTTACGAAACAGGTCAAGGGGCATTCAGTGTCACTGATGCGCCCAGTCATCGTTCACGAAACGACGTGGGAGTTAACTTTTGCCCTAGACCAACTGGCCCCTCCCTATCTCCCTTCCTGCCCCGCCCCTGGGGGCCGCCTGTGACCGGCCCCCTCCCTCCGCAGCCCAGAACCCGCAGCCCAGAACCCGCAGCCAGCCCTGTGCACCCTGGCGCGGATACACAAGCGACACCCCACACGGGCCCGAGTTCTAAGCCACGGGGCTCTGCTAGGAGGGACCGCGTTTCTCTCCGGCACAGGAGGCCCGAGCTCTGTGACGCCCACCCCCTTCCAGGCCCCCAGCCACGTCTGGGCTGAGTTACGATCTAGATGGCTGGACTTGAACTTCTGCAGCCAGACAAGGAGGCATTGGGCAAGGGGAGCGCATGAACTTCCCCTCCGGGGTGAAGGGACTCTCCCAGGGCATGGGTTTTTGCAAAAGAAGAAATCTTCTGCCCACAGCGAAGCAACTAAGACGCTACCAAAAAGACAAAAATTATTCGAAGCTTTCAGCGCTAATATTCTGTGATCATTTAAAATGTTTGACCTACACTTAGAATGAAGTACAGTAGAAGCAACTCTACCTTTTAGCATCTTTACCTCTGGGAGACAGCAAAGCGGGGCAGACAGAGAGAAACCAACAGGAGGCCCCAGAGGGAAACTTCTGTCTTGGGGGGGGGGGGGCCCACCCTCCAGCGGCTGCCCCCTGCTGGCCGCAGCGAAGCACTTCCACGGGGCCTAAAGCCAGAGGCCTCCTGCCGACTTCCAAGTGCCAGGTAACCCAACCAGCAGGATGATGAAAAGGGGCGTTAGCGCTGGTTTTGGTGTGTTAATCCACGTGAACATTGCTAATAACTACTATTACGTACAAGAACCAATTCAGTCTTTTCTAAGAGGAAGCGGCCCAGGTGTCCATGGACAGAGGGACAGGCCAGCTCGCTGTGGACTCCTCACGCAGGGGACCACTCGGGGCCCTGATGAAGGCAGGGGACTCCGACACAATGTGGGAGAGACCGCGATACATGTGACGTGGGGAGGAGGAAGCGAAAGCAGCCAGACGCAAAAGGACACAGACGGCATGGTCCCACGTACACGGGGCACCTAGGGCTGTGGCGCTCGGAGAGGCAGAAAAACGGAAAGGCAGGGCCCGGGGCTGGGGGCGGGGGCAGTGAGTGTTAATGGGGGTGGAGTGTTAATGAGAAGACGGAGGGAACTACGGATGTGGCCGGCGGGGACGGTTGTGCAGCACCGTGAACGTCCTTAATGCCACGAAGTGCACATTTATTTGTTTAAGAACGGGCAGGATGGCAAACTTTATGTTACATGCATTTTACCACAATTAAAAAAAATATATACTTGACTCTTTTGTTATGCAAGACCACAAAAGGAGGAAGAGAAAAGCCACGTGGAGTTTCCCCCAGAAAACAGAAGTGAGACGGTGGGAGCGTCCACACTCTCCGTGTGACATCGGCCCCATGATGGGAACAGAGAGTCTAGGTGGGAAGAAATCTCGGGAGAATCTGGCCGGCGCAGAGTGCGTGCGTCTCTGCTTAAAAACCAGCTCCCTGCCGCGAGCTCGCCGTGCTGGAAACGCACAGAAACAGCCCCCTGGAGCCGTCTCAGCCTCCGGGACGTCTCAGAGACCCTCCGAAAAACCGGCACACGGAGGCTGGCAAGAGGGCAGCCCACGTGGGCGGTGGGCGGTGGCCGATTTCGTTTTTTAGCAAAGAAGGAAAGGCAGGTGGGCGGGCGGGCACCGGGCAAACACTGCACACCCGGAGGACGTACATTTAAGTCACTTCGCTGTGACTTTTTCCTGGAACAGCCACACCCCATCGTGAAAACGCATGTTAACCAAACTCACGGAGCCAGAAAGCAGAACGGCGGGGGCGGGGGCGGGGCGGGGGCAGAGTTTCCATCTGCGAAGATGGAAAAGTTCTAGGGGTGGACGGTGGCGGCCCCGCAGCCATGGGAATGCATTTAACTCGCACCTGGAAACGGCTAAATGGTGGCTTTCGCCTTATGTCTATTTTACCACAATCTGGAAATAAGTGATTTTAAAAGTCTTTCATCAGAAGAAAGTGGCCAGGTCAACCCTGGGATACCGACTTCAGGGCGCCCCGGCCCGATATGAAGACGCCACTTAAATGAGTGCACAAGAGAACGCACAGGCTGGCGACGACGCTGAGCGTACCTGAGTGTTCATCTCCGCCCTGCCCCTCGCCCCAATAGTGCCGGTGAAGAAATACCGACAGCCGGGGTTCTGAGGGAATCCCTCAGAACAGAGCGTGGTTGTCTTCACGTCACAGTGAGGTGACAGATAAAGCCATTTTTCTCTCTGTTCTCCAGCGTTTTCTCGGTGAGCATGCACGACTTCCACGGGGTGAATAACACAGAGACCGTTGGCCTCCGTCCATGCCTTTGACAGGAAAGGGAGGGAGAACAGAGGACAACGCCCGCTGTGCTGTGTGCTCCTGGAGGCTTCGGACGCTGCCTGAGGGGGCTGCAGCTAGGTGGGCGACCGCTTCGGGCCGTTCCCGACCTCTGCAGGACGGGTGTCCTCGGCAGGTTGGGGGGAGCCTGTGGCCCGTCTCAGAATAGTGTCTTTTAAGTGCTTAGGACAAAGTGTAGAAGGTTACAAAGGAAATGGGTCATTCTGAAATACATTATCAAAATACATTTTAAATCGGGATACAGTGTATCAATCAGAGCAGGAAAAAAAGATACTGCACCAGTTATGTTAACGGAATTAGCTGAATACAGGGGCCCACTAAACTGGGGCTGGATGACTGAGAAGGTGACAGGGACCCAGGTGACACAGGGGCAGCAAGTTCGGGGGCAGCTAGGGCTGGGCTGCGGGACCCCAGACAGGGCCGGGCGGGGCTGGGCGTTCAGAAGCTCTGACAGGCTCCGCGATGGTGGCGGTTTCTGAGCAGGTGGAAATCACTAGAAACTGAAGCAGCTGCAGCTGCCCGGGTGCAGAGCCTTGCTGGGTCACGGTGCCCAGAAACAGGAAGCAGGCAGGGAGGGGCAGCCTCGTTCTCCGGCTCCTCTCGGGCCTCCCTGTGTCCCGTGGCAGAGCCCAGGCGAGAGGCGGTGAGCCCAGCTCAGCCGGCACCTCCGGGCAGCTAAGGAGGGAGGGCCCGGAGAGGCGCCAGCTCACAGCCAGGCGTCCGCGTGGGTTCCTTTACCCGCATTAGTGACAAGGGCGACACCGACCCAGTGACACCCCCAGGGGTCTGCAACCACCGCAAAGTGTCCTGAAAATTCCCGGGATTTCTATCGGTGACAGTCACACGCACACTGATACCACATTCATGACCGGTGATAGTGCTGGTGTTTTTTCTGCTCAAGTTCAGGGAGCTCCTGAGATGTAACCAGGGCCCTGCCTTTGTCCGCACCTCTCATTTAGCCGATACAAGAGCCCCTGCTGTGTTTCATGGGTCGCGTCTGACCCGCTTCTGACTGCCATGCCGCTCCCACCCCGCCCCATACTCATGGTGGGGGGCATTGGGGGACATCCTGGGACCCCAGGGCGGCTGCGAGAGCCCCACCACCGGGACCGTGACCTACGGGTCCCCGAGCACCAGGGCTGTATTCCAGTCCCGACTCCTCCAAGCCTCAGCCCACCCGCCAGCCGGGCTTCTCTGCCTGGAATCCCCAAAGGCATCTCCGACCCCGCAAATCCAGACAGAACCCTGCTGTCCCGGAGTCTTCCTCCCTCAGTCCCCCCTAAGGCTTATTCAACATCTGCACCCCTGCTCTGCCACCCGTAAGGGACAGTCCTTGTGAGAACCTGGGGTGGCGTTGCAAGGACTCGATGAGATGACACCGGCCAGCGGCCGGCCCTCCTCTCCGTTGGTGTCCCTCCGCACCTCCCCTTCGGCTCAGCATCCACTGGACGTCCTCCCAGTGTCCGCTCAGCGCGGCCCAGGCCGCTGCCTCCTGTCAGGCCTCGCGGCTGCTCGGAATGATGGGCATGACCCCCACTAGTCCGTCCCCCTTGTTGCTGCTGGTGTAACCTCTATCACTTGTCCTCGCACGCACGCACGCACGCACGCACACACCCATTCTTTCAGTCCACCAACTCGGGTGGGGGCCTGCCGCCTGCCCCAGCAGATGTGCGAGGGACGCGCATACCTTCCAGAGGGAGGCTGATGGTGACACAATTGCACACTGATAACCGTCCCCACAGGGCGCCTGGCCAGGGAGTGCGGACAGAAGACACAGCCTCCTGGGGACGTGAGGAGTGGCGGGGACGAGGAGGGGAGGCCTCTGTGCAAACTCCTCAAAAGCGTCCGTCTGGGGTTGTGGGGGGCTGGGTCCTCAGGAGTGCCGACCTGCTCTTCCACGGGTGGCCCTGGCTTCCTGCCCCCGGCCCTGCGCCCACCCTCCCGCCGCTGATTCCCGCGCACCAAGGACCGCAGAGCCTGTTGCGCCACCTGGTGGTGACTTCGAGACTTTCAGCGTGAACTCCCCGTCTATTTCACTCAAACTTAAACGTTTAACAGTGAAACATTTAATCAGCTGAAGAACTTAGCGAACACCTGCTCTGTGTCCCAGGTCCGCTCAGTACGGAAACAGGACCACTTGTCTCCCAGGGTGAATACACACGCAACAATTACTCTTAAACTAGGCGTAAAGAAGGCCGCAACTGTTTATTAGAGACACCGGAAGTCAGCGTTTTGTGGTTTCTCTACAGCAACATCGACGATACAAGGTAAATCCCAGCGAGAGGTTTTGCTTCCAGCATCAGGCTGCAGGAGATATTTAAAAACATATACCATCCACTTTCAGATATTCATGTGATGTTATTTCCATATATGGCAAAGTAGTTATTCTCTTAGAATAATGAGGATAATAAAGCAATGTTAAAACAAACTAAACTCAGGTCAGTATTTTTTAAGGGCAAGATAAATTTTGTGCTGTGGGGGTGCAGAGAATTCTCTGCTCTCTATTTTGAACAAGTAGTATGGCCGTAAGGGATGGCCAAGAACGTCTGAATCTTTTATATATACTCAATTTTTATTTTTCAAATATTAAGTTCTCAATGGACACGAAAGTCTGACTCTCTTGTACAGGAAATCACACTTGCCGGCCCTGTTTTCAGAAGCTCTGGTCCATCTGCTGGGTCTAAAAGTCACGAACAGAACGAGGAGTGGAGCGTGCTGACCCGTCGTCCTCTGTGAAGGGGTCTCCCAGGGGCCTCGGGTCCCGAGGCTGAGGGGGCTTGCTGGGTGCCTGCGTGGAATCCTGGGGCCTGGGCGGACTTCCACAGTGCCATTGTCTCACTTAGTGAAAGATGCGGAAGTCAAAGTGAGGAAAACAGCTCACCCCGGGGAACGGCAACAGAGCCTCAGAAATGTGTCGCCAGACCGGGCAGTCACGTCACGGAACGGAATTTACTCAGAGAGGGTGTCTAACCCACAGGGTCCAGCCGAAGTCAGGCCTGCTCGATGTGGTGGGCAGGGTGACAACATGGGTGTGATAATGTATAGTTTTAACGGAACATTTCCCCTAACATGTTCCACGGTGCGCTGGGGTGTGATGGTGTCATGTCACAGAACCACACATTTTCGAGTCTGTAATAAAAAGGGGGTGTTATTGCACCACACCCTGTATGTTCCAAAAGAAAACACACACACGTATGCATGCACACAGCACGCACATGTGCACACACCACACACGTGTGCACACATGGCGCGCACACCAGCAAGCACCCAGGTGAAGCCCGCCCTGACTGGGTGAAGCAGCTGGCGTGGGCCCAGCCCCCGCCCGCTGCCGAAGTTGTCTCCGGCCTTTGCCAGAGTACGAGAAGCTGGACACAACCTCTGCCACGGTGGTGGCTCACCTGTGATGGGAAAGCGTCCGACTTGAATGGCTGACGGCCAGCGAGGGAGAACCTGCTCGGTGCCGCCCTGCGTGCCTCAGGCGCGGCAGACAGGCCAGCTTCCCCGGGGCCGCGTGCTGTGCCGGATCCGCTCTCACGGGCAGGCGGACGGTCAGCGTTTCAGGGCCTGATTGGCTCAAAGGCCGCCGGCTCTTGGATGGGCCCCTCGGGGGCAGCGTCCAGGGCCTCGGGCAGGACGTGAGCGCGTGGACATGAGTTTGCTGCACGTCACCTGAGAAGGGAACCCCTGGAGTCACAGCAATAACCGCCCTGTGAATTGGAGGGGATCCCCTTGGTTCCAAAGCCCAAGACCCTCTTCGGGGCAACAGGTCCGTCCCCCACGAGGCATGTGAAGGGGCTGCAGGCTCTTCAGGTGAAACCAGATGTGGGCGGTGCCTTCAGAAGGAGGACCTGGGCTGCGCTCCACACTGCGGGCACCCCCGCCCCCCATGCTGGGCGCCCCACCTCCTCGAGAATGTTCCACTCGAGGCCGACGAGAAAGACAAGCGACGACACCACGTGCCGGGGGCTGCCGAACGCCTGACAAGCTCTGTTCCTTCTCACCACAGCCCTCTGGACAGAAGACACCCGCTCTCCAGTTCAGGGCGAGGTCCGCCACGTGCGAGCCACCAGCCGGGCCCTCGCCAGGTGCGCCCGGTCACACAGACACCGATACAGCACCCTCGACCGACACCCGGAACGCTGACCGTGTGCCAGGGCCAGGCAGGCTCCTCATGTGTTTTGTCTCATTCCCGCCTCCTCGGCCCCGAAAGGCCGGTCGTGCCCCTGCGGCTCCACGGTGGAAGCTGAGGCTCGGGCTGAGTAAGTGCTCAGGCCGGCGCAGGTGTGCGGCGTTGCCTCGGGACGGGAGCTCAGCCGGCTGGACCCTCTGGCCCGGCTCTTCCCTGCCCCGTCTCCGGCCTCCAGCGGACAAACGTGTTCCCCGCTTTCTTGCAACCACAGCCAGAAGGGGCCTCCAAACTCCATCTGGGCTGGTCTCTGCTCCCAGCAGCAGGTGTTGCTGTTCGTCTCGCCAGGGACCTGCCCCGGCCACACGGCACAGCACACACTCCGGGGCGTCAGGCGCAGGCCTGGAGGGACAGGGCCACGCCCACTCCCACAGGCGTACCCTCTGCCCCGCCAGCCAGCGGTGTCAGCGCCAACACCTTCGACCAGGGACCCTCCCCACTCTGTCCGCTCCTCTGTGAGGGCGCGGCCGGCAACCCCTCCTTGGAGGAGGCCTTGCTTTTCCCGTTTCGAGCTCTAGCTGTCTGCCACCCGCCAGGTGTCCAGGAAAACTCGGGGAAGCCAGCCCCTCCCGCTGGTTTCAGTGGAGGGTTTGGTGTCCTGAGTTCAGAGCCGCCCACGCCCTCCGGTCTGACTCAGGCCGACTCCGGGCGGTGGCCGGCGAGCCTCCGCGCCAAGTGGACTTGTCTCAAACGGGCTTCCGCTCGTCGGCAACTGTTTCCAGGGAACAGCTGATGGAACAGCCAGTCTGCGCTTAATGAGATCATGGCTTTTTTTTTTTTTTTTTTTAATAGAGGAGAGTGTTTAAGGGTTTAGCCAACATGGGAATCATCAGTTTGGTCCCAGGAGCTCCCACTTCCTGCTCTCCCTCCTCTGCTCCCTCCTCTGCTGGCTTCTGTGTCTCCCAAGACAAAGCGTGGAGAATCCAGGGTGGGATTACAGGCGTGGGAGTGTTTTCTGTGGCAACACGGAAGATGCGCAGTTCTTAATCTCAACCAGGAAAAAAATATTTGCCAGAGCTCGGAAAAGGGTTAAGACGTAATCCGCAAATCACCGAAAACACACATGCCCGAGCTCCAAGGCACGTTTTGACCATCGGAAAAGGAACTTCAAAAAACAAGACTCGGAGAGCTTCCCATTTTGAGCTGCTTGATGGCACAAGGCTGAGAAGCCCCACGGTGCTTCACCCGCGGCGGAAGCCGCGCCGAGGGGCAGGCGTGAGGGGCGCAGCCTTTCAGGGAAGCTTCCTGGGAGCAGGCACCGGCACCCCCGCGCCTTTGTACTCGTAAGCTTACGTTTGCTACGAGGGCTGAGTGTATTCTTTCCTTAAAAGAGATAATAAAAGTGAGGTGTTTCCAAATACATCATTAAGACTATCTTTAAAAATATCCACAGGTAAAAGAGTGGAGGCAACCGGCAGATGGACCCTGCAAGGAAGGCCCTGCCCGAAGGGCCCGTGCTGACCGCAGCCCGAGCTCCTTCCGAACCGTGCAGAGAGGCCCTCTCCTCCGTGCAGGGGCCCGGTCGCCCGCCCAGGCTGCGGGGCTTTGGGGGTCCATGAGCCAGCCCCGTGCGGCTGGAGAGTGTCCGACACCCCCTCCGCAAACACGCAGCGACGTCTTCACGTGGCTTCCAGCCTTCAGGTGGGTCAAGCTCGCAGAGGGTGCGCACTTGTTCCGCTGTTGTAGGAGCTTTTGGGAGTTCCGGGGCCCGAGATGAGTTACTCAGGATGAAACCCCGACTTTAAATGTCGTGCTGGTCAGAGAGGAAGATATTCCGGCCACATATGGGAGCCCCCATCCTTCTGTGAAGCGTGGGTCCCAGCCCCGGCTTCCTAACCATCGCCGGCGGGAGGAGCCGGGGTCCCTCTGTGTGGAAGATGACACGTTGCTTCATTTACATGTTTTGTTCAAAATTGCGGGCTATGAAAAAAGTTATTTTAAGGTATCAAAACATCAGGAGAACAACTTACTCCCGTAAATAAGAGAATCGGCGATTTTCCTTTTTAAGAGAGAAATTCCTATTACGTTTCACCTCAATGCTAACATGAAACTCTCAGACGTTAGTTGCGTCAGCTTCAAGAAGCAGGAGTAAGTAGCTTACTTCTCAATAAGACACACCGCTCTATTAACCGGTGAGGAAGAAACTTCTTTAAGCGCTTCTCGAATCACTGAAATCGTAACTATTCTTTATCATGTGTGAGAAGCTTGAACACCAGAGTCAGCACGGCGCCCTGGGCAGGTGAGGAGCCTGAAGTCCCTCGCTAGCTTCCAGAGCAGACCCTGCACTCGACCCTGTGAATGGGAACTGGGGGCTGTCAGGAAATTCTGCAACGTGACGGGAAACCAAGCTTCGGAGCCAGGACGTCCAGCGGGCGGCTCCGAGGTCCTCGCAGACCCCCACAGCCCCGGGGCCCCTGCGATCCCAGCCCAGCGGCAGCCACGGCGCTCGCAAAGACCGGGCTCCGGCCTGCGTCTCCACGCAACTCAGAGCCGGGGGACGCAGGGCCTTCAGCACGTAAACTGTGGTCAGTACGGACAGAGTACTGTGCAGCCACTGGGGACATTTCGAATGACTTCTATACAAGATGTCATCTGCTCCAAGTTTTAAAATTCAAACGCAAAATTTCAAGGAAGGCAGCAACATCACACTTCCTGAGACTGTCACCCTCACACCTTCCAGAGGACGTCCATTTTGGAGCAGCACTGCTTTCCGGAAAGTTCCTTTTCATGCAGAGCAAAGCCCTCGCTCCTTGGAGCTTTTGCCCTTACGCAGAACATCACCTGCTTCTTTGAACGTGGCGCCAAAGCCTCAGGACACTCGGCCCCTCCCCGGCCCCTGCACCCTGGATCGCCGCCCCTGCCCGAGGGCCCTCTGGGAGTGTGTCCGACCCCAGCACCTGGGGCCGGTGTCCATGGCTGGCTCCACCGATTCCCAGCCTGTGGCCTCGGTGCCTGCTGGCTTCTCCCCTGACCACACGGGCCCCGGACACTATTGTGGAGACGGAGGTAAGAGGCCTGGCGCGCAGCCAGTGCTAAGAGGAGGCCAGGCAGGATGTCACCGAGGGTTCCGGCCCCCGGAGCAGCCCTCTGGTCTCGAAGTGTCTTGACGTGATGGAGGCCAAGGTGTCCAGCAGGAGGTGCCCGAAGTGGCAAGCCGGAGAATGCGGTGAAGAACCACGGCGCCTGCCCCTGGAAGTCAAGACCCGAACAGCAGCCGTCGGCAGGTGCCGGTGCGAATGGACCCACCTCGGGGAGAAAGCCACGGGCCTCCACCGCAAGCTCAGCGCCGACCTGGGGCCCACTCCCAGCCCACCGTACTGTACCAGCTGTCCCCGCTGTCCCTCCACCTCCACGATGTCACTGCAGCTGCTCAGCTGAGGCCACGAGGGACCCCCATCTGCAAGGTCCCAGCGACATTCTCCGCCTACGTCCCTTTGGGTCTTCGGCCGCCGTGACCCTGCTGACCTCCCTCCCCAGCCTGGGACTCTCCTGCCCTCGGCAGCATTGCCAGAGTGAATCTGAACTCTTCCCTCGTTCCGCCCTGCGCCCCCACCTCTGCCCCCACCCCTGCCCTCACGCACCCGCGCCCCAGGCCCCACGGACGGCACCAGGAGGTCGCAGGGCCTCCCCAGGCCTCCTGGTCATCAGAGGACCGGAAGGCAGGCCCTTCCTCGTCCCGCGGAGGAACCACGATCTTTATCATTTCCTTTTAAAGCCGCGGATTCTAGTCATTTCTGTTAAACCTGCTCCTGTTTTCATGTTAACCAGTGCACTTTAATCCAGAGAAAAATAGGTTTCTCTATAAATAGCTGGATTGAGAACGAAAGCATAAGCTGTCCCGGGTGTGAGGTGTTATTAATGGATTTCGCTGCGGAGCAAACATGCATTTCAGGCCAGTTTGGGACACACCACTGCACGCACGTCCGCAGGGGCCGGGAGAAGGGCTGCCCATGGCACCCTCAGGAACGAAGTCACGCTCGTGAGGCCTGGAGCCCCGCACCAGGTCGGACCGCGTCCTCCAAAAACTCCCCTCCGCCCCGAACCTGTGAAGGGGTCTGATTTGGAAGTGGGCTCCGCAGCTGCGACCCAGCCAAGGTGAGGCCACCCCGGACTGGGGTGGGCTGTCGCCCGAGGGCGGTGTCCCTGTGAGAGGAGACGAATGTGGACAGAGGCACGGGGGATGCCACGTGAAGACACCAGAGGTTTCGGGCGCCCCCCAGAGCGAGGAGAGAGGCCGGGAACGGCTTCCTCTGCTCCTCCCGAAGGAGCCGGCCCTGCTGGTCCCTGGACTTTGGACGTCCAGCCCCCAGAGCGATGAGAGAACACACATCTGGTTTGAGGCCACCTGGTTGGTGGCGACTTATTACGGCGGCCGCGGAAACCAACGAGAACCTGTCGTCCTACGTCGGCCCCTGGCACCCTGTCCTCAGCCAAGTTCACCCTTTGCGCAAAGGGATCTCGGTGACTCCTGCCCCGGGGACGTGCAGGTGCCTGGGCTGGGACAGCCTGGCCCCACAGGTGTGGGCGGCGCACTGAGGACGCGGAGAAACGCTGCCACCTGTCTCTCCGGAGCTGTCCCCGGGCACGGTGCACTGACATGTGCTCGCCACTGTTGAGTCACACCTGGGACCCAGCCTTCCCGCTGGAGGGCATGCGCCCGTGAACTTGGAGGTCTCCGTAACAGGATGTCAGCTTCCCTCTAAATTCCACCGACGGTGACGGGCCTTCGCTCTCCCGCCTCTGCCGGAGGGGCCGGCCGGGAGGGCGAGGTCGGCCGGAGAGCCACGGCGATGCGCCCCAGAGCAGCAGGCCTGTCCATAAACACGCGTTTTTTAGTTCCCGAGATGCACCAGCCGCACCCAGGGCCCCGAGCCACCCAGACTGAGTGACCCTCCGAGAGGATGACCCCCGAGGGCTGCTTTTCCGATTAGTGACTCACGTCATAAAATAAAAGCTAACATTTAAAAATGTTCTCTGTGTGCCAGCTTTGACATTTAAAACAGACACTTGGAAACATGGAGACCGACTAAGTGCCTAAGAGACTTTGACAGGAAGTGGCCGACACCCCACGCGCCCTTGGGCCCAGCACAGGCCCCGCGCAATCCGTTTCACTCCCGGCGAGACGCCTCTTGCACTTGGAGTCGCAGCCACGGCGGATCCCCTGACCCTGCAGGCTGCTCCAGCTCGGGGTGCGGAAGACGCCTCCTCACCGGACGGGGGTGCCTGATGCGAGGGTGGTGGCACTGCCGGGAGCTGTCGGGAAGCGCGGCGTTGAGCCTGCGTCCGCACCCTCCGTTGGTGGGTGTCCTTGGGCCTCCGAACTGCACTTTCAAGTAAAGGAAATGGGGTGCAGATAACCGCTCACACTCCTTCCAGCTCTGCCTCACGTCAGCCACTTGGTTTTCTGCCACTCACAGAGGAGAGCGCTCAGCAGCTGTCCCAGGCTCAGCGAGGCTGCTCAGCACGTCCCTTTTATGGGGCCTGCACCGGGCGGAGCAGCTGCTCTCCCCCATCAGGGTGGCCGGCTGGCACGCCTCCCCAGCAGCCAGCACCCCCCGGGCCGCATGGCCTCATGGCACCAGGGCCTGGTGACAGAGAGGACAGGCATGAGGTGACGAAGGCTCTGAAACAAAGGCAGGGCTCAGAGCTGCCTGCAGGACCGCAGAGTCAGAGTTGCTATCTGCTGACCCGGCTGCTGCTTCTTGGACGGACGCCGCTGGGGGGAGACAGTCCCAAGGGGCAGGCAGGCGTGGGGATGCCGGGGCCCACCCTCCAAGTCTCCTCAAGGGCTGCCCAGGCCGACAGCCAGTGAACGGGGCTGGCAGCCGAGGCAGCTGCCACCTGCTGGAGCCGTTTCCATGGCCCCTGGTAGCGGGGAGGTTGATCCGTGGGTGCCCAGGAGCCGAGCGGAGTCTCACTGGGCCACTTAGGGACCCGCCTCGGATGAGGTCACCACATATGGATGGGAGCACTTTCCAGGGATGGGCGCAGAGGGCAGACACGGGAGGCGCAGCCCACGGACCGCGACCACATTCCATGCCTGGGGAAATGGGGGCAGCGGGCAGGGCTTCTGCGTGAGGGACACATCGGGGTCCCGGGAAGCAGGATCGTACACTTCACACACCCGAACCTCTCTCCTCCTCACGTGCACAACTCAACGGTGGTCCGCGAAGGGGACGGAGAGGCGCAGCCCTCGCCCCCGGGGTGTCCGTCCGCTTTAGGTCCCGTTTGGTGCGGTTGGGGGTCAGCGCCCTGGGCAGGCACTCCGACCCCTTCTAAAAGTTACCCTGTAGCAAGAGGCCACTGGATTGTCTTTTGTTGTGTCCAGGTGGCCATGGAAAAGCAGCCGGCAAGGCTTCCTGCCTTCGCTTTGTAACTTTGTTTCTGCGCCACCCTAGGTCCCTGCGCAGCCAGGCGGCTCTCCTCCTCCTCCTCCCAGTGCGCAGTTCTCACCCCGCCCCTCACGCCGCACTGGCCCCACCCCATGCGCCTGGCCCCCAGCAGCCCTGCCTGATGTCCCGATCCCCCCCCCCGCCACCACTTTTTGTGGTAAAATACACGTAACGTCAAAGTGAACCTTTCAACCACCAAGCACATTCACGCTGTTGTACATCCACCATCACCGTCCACTCCGGAACCTTTCATCCTCTCAGATGAAACTCTGGACCCATGAGAGATGGACTCCCCACCCCAACCTCCCCCACGCACCCAGCCCTCCACTTGCTGCCCCTGTGGCTCTGCCTCCCCCAGGGACCCCACATGAAGGAAACCACACAGTACCGGTCTTTCCCGGGACTACTGGGGGCGGACGCCCCACTGGAGGGGTTCAGGAGAGCAAAGGATTCCTCAGGTCCCCCTTATCCACAGTCACCCACAGTCAACGCCAGTGCGAAAGTATCAAATGAAAGGTTTCAGAATTAAGCAATTCTTCAGTTTTGAGCCGCACACCATTCTGAGTAGCAGGATGGGACCTCTTGCCATCCTCTCCGCCCGCCCGGGACCTGGTCACTGTCCCTCTTCCCCACCCACAGTCACTGAGCAGCGGTCACGGCATCGCAGCGCCTGTGTCCTGTCCAAGCCACCTTATTTCACTCAGCAGTGGCCCCAAAGCACAGCGGCCGTGAGGCCGGAAATTCGGAGACGCCAGCAAGAAGCACCCGGAGCCTCCTCCAGGGAAAACTGAGTGTGGCTCGAGAAGACATTCCGAGAGAGGCCAGGTCCGCAGAACTTCACGACGGGGCGCTGTTCCATCGAGTTACCTGTGGTTGTCCTCTTCCTACACTTACTTTCTAAATCCAGCTTTGTTACGGGCATGCGCACACACGAAAGAACACGAGACAGGTGGGGTTCGGTGCTCGCCGCGGTTTCAGGCACCCCCTGGGTGTCCTGGGACATGCACCCCCCCCCCCCAGGTAAGGGGAGACGACCGCGCCGTGCGGTGCGGCTTTCCACCTGTGGGCACGTCCCTGGGAGAATCGACACCGGGGTCCGGGGCAGACGTCGGTGCACCAGGCTCACGCGGCATCTGCCACAGAGCCACGACCAGGGCCGAGGGGCGGAGAGAGCGGGTGCCCACCGACGTGGCCTGTCCGCACACGGGGCGGGGGGAGCACGCAGCCTCAGAAGAGGAGGAAACCGCGCCACAGGCCACAGCAGGGACGGTGCGCTGGGGGGATGAGCCCCCACGGCTGTGAGGAACTGCCAGAGGGGGAGGAAAAGCCATGACTCGGGAAACAAAATAAAAACTAGAAGCTGAAAAACGCCTGGATCCTTCACAGGCCGCTGTGGTCAGCAACCTGCAAAACACGGTCTCCTTTTTAGAAAGCAAAGTCTAAAAATAGGCTGAGAATGCCCTTGGCCTGACCTGTAACGGCATCTGATGACCCGTAATTAGCTGTTTAATAGCTAATTAAACAGCACTTGTTCCATGGCGGGGCAGGGGGGGGAGGGACCGGCCAGGCTCTCCCTCCGTCCACAGCTGGGGTCATGGCGCCCCCCCCAGCCCCAGCCCCGGCTGTGTCCCCTGCCCCTGCCGAGGCCGGCGGGCCCGCAGCCACCAGGCTGACCGTGCAGGTGAGTGGGTCGGGTGGCAAAGGCCACCTCTCGGTTGTTATCACTTCTGCTTTGAGAATCCACCGGTGGGCAGCCGGAACCGGCACAGCTCACTGTACGATACACCCAGAGGGGGAGAAAGAGAGAAAATCCTGAAAGATGTGTCTTTGGGGAATTTGAAAAACTGAGGTAAGAGGTAACCGACTGCTTGATTTCAGAATTTTTCCTTCTTCCTGAAGAGCCCTGACATCATCCTGCTTTGAGGGACCTTCTCTGGACCCTGAGGCTCCGGTTCCCCGCCCCCGTCTAGACTGTTCGGGCCGGGCAGAGGGGGGTGCAAGGGGTCCCAGGGGAAAGGGTGCCAGCTGCTCACCACCCGAAGGCGGGAGTTCACCCAGGTTCACAGAACAAGCGTCCTCAGAGGCGCGACGGAACCGAAGCTCCTTTAAACGGCGGGCGTCGAGGGCACGGGACCCAAATGAACCCTCAGGATGCTGGGAACACGATAGGCCTCGGCGGTGCGGGCACACGGTTTCAGAAGAGGACAATCTCCAAATAGGGACAGAGGAGGTCGAGGGTCAGGAGAGCAGGGCCGGTGCCGGGAAGGCAGGGTGGGCCGTCGGGGCTATTTCTGGCCTCCCAGTTCCGGCAGCGGGGGCCCCGGGGGAGGCTGCAAGGCCGGGTCGGGCCTGAGGCCACCTCCGCCCACGGCTGACGGAGAAGCAGTGAGTCAGCCCAACTGGACTGCGACGTGGGAACCGACGAATGTGACATCAGACCCCAAACACAGACGGTAAAACGAGGCCGGAGACCCGTGCCCGCAGGGTCCGCCTCGGCCCCATCAGAACATCAGAGAGAAGAGGAAGTGCGTCCTCCAGGTCCCGAGAACAGCAACCGGCAGAGGCGGCAGCTCCCTCGAGAGCAGCCGACTTCTCGGGGACCTACCCACGAAGGCGTAGAGGCGGCGAACGTGACGTGGTCTCGGCGAGGACACAGCCTCCGGCCCGTGACTGGGACAGCCCCGTGCACACCACAAGCTTTGAGACAGCGAAGGACCCCTGTGCCTGACCCAGTCGGTGGCGGAGCAGGGCCTGCCGGTTGGGGTGGGCGGCAGTACAGGAGGGGCACAGCTGCTCGTGTGGGACGGGGCTCGCAGGTGCCGGTTCTCGCGGTCGCTGGCTCAAAGGGCCATCCTGGTCGCACGGTGAGCCCACCTGCGCCCACCCCGTGTGTCTCCTGGAGAAATGAGTCACTGGTGGGAGTCCACCGAGGGCCTAAGGGAGGGAGCCTGGGAAGGCCTCCAAAGGCCAGGCGATCCTTTTCTGAAATCATTCGAAGTTTTCACGTGCCGCGTAAAAACTGGGCGAGCAGAATCGATGATAACTATACGGTATCGCGTGATTATTTGGGATGCTTTTCACCTGCGGTGCTTTCTACGTGGGCTCCCATCAAAAGCAATCCCGCTGCCAGGCACGTCCCCCGCTGTGGCCTGGGCTCCGCGTGGCCCTGCTCTGCTGAGAGCTGACAGAAGGCTTTGGGAAGAAAAAACACGTGGAAATTGTGGCCGTGCTCCCAAAAGCCAAACACCCAAGGAAGACAGCAGATCTCATCCCAAGGACCCTGAGGCTGAGTTTTCGGTTAACGAGAGGGACACCAACCTTGCCGTCAGAGATTGTACACACTGTGGGGGGGGGGGGAGAGCCAGCCGTCTGCACCCCCCGGGGGGGGCAGGACAGAACACGGAGCACTAATGTGGGGCACAGCCGCTTCCTGTCTCATCCCTGCCGCCTGGGGACAGGGGCCGGGAGGAGGGGACGGAGTGAGCCCTGGGACACGTGGTTTTTGGGCTGTCGCCTGGACGGGAAGACCGGAGAGAGGCCCCTGTCTGCAGCTCAGTGGCCTAGGGCTCTGCGGAGCTATTTTAGGAAGCTTAGCTGCGAGTGGCAGGAGCAACGGGCCTCACAGGAGGTTCGGTGACACTGTTAATCCCGAGGAAATGTGCTGTCACCGGTCCTTCTGTGGCCCCACGGCCAGGCCCCTCTGACCCGGGCGGTGGGCCCCCCCGGGGTGGGGCGGGGAGTCTGGCATGTAGACGGGCAGCCAGCCGCTGCCCTGGCCGGGGGTTCAGTGGCTTGGAGCATCGTCCTGTGCACCAAAAGGCTGCAGGTTCGAACCCTGGTCAGGGCGTGTGTGGGAAGCAACTGATCAATGTTTCTCCCACACATTGTCTCTCTCTCTCTCAGATCACTAAACACATCCTTGGGTGAGGATTAAAAAAAAAAAATAACGGGCTGCCAGTCCTGCCCCCACCAGAGAGGCTGAGGGTGGGGGGGTCTTCCCTGTCCTTCCCAGTGGCAGGCGATGCCAGCAGGTGAACGAACCCCTACTGGACGGTGGTGGTGCCCTGCCCTCCGGGGGTTTCCAGACGGACAGAAGCCTCATGCCAGGCTGTTTCCCAGCCTGCAGGCCTGTGGCAAGGCTGCTCCAGGGTTACAGGGAGGTGGGGGCGCAGGCGGAAACACCCAGCTCAGTGTCCAGGCAGCACCTGACCACACGTCCCCTCCCCAGTCTCCTGCCGACTCCCTGCTGGGAAGGCTGCAGGGATCAGGCAGAGCCCACGAGCACGTGGAGACGTGGCCCCGCTGGCTCGGACGCCAGCTCTGTGGCTGCCCGACCCACGGGCAGAGGCGACCCGGAGCAGCCCCAGAGGCCGCAGGGGTGGGGCCACGGACGGCGCCTGCCATTCCTGGAGCGCACCTGCGCCGTGCGGCTGGGCCCTTTCCTGGAGAGGAGGACCAGAGTGTCTCAACGCTGCTCCCAGCCGGGCGGCATAAGGATGATGCTGACCGCTGGCCTCGAGCCCACCCAGGGTTGCCGGGAAAAGGGGGACCCTGATGGGCAGAAAGGAGCCACCTGGCCCCACAGGATGCCACCTGCAAAGCCACTTCTCACCAGCCCCACCCCTGTGCCAGCTGACCGTCCATGGAGGAGGCACGGAATTCCTGCTGTGCCTGCGTCTCAGCGGCCATTCCCATTTCCCCCGCTGTCCCCTTCCCTGCCCTCTGCCCCCCGCCGCCCGCCATCAGCTGGGCACCACAGGGACCTCTGGGACACAGCAAAATGCCGTCCATCGGCAGCTGAGGCCCGACGTCCTGCCTGCGCCCCCCTTCCGCCACCCTGCGCCACCCGAGCCCTCCGGGCACGCGGCCCCCCTCCCTGCCCCGAGGTTTCTGGGGCAGAGTCCGGGCGGGGGGGATAGAGCACAGTGTGTCCTCGAGGAGGACAGCTGCACACTGACAGGCGCTGAGCGCCAAGGGTGCAGATTCCGCAGCTGAGGCCGGAGGTTCCGACCGGCGCAGGGACGCAAACACGGAACGGTGGTCCTGCACGGGGCGTGTGTCTCTGTCTGGAGACATTTTGGTGCCCACTGCAGGGTGGGGGCCAGGGATGCTGTCACACACCCTCCAATGGGCGGGGCAGCCCCCCCATGAGAGGAGGTCAGTAGCGCCGAGGCGGAGAAGCCCCAACGGCCACCACAAGGAAGAGGAAACAGGAGAAGAGAAGCGACAGGTTGGGGGACCATGTGGCCCCCACTGCACCGCAGCCCTCGTGGCCACCTCACTCTGCAGGGGGCTTCAGGCCGGGCTAAAAACAGGCGGGGCATGGAGTCGCTCCTGGGAGGGCAGCTGGACCCAGAGACAAACCGGGCAGGGCCTGGGGGGTGGCCCATGGCGACCTCCAGGAAGCCGACTGCGGGCTTGGTTCCCCGGGGGGGCTTCTGACCCCGAAGCAGCTGGAAAAACCCGACGGCATCGCACTGCCGAGTCTTCAGTTCAAGGCCAAGGAGCAGAACTTGCACCGAGGACAGAGGGTCCTTTCCGTTTTGGTGCTCAGCGAGTGACAGGCCGGAAACCTGCCCGCAGGTTCCGACGCTGAGAGCGCACCTGTGAGAGACACGGCTGCTGCTGAGGCCGCCCGCCCAGGGCCAGGCACCACCGTGTGCCGGGCGCTGGTGCCCTCCCCCCCCCGGTGGCTCTTTCAAGGCAAAAGCATGAAAGTAGAGAGAAACCCGAAATGCTGCTCGGTCCCAGCGGCCCCGGCCACGTCCCGGGGGTTCACAGCGCTCAGGGCTCGTGCTGCCCTAACAGGGCACGGGGGCAGCAGTTCTGCCCCCGCAGGAAGCCCGACCAGCCAGCACCGCCACGGTGGCTTTGCAGGGTCCGGGGTCATTGGAAGCGATATCTCCGGGCATCCAGGCCGGAGTCATGTCAGCTGCTCGGTCAACATGGAAACCCCATCTCCGAGCGTCACCCTGGAAAATGCCATGTGCCCAGGGACACCAGACGAGAAGGTGAAAGATGAGATGAAAGGAGGCAGGGATACGGGTGGAGAGGGTGATGCGGTTACGGGGCGGAGGTTCGATGCACAGCACGCCGCGTGAGAGCTGCGGGTTTCCGTGCGGGTGACTTTTCCTGCGCTCCCAGGCCGAGACGCGGTGGGGACCCGGTGGGCAGACCGGCCCCACAGGCCCCGGCCCGCGCTGGCTCCGTGGCCTGCTGACCGGACTCGCCGGCTGCCAGGGCCGGATCGCATTCCGCCGACCTAGACGCTCCGGGCATTTCGTGCCTGGTTCACGGAAAGTGTACCTCAGCTCTCCGAGAATTTTCCAAACAAACAAACAAACAAACAAACAAACAAATTAAATCATGGCTTGATGCTCCAAGCCATGAAAATTGTACTTTCGTCCCTCCCTTTGCTGGCTCGCCCAGCGCGACCTTCGATTCCACTCCCAGCAGAGGAGCAGCGGGGTGGCCCGCCCCCTCGTGGGTGCTGCGTGGACGCTGGGAATGAGCTCTGCTTCCCTGCGTGAGGCTCAGGTCAGCTTCCAGCCTTCCTCCCAGGCCCTTCCGCCCACTTCGTCAGAATCGAACCTCCACCTCCAGGCACCAAATCAGAGAAGGCGGCTCCTCAGTGTCGAGCAGCATCCCCTTCAACAAGATGCGGTGGGCAAGCGCAGCGGCCTGGGTGCCGGGGACGTGGTTCAGGTCTGGACCTGTGCCTGTGCCCCCCCCCCACTCCACACCCGAGCCAACGCCGCAACTGCGCCTTCGCGCCCCCCCGGGGTGAGGCCGGTCGCAGCCGCCTCTGCTCAGATCGCTCTCAGAGGTTTGAGCGCCTCGTCCCCCATCTGAACAGACAGCCACGGGCCACCACACGTCTGGAGAAGCCTCCGAGGGGCCAGGGACCAAAGCAGACGAAGGACAAAAGAAAATGGACCGCAGTGCAAAGGAAATGTTCGGGGGGGGGGGGAGGACATCCTCAGAGTGAGCTGCTGTATCAGTGAGTCCAGAAAGAATGCTGTAAAAAGAAACAAAGAACAAGAACAGAAACCACTGAGGAATTAAATACAGAACACAGGAGTCCGGCGGAAGGAGTGGCGGGGGATGCTGGAGCAACCTCCCATCAGGCATCGGCGAAAGACAAAACTCTGTCGCTGAGGACGGACGGGAAGCCACCCTCAACAGCAGGAACTGGAGGGGCGGGGAGAACGCCGAAAGCTCCCCAAATTTTAGAACTCACGTTTCCAGGCTGAATGAATCCAGTGAACATTCAGAAAGTGCCCGAAAAAAAAGAAAGAAAGAAAGAAAGACAGAGAGAAAGAAAGAAAGAAAGAAAGAAAGAAAGAAAGAAAGAAAGAAAGAAAGAAAGAAAGAAAGAAAAAGAAAGATCCACAACACTGAAGATCAAGAGAACTCTGCAGAGTAAAAATCACACATTGCACAGGATGCTGAAAACACACGGGACATCAGAATTCTCAAACCAACCCCGAAAGCTAGGATAAAATGGAAAGATGCCCCACAATCACGGTAGAAAAGAATTTTTAATTTTACTTTTCCGATGTTCATTAGTTTATTGTATTGAACAGGTCAGCCACTTGGCTCAGATACCAAGAGTGTGAACAGTTACGCTTGCAAAATCCACCTCCACCCTGACGTCTCGCCCTGGGCTCAGCCAGGGTTCATGCAAACCACAGCTTTCTCACAGATGGACAGCAGGCTGGTCTCCCTTTCTGGCTTTTTCCGTGAACAAGGCATGCTGGAAATCATTTCAAGGAACCCAGAGGAATCTTGGTCGTCTCTCTGAAAGTTATTTTTGACTCAGAACTTTAGCACTCAGCCAACCTGGCCATCACGTATTAGGGTAGCATCAGGCATTTTCAGATATGCAATCATTCAGAAAGGCATCCCGTCTCTGAAAGATACTGAAGGGTGTGTTCCAGCGAAATGAGACAGTAATCCAAGAAAGAGGACAATGTATCCGGAATCCAGCTACTAAAGATACAATGACAACGGCGGGAAAGCGGCAGGGGGAGCCCTCAGAACGGTGCGGAGGGACAGACAGCGGCAGCAAACCCTGAGCACACGGGAGCAGGCTGGGGCTTGCGGACGGAGGTCTCCGGGGAGACAGTTCCCGGAGGGAATGATATGGGGCTGGTAGGTCGTCCGATTTGTTTAAAACTACAGAAAATCGTACTGCGGGGAGGCCTGCTGAAAAGTTTTTGAAGAATTAGATATGACAGACCAGGAGATAGAAGGGCAGTTGGGAAAAAGCAGAAATAATCCAAGAAGATTATTGGCTTATCTTGGCCCCAAGAAGGTGGGACACTGTGCGGGGGGAGAGACATCAGCTCGCGCTGCTCGGCCGCGCAGCCGGCCCTTCGGTGTCCCATCGTCACCGCTGGCATTCCCGTCACCGTTCTGAGGGCTCGTCACAAAAATGCCTCCTTTCCCCTCACAAGCACCCGTGAGAAGTGAACTCTTAAAACGCCCCCGTTTCGCACATTGGGGGGACGGAGGCACGAAGCCGGTAGGCGACTTGCTCAGGGGCAGGCGGCAGAGTCAGGGTCTGACCCAGGAACCCCGCCACTGGCGCGCGCGACTGTCGAACCTCAGCTCACCACCTCACCGTGGCCTGACGAGGAGGACGGGGGACAGGTGGGGAGAGGTGGCCCCCCGGAGTGGCCCCCCGAGTCCCGGTCCTCCTCCCGCAAACCGGGTGGGACCAAGGACCCAAACGCGGATGCGCGGGGCGTGTGCCTGTCACTGATGGACGGACGCGAGGCAGCCGCCAGGGCAACGAGGCTCCGGCGAGGCCACCGCGGACCCGGCTTCCGCGGAGCGAAGGGAGAGGCCGCTGGTGAGTTTCGGGCAGGGAAGGGGCGCGGCCTGAGACACGGTGAAAGGCTCGCCCGGCCGCTGGGTGGAGAAGGGCCAGAGAATGCGGGACAAGGGGCAGAGCAGGTCTCACTGTAACGGAACAAAAACGAGGTTTGCCGAGATGCGGGAGTGAGAAGAGGACGAGAGGCGCTGTGGGCAGAGAGAGAGAGACGCTGGGACTCCCCATGAACCCTCACGTCTGGCGGCTCAGAGGTGACTTGGGGACAACAGTCCCAGAGATGGGACGCAAGCCAGCTGGACTGCAGGGCACGGCCTGGGACAGGGCCCTGGATGGAGCCAAACACTGACCCAGGACGCAGCCTGGGTGAGGGAGCAATCCTCTCAGGTACAAGGTGACCCCAGGCGAGTCCCTTCCCATCCCTAAACCCCTCCGAGGGGACCTGCTGGAATTCTGGGAGTGACACTTCTGGGGACACTCGGCCCACCATCGGCCTCAAAGGCAGCCCCAGCTGCCCGCTCCCCGCTTTCCGATCCCACACCCTGGCCAGGCTCATGGGGGACGGGCTCAGCTGGAATCCAGGTCCCCGGCCTTCCACGCTCCCGTGGATCCTCTTCACGTCACCTGCACGTGAGTCACAGCCCGGACCACGACACCGGCGAGTCACTGAAGGTTCCCCCAGGACAGGGGCAGCGGACAGCTGGTGTCCGAGAGACACAGCCGTGGGTGGGCCACCAGCGACCCCGACCCCAGGGCCCGCCCACAGTTTCCGTGTCCACCTGCAGCCAGGCCGTCTTGCTGGGGCTCACCGAAGCAGCCCAAGGTCACGGGTGAGGCGCCTGCGATTCCCCTGACAGCCCAGAGGGTGACAAACGTCCCCCTGGAATGCCTGTGCTGTCCCATCCCTCATGCCTGCGGGTGACGCTTGAGGCCACGTGTCCCTCCAGGAAGACGAGCTGGGGCTGGGCCCCCCGGGGGCTGCGCCGGGGCGCGGGCCAGGTCAGCACAGCCCCCCTGTGAGTGGAGTCTGAGGGCAGGGGGCTGACCACCTCCCCGACCCTGGTCACAGACTGCGGGTGACACTGAGCGACACAATCATCCGGTCACTTCCCAGCAGCTTTCATCTGCTGGCTGGAGTCAGAAAAGCAGATTTATTCAGAAAAAGGGCCTGGGGCGGGGGGGCTGCCACCAGCCTGCCTTCAGGTAAAGGCAGGCCTGAGTCCCCTCCCCGAGGCAGGAGGCAGGCCTGGGCTCAGTCAGGAGCCTGGAGGTGCAGGGGTGTGGTGGGTGCAGGGAGGTCCTGCACGGGGCCAGCCTCCCAGCTGGGCCCTTGAATGGCCTGGAGGAAAGGAGGTCACAGGGTCCCTCCGACAGGCTGACCTGTGAGAGCTGTTTGGGAAGGACACAGGGGACTTAAGGTTAGAGTGTCCTGTATTTACGGGGTCCCCAGAACGAGGCCTGGGGGTTGCCGTGAGTTGGGGAGTCCCCAGAAGCAGAGGTAGAAACTTGGGAGGGGTGGAGCCAGCAGAGCGGGGAGGAGAGCAGTAGGGCTGGGGGAGGAGGTGGTATCGGCTGGACCTCCCCTCACCCCACCCCACCATCCCACTGGGGCTCTGGAACCCGGATGCGCCCCTGAGCGGTTTCCCCCCTGCGGGGGGGGGGGGCCTGGTTTGAGCCCTCACATCCCCAAGCGCTGGGTACAGGTGGTCCCAGGGCTGGGGCATCATGATCCTCCCACCAAAGTGACTCCTGGGGACCACGGAGCATCTCCAGGGAAGGGGGCAGCTGTGAACCCCGACAGCTGGCACTCACAGGCCAGGAAATGAACCCCTGCCAATCGGGGCTGAGGGCAGCCACCAGCCGTCCCCCTGCAGGGGTCCTGCATTCAGAGGACACAGTCGCGGTGGGACCACCTCGCAGAGGAGGCTGTGGGAACAGTCGTGTGGGAGGTGCTGGGGGCGAGGAAGCAGAGGGGACCAGGCACTCTCCACGTGGGGGATGCTGTGAACCCGGGAAAGATGCCCCTGCTCCGCCCACAGCCCCGCCGCCCACCCGTGCCCCGGGCGGGGAGACTCTCACAGTGCCTCCTGGGCCTTTGTCCCGGCAACGTCGTGCCCAAGTGCCACCTCACACAGACGCTCCTCCTGCAAACACGTCTGCAGTGACTGGAAGTTGCAACTCCATTTCCTCCTCCTGTCCTAGATGAACCGCAATGTAACTGATGTAACTGCAGAGACACAATGTATCGCTCTCCTGCAGAGAGTCGGCTCCAGCGGAACAGGGACCCGCCCCCCTGCCTGGTGGCCACCTCCGCCCGGGATTCTGCACTTAGCGTCCAGGGCACGTTCCTGGATGCCAGGCCCGCGTGGCCTGGGCCACTTTCTTCACCGCTCCCCAGCTTTCCCTCAGGCCCTGCCCTCCCCAAGTGCTCCTGGGCGGTTGGCTCCCCCAGTCCCAGGGTGGGCCTGACGGGTTACAGGGTAGGATACCCACACCCCCTGGCCACTGCCACAGGAACTGGGGTGGGCTGCTAGTCAGCAGCAGCCTGGGAAGGCGGGCTTGAGACCTGCTCCTCACTCTCAGGAGAGATGGGGGTGGGCTCACAGGGGCAGCCCAGGAACACAGCAGCCAGCCTCCTGCAAGCAAGTGACCCCGAGGACAAGGCCGCCCCCAGAGGACGGCCCAGTGCACCCAGCTGCAGGGGTGGTGAGGACAGAGACGCCAGTGTCTCTGGTGAGGCTGTGGGGGAATCTGCACGCATTGCGACCAAACGGGGCAGCCGTCTGGGTTGGGATTTCTGTCCCTTCAAGAGTAACGCAAAATAACCCTGGCTGGTGTGGCTCAGTGGACAGAGCGCTGGCCTGCAAACCAAAGGGTGGATGGTTCGATTCCCAGTCAGGGCACATGCCTGCTGGGTTGCGGCCCAGGTCAGGCCCCTGGTGCAGAGCTCGTGAGAGGCAACCACACACTTTCTCTCCCTGTCTGTCTCCCTCCCTTCTCCTCTGTCTAAAATAAATAAATAAAATCTAAAAAATAAAAATAACTCAAAATGCCACTTCCTCCAGGATGTCACCCCAGATTGCCGTTCCTCGTCCCATCTGCAGGTGCTGACTCTCATTTCCAAACCCGCAGAACAGAAGAGCCTGCTCTCTTCACATCACATGTCTCCCTGCTGTTTGTCTGCAGGCCAGACCTCCCCCTCCCCTCCCCCTCCCCATCCTGACCCAGCTCCTCGGGACCAGCGCTCCTCAGGGCCACCCCCCTCCTGAGGACGAGGACCGGGTGTGGGGGGCACACGGGCGCCGTCAATCACTGAGCAAATAAAGTGCTGACCTTAAGACCACTCGGTCGCCTTTTACGAGAACTCTCACGAACTCGACGGTGAAGATTCGCCACTTGACTAGTGACTCCAGTTTTCACCACAGGGAGACAGCATCCAGCTTGCAGTACAACCCACCCTAGTGTGCCTGCCCCTCCGGGTGGCACGCCTGACAACCGGCTCTCTGGCTGGTTCCACTGCGAGGGCGGCTCTCCGTGCCCCTGCTCACCCGCCTCACGGCGGTGCGCACCTGCTTCCATCCCCACGGCCGAGGGAGTTCACTTTCTCCGCTCAGGAACAAGGAGCGGGAGGCCGAGGGGTGGTGGGGGCCTCACTTGCCCGGGGAGGCCCAGTTCCACATGGAGCTTCAAAGCCCACGTCTGATCCGCAGCCCGAACTGGGCGCTGCCCACGGGGTCTCCCTGGCTGGGGGGCAGGACCCGGGGCGCCCTGCTGCGTGGAGCCTCAGGGCTGTTCCTCTCCACCCACTTTTTCAAAGACCAGCAGCTACACGCAGCAGACCTTGGGAACACTCACTCTTCCCGTCTCCTCTCCCAAAACCACCGACAGGCAGGCGCGGCCACGATCGCGGGTCACCCCTGGCCGCCTGGCAGAACGTGCTCGGTCTTACGGTGAAACACCTGCGTGAATGCCTGTCTGTGGACGGGGGATCATATTCAAGCCGCTGCACTTAGCGCAAGCCTATATTTAGCCAAGAGCACTTGGAGTGCCTCACGGTTCTTCTTCTCTGAATTCCTGAATGCACCAGGCTGAGGAGCCTTACCCTGCCTCCGTGTGGAGCTCTGGGGACGCAAAAGTGAGACACCGCCTGCCTGGCTGTCACCTTCTGCAGGGGGACAGACTGGTGAACAAGGACCAGACCCACCCTGGGCTTTGAGGGATGAAGAGGAGTTTGCCTGGGAAGCCCTTCCCCTCCTCGTACAGAGAGAAGCAGAAGCCCAAATTCATTCAGCCTTCAACACATACCGAAGGGCAGGCATGTGCCCGCAACAGCAAGACTTAAACTAAAAACACCCAAGAAGTGGTCATCGAGTGGACTCAGCAGCTGACTGATGCCTCATCCCAGGAAGTTTTTCCACGTGAGGACAATGCTCTGGGGACTGACGGCCCCTCGTGCCCCAGCACTGGGAAGAGGGTCGCAGGGTCCCACGCATCTGTGTGCGCATTTTTTATCGGGAGCGTGTCTCAGACACGCTCACTCGACACGCGGCGCCCGCTGAGAAGGTACAGAAGGGGGTACTCTGAACGCCGAAGCCCCGCGGCGCACCCCAGCCCCGGTCTGCTGGGCGCCCTCCGGGGTGTCCAGGTTGAGCCCTGGCGGGAGGAGAGGCACGTGTGCGGGTCTGCACACCCGGCGCCTTCGCCCCCGGGGAAGGGCATCGCCCACCTCGTTGGACAAACTCTGCCCAGGAAACTTTGAGGGAACCTCGGGGAGCCGGGGCCCGGCGTCAGGCTCGGTCCTGACCCAAGAGCCACAGTGACCGCAAGTCCCTGCCCACGCGGCACCGAGTGTCACAAACCGCGACAAATGGTCACCGGCAGCGGCCGGGCCATCAGGGCCATGCGGCCTCCGGGGACGTCCACAGGCCTCCCGGGTCCGGCCTACAGCACGCGCCCATGATGCGGCGCAACAAAGCGGGGCGCTTGCCCCCCACCCGCCGTCCGGCCGGGGCCACCTTGCGCCAGGGGCGGCGCCCCAGCTCCGCGCGCCGAGGGGGCAGCAGCTCACGGGAGCCCGGGGCAGGGGACGGGTCGGTGTCGCCCGCCCGTTCCCGGTGCCGCTGGATCGGCGCCTGGCCCGCCGAGACCCCTGCCGGGCGGGTGCCACAGCCCCCGCAGACGGACGGACCGACCGACGGACAGCCGCCTGACAGCTGCGCGCGCCCCCGCCCCCGCCCCCGCAGAACCGGCCGCCCGCGCTCACCTCGCGGGCGATCTGGTTCAGCGCATCGTCCTCCGCCGTCAGCCGCTCCCGGTTGGGGAGCCGCTTGCGCCCCGCGCCCTGGGTGCCCATGTCCATCGGCCACGCCGCCGCTGCCGCCGCGGGGCCCGCCGCTCCCGCCGCTCGCGGCCCCTCCGCCCGGGTCCGCCCCGCCCCTCCCTCCGCCGCGGCGTCATGGCGTCAGCGGGCGCGGGCCGGGGACGCGGGGACGCGGGGGGCGCGGGGGACGGCGCCGGGACCCGCGGGCCGGGGACCGTGAGCTTGGAGACGCAGGACGTTTGGGAGGCCGGGGGCGCCGGAGGCCTGGGGCGCCGCGCCCGGTGGGCCCCCCACTGGAGCCGCCGCCCCGGGGCCGTGGATGCGGCGGAGAGGGGACCTCCGCGGGGCGGGAAGGACTCTCGGGGACCGGGTGGCCGAGAGGGGTTTGCGCGGCTGGGGCGGGGGTGGGGGGCGCGGGCACGGGGCTCGGAGACCGGACGGAGCGGCTCAGACCCGGTGAGAGCGGGTCGGGCCGGGCGCCCGCGGACGGGTCTGCAGCTTCCAGGCCCTGTGACCTTGGGCGGGGTCACATCAGCGCGTGGGTGGATACCGCTCCTGTCCTCTGCGACTTGTCACCTCGCTCCCGTGTCCCCAGCCTCTGGGAAGAGGCCGGGCACAGCAGCGGCTCTCGACAAATAGTTGTTGAACAAGGAATGAAATGCTGGGAAAAGAAAAAAAAGAAAAAAAAAAAGGAATGAATTTGCCTGGTTTACTGTCCCTGTTCTAAAGGCGGATTTGAGAATAAGCCGAGAGTCCGGTGGGGTTTACAAAGCCATCGCCTTCCGGAAGAACAGACTAGAACGTCCATGAATATGTATTTTAAATTAAAAGTAACAACGTTGCATAGCAAATCCTAACGTTTCAGGTCGAACCTCTCCTCAAGCGGCTGCCCGCCTCACCGCGGTGATAGGCAGCGGCCCCCTGCGGGCAGCTGTGGCTCCTCCCCCACTAGAGCGTTCCCGGAATATTTTGATGTATTCGAACCAGGTTAAATGGATTTATGGAAAAACATAACCTACTTTTAGCGGAAACTCAAAGAGCAGAGAAATGACTGCAAAGGATTGAAAGGATTCTCGAGCAGCTCTCCCCGGCCCCAGTAACAGACAGGACAGGGCATGGTGCCTCTTCCTCCGGGGAGGAGCCCTGGGTTGGCCTGGCCGGAGGGGGCGCTGTCGGATAGGGGAGGGAGGAGTCCTCCTCCGAAGCGCCTGGAACCGAGCGCCTGTCATTAATGGTTAACCTCTTTCAGTGGCTGCGCTGCCTCGATACAGTATCGACACGGTTTACACGTAACTCACTTGTAAATGTTGGGGGGCTGGTTAAAAACACGGGGTGAGAGCCCATGGTGTAAAGAGGGAGCCTGGGTTCTAGACCAGCGATGCTTCAGCTTGCAGGGATCTTTGAACGTCTTTGAGGGTCTGGTGAAAGTGGGGTTCCCCCCCTCCCGGAAAAAAAAAACAGGGCCCGTGGGCAGGAAATTCGAGTGTGGCTTTACGGGGTGCTGGTTTGGAGTCCAGCCAGGGCCTCCGACTCCCATCCGAACTGTCCCCATTCGACCCTTTACCTCCCAAAGCCAGGGCAGCCTTCCAAACACACGCTGTCACATGCCCAGCCCGGCAACAGAGCGGCTCCACGGTGCTACCGCCGCGGTCTCAGGAGCCCCAGCAGGTGGGGACAGTTAAAATGCTGAGGTGCGCGAGATCACTTGCTGTCTGTCATTACCCGGGTAATCTCACCCTTCCTGAGCGCTGCCCCGTGGCAGGAGTTTTGCACAAACGAGGTGCTTTGGTGGGAGGGTGTCACACTCAGGGTAACCCCATGCCACGCGTGTCCCTGGGGAGAACAGCTTCGGGTGGCTGCGCACCAGCTGCTCAGCCAGGCCCCTGGAATAGCGTTCCTGAGGTCAGGACCAAGGTGGTCTTTTCCCGCGGACAGTCTCGTTCAGGGCAACGGGCCCGCGGGTGCCTAGGCGCTGTGCGTGGCCTACCTGAATGCAGCCCTTTCACACGTGCCAGATGAGACAGGACGTGAAGTCGGCGCGTCTTTTGCTTATGGAGGAGGAACGCCACAGTGCTCACCGGCCAGCCGTGGGGTCCGGGGCTGATGCTTTTCCTAGCCTGGGTGTCACCGACTAGCAATTCATTACACTGTGTTTGAAAAGAGGTGACAGAGGACTTTTAGCTTCTGGCAACAGAGGTGAAACTTACATCAAAGTAACCTTCTGGCCAATACAATTATAAACAGTCAAATAAGATACAAAAAGTAACCGTGTGCGAGGGCGGGGGCTGGGGAGAGTAATCAAAGGCGGTTTGGGCTGGAGCGACTCGGCCTTTGCATGAGGCTGCCTCCTTCCCCAAGGGACGGTGTCCAGTCCCCAGGGTGTGCTGGGGGAGAACTCACGCCTTCTCCTTGTAAATGTAACACCGCTCAGCAGTAAAGACCATCATCCCCCGGAGACAGGCGACCACCTGGGTGGGCCGCCAAAGCAGTAATTTGCGTGAGAGAAGCCAGACACGAGACACAGCACGGAACCATCCCACTAACATTAAACCGGAGAGCAGGTGACGCGGAGCGATGGTGTCGGAGTCGGAGCAGGGGCTGCCTGTGAAGGGTTAGGGTTAGGGGCTGACTCCGAAGGGTGGGTGATGGGAGTGCTCTCTGTCCTCCATGAGGGTGTTGCTGTGTCAGGTGACCAGCCGTCCAGGCTGACCAGGGGATGAGGGGCTTCCTGAGATGGGGGGCTTTCAGTTTCAAAACAGGGACCGTTCCAGGAAAGCTGGGACCAGTGGTTGCCCCGTGTTACGTGCGTGTGCCCATTTGTCAGCACTCAAAGAAGTTTGGTGTGCGTGTCTTCCTGCATGTACACACCCATGCACACTTAAATCTGTGCATGTGGTTATGTGTAAATTACACATCAATAAAAAAGAACAGCCCTGGCCTAGTAGCTCAGGGAGTTAGAGTGTTGTCCTGATACACCAAGGCTGTGGGTTCGATCCCCGGTCAGGGCAATGTACAAAACCCACTCACGAACGCATAAGTGAGTGGAACAACAAATTGATGTTTCTCTCAAAAAATTGATAAATAAAAAAATTAAAATAATGGAAAAACAGCCAAACCAATGAAAACCAGTGGGCAGCAGAAGAGAACACTCACCTTCGGGTGCCCCATCGAGCTCATGGTTTCACCTCGATGGCTCTGGAAGGACCGCCACCTACGGGGCCTCCTAACACACACGGATGGCACATGCCACTTCCTCCAGGACGTGGAGGCTCCAGGCAAACAGATGCCGGAGGGACGTTTGGGGGTCACCTGTCTGCAGGGTCCCCGCTGCATATTCTTTGCCTGCAGAAGGGCCCCGGGGGACGTGGGGACCTGAAGGTGAAGAGGCGACCGGCCCACAGTGCAGGTCGGCTCCTTGTGCCGGCTATGAAAGGGGCCGTGGAGCTCACGACTCCTGGTACTCCCCCTCCCCCGCCCCTCCCTCTCACTCCCTGGGGCCCTTTCTCCCTGCGAGCTTCCATCTGCAGCCCTGAGCGGGCCGCCCAGGTCTTCTGGGCTGCATTGGGATTTGCCTGTCCCCACTGGCAGCGCACAGGTGATGTTGGTCCCAGGCAGTTCCCCTTGTGGCCGGAACTTTTGCAGACATGGAGCACCTGGGGAGGCACAGGAGGGGACAGTCACCGGGCTCCTCTGCTACCTACAGGCACCGGTGCGCGGAGGCGGCTTCTCTCCTGGAGGGGCCACCACACTGACGAGCCCACCACGGCCCTCAGCAGTTGCTCAGCCCCAGCCCCTGCATCTGGGGCAGTGACTTTGAAGAGCGCTCTGCGTCCTCAATTTGGCAATTTTTAAACAGGAGAAACATTTCACCAAGTTTTCGTCATGCTGAACAACGCTCTGAAGATATTCTCGTGAGAAGAAAAAAAATCTGGGAACTTCTCCCTCTACCTTAAGACAGAACCCAAACCATGGGAAGCAGCGGCCTCAGCCTTGCCCGGCTTTGCCCTCAGCCGCACTGGGCTCGGGGGTCTGGGCCAAGACGCGGAGCTCCCTGCCAGCCTGCGATCTATTTTAGGAACATAATAGAAAAATGGTTTGCTGCTTACTCACTCGCTTCCTGTGCTCCACGCCCCCGGACAAAGAACAGTTTATAAAAATTTGCTACAGGCAAATTTTATAAAGCTGAGTTCATAAAACTCAGCTTCGCCTCAAGCGGAACAAAAATCATATGGTTTTCTCCCTATGAAACATTTTCCCCCACAGTAAACTGTCATCCTAATGCAAGATGGGAGCGAAGGAAGGACCGCATGAAACCACAGGCCCTGGCAGCGGGGCCGCGCCGGGTAAAAGCACAGCAGGGCGCCTGGGGCGCGCCAGGCCTGGCCGGGGAGGCCGGGAGGAGCGAGGCGCTGCCCCTGCCTTCAGCGGGTCTCCAGGCGGCAGACGGAGCGATGAGTCGGTACAGAGTGACGGCGCGGGTCGCTGGGCCGGTCAGGAGGATACGCTCGATTTATAAGCGCAGTGAGGAAGCGGCACTGTCCACCCTGTAACCGTGGCCTCGTCCCTGACCTCACGGCCTGCAGGGCGAGCGTTAGAGCGAGGGCTGGCCACACCGAACCGAGTCTGGGCTGATTATTCTGAGAAACAGCAAACACAGGAGAAGCTCCGGAAACAGCAGAGGTCGCCCTTTCCTGAGAGCAGAGCCCAGGAACCAGGGTGTCTCCACGCGTGAAGGGGTCCCCACTCTGAGCCCTGGAGGTGGGGTGGGAGGAGGGAGCCGGCTGAGCCGCCCGGCACTGGTACGCGGAGAAGGCGCACAAGTCCACGGACGGCGCTGCCTGCCACCCGTGCCCTTCCCGCCACCTCCCCTCGCCTGGGCTCTTGCTGTCTGTGGTCCTTAGCTGAGGACGGATTTTTAGCGGGTGGCTTAGGCCGCCGGGGGAGGGGCTCATGTCGCCTCGGTGTCTCCAGGGTACACGAGGTGTCCACGTCAATAAACTCTGGTTTGTCCCCTTTTACCGCAGGGGACTCAGCCCAGGACTCGGAAGGGGAGAGGGGCAGCTCCGACCTCTCCCTATGACCACCTGAGAAGGGCACTCTGGGGCCTTGCTCGGCACCAGAACTTAGCTGTTGACCGAAGCCCCTGGCTGCCCTGCTGGGGACAAGATGAGACATCCCTTCAGAGAAGGAGGAAGGCCTGTGGCCTTGGGGAGCAGTGTGGGGGTGGGACGGAAGGGACGGGGCTGAGCGATGGGCCGGGGCTGACGCCAGGAAGGAGGGACGGCCCTGCAGGACAGGCCCAGAACAAGGGGACAAGGACGTGTGGGTGCCCGGCCAAGAGAGGAGCTTGAAGAAGAGACCAGGCCCGTGGCCGGTCCCAGGGTACGGCTGAGCGTTTGTGTCCGTGTGTCTGGCGCGCCCGAGGGCGCGGGATCCACTGTTAACCTCCCGCTCCCCGGTCTGGGCGGGAACTTGGTCTTGCCTCTCTGGGGGTTTGATGCTGGATTTTTGGCGGGGGGGACCCCAAAGTGCACTGTATTCCAGTTATTTCAGTGCATTCATTCCTCAGGTGGCTGTTTAATGCTTGTGCTTGGCTGTGCTTTGGGGGTGGGGGGCCAACGTTTTGCCTCTGTCCCTCTCATTGGCCTGCCATTCACTGGTCCATGCGTCCGTTCTCGAGACAGATTCGCTGGGCGCCCTCTGCCAGCGAGGCGACGGGGCCCTCCTTCCGCTGAGACCGAGGTGCAGCGGAGCCTCTCAGGCTTGCTGGGCTCTCCCACGGGGCCCATTCCTGCAGGGAGGAGCCTCCTGCCCAGGCCTCGGCTCCCTGTCCTGCTCCCAGGGAGGTGTCTCTGCTCCCTGCTTGTTCTGGGGGTGGGGGGAGCCGGCTCCTCAGGCCACAGGAGGGAGGGAGAAGAGCCCCCCACGCAGGCCTGGAGAGGAAGGATGAGAGGGGGAGACAGAGGCGGAGCCGGAGGGGTCTGCGGTGCCTGACCCCCAGGTCGGCCTGAGTCCCACAGTGGGGTGGGTGTGGGGTGTGGGCCGCGTTCCTCGGGGCTCCCGTACCCCTCAGGGGCTTGCGCACACGCTCTTAGTGCCGCATTTAGGTGGTGCTGCTGGGAATTGTTTAATTCTGTGTTGTCATTGGCCTTCGTGAAGGTTCCCTCGGGCTCCTCAGTGGACAGCGAGCCCCCCAGGGCGTTTCTGTGCACCCCGTGATTCCTGGGCGCCGTCTTGGGGGGTGGGAAGGCTCTTGATAAGTAAACATACACCTTCTTGTCCCGGAGGCCGGAAATCCAGGTGGTGGGGTTCGTGTCTTCAGGGGGCTCCGAGGAGAATCCATCCCGGGCCTCTCTCCTGGGTCCTGTGGTTACCGCCAGTCCTTGCCGGTCCCTGAATTTGGGGATCGCTATTCATCCTGGCGCAAGAGCTTTGATTTTGACGCTCTCCTCTTGGGTCCGGAATCCCCAAAGGATGGGCCTGGGGCAGAGGCCCCACTGGCTTTTCGCGGGGGGCAGACCTCATGTGCGGCCGGCCCCCGGGGAGAGTTTATCACACACCACAGGTGTTTCGGGTTCACTCGATTTGCCCCGGAACTCCCATGTGGGGATCCTAGGCCCCAGGATCTCCGAAGGTGACCTTGTGTGGAGATGGGGTCTCGGCAGAGGTGGACAGGTTAAAATGGGTCCTCGGGGTGCCCGAGGCCAATACGAGTGGTGTCCTTCTAACAGGGGACGTCAGGACGTGGGCAGCCTCCCAGGGCGACGCCAGGGAAGGTGGCAGCTGGGATGGAGCAGTCCCCGGAAGCCGGGTGGGGCCTGGGGCAGATTCTCCCACAGCCTCAGACAGAACCAGTGGTACCCCGACCTTGACCCCGAACTGTGAGACAATCTGTCCCCACAACCCGAGCCGCCTGGCTGTGGCACTTTGTCACAGCAGCCCCAACACACGGACACACAGCGGCCCCGCTGTTTATGGGACGGGGCTGTCCCTGCGCCCGTGTCTTCCTCTGGTCCCGCCTGGCTCCCTCTGAGCGTGGCTGGGAGTATCTTGGCAGAGTCCACCTTGCGTCTCCCTCACGCTCGGGGAGACCGTGGCTGCAGCAGCCTGCAGACTCTGCTGTGGGTCACGCCACCCACGGCTGCCCAGGAGTGGAAGGGGGCCCCTCCCCGGGGGGCCTGGGGGCTTGGGAGGGTCGGGGTTGGGGCTGGGCATGTCGGGGGGGGGAGGGGTCTGCTCCAGAGTCTCTTTCCTAGGAAGGCTGACGGGTCAGGAAGTTCAGGGAGGGCTGAGCCATAACAGGGAAAGGAGAAGGAATCCCGCAGCCTGGAGGCCGATGACCCTGAGACACAGGTGTGTCGGTCAGATCTCAGATGTTTATCTGCTCAGAGCTGAACTCCGCAGCCCTCCCCCCACCCATCCTCCCCCTCCCCGTCACTCTCTGCTTTGATTTTCCACGAGCGTCCGGTGCGGCCGGCTGGGCGCGAGGGTGAGTGATTTCGCTGTCAGCGCGGAGCGCGCCTAAAAGCAGCCGATGAGCTAAAGGCCTGAGTCACTTCCCGGACTCTGCCCTCCGGTTCTGGGTGTCCTGCCTGCGGGACCACAGCTGGGTCAAAGGTGGCCGTGTCCCTGAGCCCACGGACACACGGCCCCAGCGTGTCCTCCAGACACGTGGGGTCCACCCGCTCGGGACCGGTTTCTGCCAGCGAGCCCCCTCTCTTGCCAAACTGTGGGTGCCGTGAGCCTTTGCCAAAACATCAAGCACAGTATTCCACACCGAGGACAGTCCCCAGACAGAAGTGGGGACGGGGAGACCTGCCCCGTGGTGAAGGAAACCACGAAACAGCCGGTCTGAGGAGCCGGAGCCCCGCACAGACGGTGGGGTACGCAGGCGAGGGGGGTGAGGCAGGACAGCAAACGCGGCGACGGTTCTACAGGGAAAGGCCCAATAATGGGCCGAGAAGCAGCAACTTTCAGGAGACGCAGGGATTCTGAAGAAGGACCAACGGAAACCGTGGTGCCCCAAAATCCCGTGTCGTGCACTTGAGAAGCCACTGGAGGGGGGGAAGGGAATGTGGAAACCACCCGGCGGAGTCCAGAGGAGAAGTGAAGGGGGAATGAAGCACAGAGGGACAGGGCGGACCGAGTGTGGGGGATCGGGGACCTGAGCAGGGCCTGTCAGTAGATACGCTAACGCTCGGACCTGGGAGTCAGACCGTCAGATGGTCAGACGGTCAGATAGTCAGACGGGACCACACTCAGCTCTGCGCCCCATTTGTAGGGGTGCACGTCCAGCAGAAAGACACAGACGGCTGAGACTCGGCGTGTGGGGAATGCGGGCCGGCCCTCTTTGCCCTGGGGGTCTCGGGAGACGGTGTAGAAATGGGGTGGGGGGCTGAAGGCCTCGCCCACCGGGAGGGTCACAGCTGGGAGAGGGCCAGCGGGGTGGCCTGGCTGGGAGGGACGGGGCGAGGTCAGATGCTCTGAGTCCAGGACTTGCACAGTGCTCGGCACACAGTAGGTGCTCAATACAACATAGCTTGCCGTTTCTAGTCTTCATGGGATCGGACAAGGCCTCCCACCCGCACCCCTCCGGCCACCCACCCCAGACTCCGAGCTCCGTGACAGCGACCCCCGGCGGCCCCCGGTGCCGCTTGCCAGGCCCGCACGCTGCGCTCACGCTGACCCTGGGCTCAGGAAGCGTCTCCTCCACCCATCCGTCTGTCCACATTTCCTCCTGGGAGGAGTCACCCCTGACCCTTCCCCTTCTGCGGGTGCCCTCTGCTCCTTAGGACCTTGTGTGACCCAGGGTGGCCACCTCTGTGCGGGCTCTGTCCTGTCGCCGCTGGCCTGGGCGCCCCGAGGCAGGACTTGGCTCTGCCCCCGCTGCCCAGCCTGGCCGGCAGCCAAGCACCAAGCTGACTGCTGAGCCGAGGAATTTCACTTAAGTTCAGGAATCCCTGCTGGAATTTTCCGTTGAGATAAGCGAGGGTGAAGGTTTCGGGCGAGGCAGGGACCATTCCCGCCTCGGGAGATACGAGCCTTCTGGAAGGTCTGTGCCACAGATAAAGATCCTTCACCCTCCTCTGCCTGGGGGCCCCACGGAGGAAGGGGAGCCCTCGCTTCTGCACGATCCACAGAGCGGAGACCTGCCACCCGCCTGGGCCGCACCAGGGTCTCTTCACAGGAGAGGGGCTGTGGGTCTGGGCACGGTGCGTGCCCCCGGCCCTGAGGAGCGCATCCAAGCCTCAGCAGTGTTCACGGAGCCAGCGTGGGTCCCACCAAATGAGCCCGGCAGGGTATGGGGAGGGTATGGGGGGAAGTTATCGAAGGCTGATCTTTGGGAGAGGAACCGGGTGTCCGGCTGCCCCGTCATGGTCACCTGGGAGCAGAGGCTGAGGAGCCCGTTGCTGCCACCTCGGAGATGCCTCAGACCCAGGGCAGGCGCTCAGTCCAGACCAGCCCCAGGGTCCCTCGTGGCCCCAGGATCCTGTGATTGTGCACTTCTTTCCGAGGGGAACATGCGCAAAGAGTGTGCTGCCCGCACGCGGCGGCCTGGGTTACGTGGCTCAGTGGGAACGGCCCCTGTTAACGCCGAGGCCGGAGAGCTGGTGGGACGCCCAGAGAGAAAGCCTGAAGTCCGCACGGCATGGGCCAGGAATGCTAGCCATGGTCCGGCAAGTGAACAGCCCGCGTGTTATTTTTGCCTAACTGATGTTCGCCTGACCGCGGGCCGGTGGGGTCCTGACCGGCAGTCGGTGGTTGGTCTCCATCCTCCCTGCCGCCGGTGTGTTTGCGCCTGAGCCTGGCCCACACCTCCACGAGGGACGGAGTCTTCTGGCTGAAGCCTGAGGGCCTCCGTGTCTCCCTCCCGGCAGGCGGCTCTCCGTGGGCCGGGGTCAGGCCACAGCAGCCAGAGGGGACGGAAGGTGGGGAGGCTCGGCCGATGCCCTCGCCCAGGAGGTGAGGGAACAGAGGGGCTGGCTGGTGAGGACCCTGCGGAGTTTGGGGAGAAGGCCCCTCCAGGTCGAGGGGGTCATTAGTTGTGTGGGGTCGGCCTGAGCCTGAGGCCCCAGGGGTGGTCTTGCTGTGTGTCACCCGGGCGGTGTCCACCCTGTGCGCTTTGGCTCAGACGCCGACCGGGGCAGGATTCTGCGGCAGCTCCCAGGGTCCTGCCCGGCTGTGATGGCTCCACAGAGGAGCACAGTCAGGTTGGAGGGTCACCAAGCTGGCAGGTGGCACTACAGAGCCCTGTCCCCGGGTGGCCTCCAGACCGGCCCACCTTGTCCCTGCAGCAGGCCCCGGAGCTGGCTCACAGCCGTCCCTCCGTGGAAGGGCTGTGCTCACCTGCCCGAGACGCCCCTCCTCTTCTGGGCTGCAGGCAGCCCCGAGGGAGGAGCAGGGAGGTGAGCTGCCGATACCAGGCCCCGGCCGGGCCCAGCGGCTCCGAGGGCTGGGTGGCAGCAAGCACCTGACAGCAGGCGCACTTCCGGCTGGGCGCCCAGGTGCTCCCGGCGCCAGCTCGAAGGGCCAGCCTCCCGCCCTGCCCCCATCCCAGGTGACCACATGACCAGAGGACCTTGCCCTGGGAGCCCGGCAGGAGGAAGTGGCCTGAGGTGGGGCCGGGCCGGGGTCAGGGGGCTGGGCACTGCCTCGGGCAGAGACTGCTGCTTCCACCGGCTGCGGAGTCCTGCCTACCCGCCCCTCCCCTGCTGCCCAGGTGGCTGCCTAGCTGCCCGGTTCAGGAAGCCAACCCCTCCCCTGGACAAGGAGAGACAGGTAGGGGCCCTGCAGGGCCCAGGGGTGAGGGGCTGTCGGGCTTCCCGGAAGTGACCAGGCCTGGGGACCTGTGAGCCATCTTTTCAACTGCTGTGCGCTGGGCAGAGTGTGTGTGTCTGTGTGTCTGTCTGTGGGTGTCTGTGTGTCTCTGTGTATCTGTCTGTGTGTCTGTCTCTGTGTGTATGCATGTCAGTGCATGTCTGTGCATGTTCCCACTCGTGAATAACCCAGAGGGCACAGCGAAGGACGGAGCCCGTTCTGCCAGGGGCCGCCTCTCCGTGTTTGGACCTGGGTGTGGGGGTGGGGGCAGGGTCCTGGGAGGAGATTCCTGCTTAAAACTCAGCAACAGTCCTCACAGTGAAGGGCTGCGGTGAGGGGGGCCCCCAGGTGCTCAGGGGAACCCTGGGCTCCTTACACGCTGGGAAGGGCCACACCCACAAGGGACGCCTGACGAGAGACCCAGCGAACCAGAATTCCTGCAATGTTCCCCCCACCCCCCCAGAAAGACTAGTTAGGGTTTGCGGTCCTACCTTCCCTTTGGGGGACAGGAGGCAGCCTCGCAGGTAACGGAAGGCCCTCTCCAGGTGCCAGGAGGGTGTGTCCGGGCCCTGCTCACCAGCGCGGTGCTCTGGAGAGCCTCTCCGCGCCGGAAAGACCCTGAGACCCTCCTAACGACACCTGCAGGGGGGGCAGGCCTCACGGCTCCAGCTTCCTCCCTGAGCAGAGGGCTCTCATCACGGAAAGCTCGCCACCCGCAATCACACAGAAAAGGGTGCACGACGGTGCGTAGTAGGTCTGATTCCCCACAGAGGAAGAAGCTAAAACTGGTCGAGACGCCGTCGGGGGGCAATGGGGCAGCTACCGGGGCGGCTGTAGGACTGTCACACGGCCACGCCGCCGGCAGAACCAACGCAGCAGCCTGCAAACCTGCCGTCGGTACCGGTTGTTTTGTGAAAGGTAGGGTTCGAAGGCGTACGGTAAAACTGTGGGTTTTGGTTAGTTTGTTTTTAAGACTCATTAAAAAAAAAAAAAACAACCCTAGAAGAAAGCAGACCAGATGCGATGCCTGGTTGTTTTGAGGGCCCAGGACGATGCCTCACGCACGTTGTTCCTAATGACGATGACGTCGCGGAGGCTGCAGCCGGCGAGAGAGCCCAGCCGTTTAAAGACAGCCCTGCGAACGAAGGTGGAGTTGGAAACCGAGATACAGGAACAGGGACCTGCAGGCCCTGATGCTATCTGATTGACAGCTGTTTATGGGGCTGGACACCTGCTCGGGGCAAGGATGGCAGCTGGGGCCAGGGCGGGGGCTGCGGCCCCAGGGGCCTTCGCATCAACCGGAACGAGGGCAGGGAACAGGCCGAGCAGCCCTCTCCCGGGGGCCAGTCCCCGGTTTCTCGGACGGTGGAGCTGGTACATAATCTTCGGCCGCCTCGGACTCGGAGGCGACGTCGTGTTATCTTTCCCGGGGCTGCCCTCGGAGTTCCGGACCCGGCGAAGCACCAGGGCTGTAAACTTTACTCCTGGACGGCCAGCTGCCTCTTCAGGGGCTTTCCCTTTGGCTCGTGCTGTTTATTTTATTTCACTTTTCCTTTGAGTTGGGTTTTCTACCAGCGGGTCAGAAATCTGTGGAATGAATTGCTCTGAGATCCTGCACGGGGTGGGGGGGGGTGGGGTTCTTGGAGAGCAGGACCCTCCCTGGGTGGCGGCAGTCTGTGAAATGTATGAGTCCAGGGCGCCCCCACACCCCCACAGGGCCTGGACCACGTCGCTCCCATAGAGCCTGCCCCCTGCAGATTGCAGATTCCCCTCTGAGACCCTGCTCCGTCTGTCCGTCCCAAGTCACTACTCCGCGGCCTCAGTCTCCCAGACACGGTCCTCCACTCAGGCAGATACTTCGGAACACTGACGTTTTGATGGGTCATTTGCCTCTCCCTGTGTTTCCCTTCCTTCCTTCCTTCCTTCCTTCCTTCCTTCCTTCCTTCCTTCCTTCCTTCCTTGGAACACCAACTTTTGTTTTAGACAGCGATTTTTGAAACACCAAGCTTTCTAGGTAGATTGCTTAAAAAAAAAATTCTTTGTTTATTTATTTCTAGAGAGAGGGGAAGGGAGGGAGAAGGAGAGGGAGAGAAACACCAATGTGCAGTTGCCTCTCGCATGCCCCCTACTGGGGACCTGGCCTATAGCCCAGATACGCACCCAACTGGGGATCGAACCAGCGACCCTTTGGTTCACCAACCAGCACGCAAGGCACTGAGCCACACCAGCCAGGATGGTGGGTTGCCTTTTGAGAGGCGAACTTTAATCGATGAATCCCGAACAGCGAGAGCGCTTTCCCTCCCAGACGTTTGTGATGCTTTTGGGAAGAAGTAGATTTTGGAAAGGGAGGGTTAGTGGAACGGGGACCATCAGCCTGCAGGGTGACAGGCCCGGTCATGACCGCGGCTCGGGGCTGGGCCGTCGGTTGTGCAACCGTCCCTTCCGGCACCAGCGACACACTTTCCACACACAGCTGCACAGCACCCCTCAAACACAGCTCCGGCCCCTGCTTTCCTGGTGGGGACGTGGGGCGCAGAGTGGAGCAGGGGTGCCGCCCCCGGGCCTCCAACTTGGAGCTCTGCCTGTCGGTCCTCCTGTCCATCCGTCCGTCCGTTCCTCCGCTGGGACACAGTGCTGCGGGGTGAACCGGCTGAGGCTGTCTGGTGGCGCCTGCAGACGCTGTGTGTCTCCGCAGGGCATGGCGCAGGCGGCTGGGGCCCCGCAGCCGGGGGCTGGGCAGCCCCATGTGTTCAAGCTGGTGCTTCTGGGGAGCGGCTCGGTGGGCAAGTCCAGCCTGGCCCTCCGCTACGTGAAGAACGACTTCAGGAGCACGCTGCCGACCGTGGGCTGTGAGTGACAGACCAGCTGCCCTGTCTTCGTCCCCCAGGGGAGACGCCAGGGCACCACCCCGGGGTTGTGGGGGGCACCCGGGGCACAGCTGAGTTCAGCAGTCCTTCTTGGTCCGATGAGACACCAGCCCACGGGGCCAGCACTGACTCACTGAGCACCCTGTTCGTGGCAGTAACTGTGCCGGGGGTTGGGGACCTCCGGCTGAGGAAGCCGTCCTCGGCTTCCAGCAGCTAAGTCCCACGGGAACCAGGTGCCCGCTTCCACCTCCGCACCTGCTGCACACGCCCGCACACCAGGGCCGGGCAGCCTTTGGGGAGGGGGACACTGCGATTATCACCTTATTAACGAGGAAATAAATCGCGCCGTCTGTTACCATCACAGCTCATTGGTTAGCACGGTATCACCGTTCTTCCGCGTCAGTTTAGCTGTCCTGCCATAGCCATGGTTGGACGTGGACGTTGCCACTTTTCGGATGAGGAAGTGGACCATCGTCCATCCTCAGCGTCTGTGGAAGCTGTCTGTGCTCAGCAGACTCCCACCGAGGGTGGCCACTTGGTTTCTTTCTCAGGCGCAGCATTGGCTCCGTGAACAAAACCTTGCATCTGTTCGTGGGGCGGGGCGGCGAGCAGAGGGGCAAAGCCTGGGGGTGACAGGGGTGCTGGCTTCCTGGAGGGGCAGCTGGGAGCCCACAGCTGGAGGTGGTGGGCCGAGGGCCCGGCTGCGGGGGCGCTCAGTGAACATGAGCTGACGACCAAACGGCTCCGTCTCCGTGTGTCTGCCGGGGACACGGGGTCAGGATGTAGGGTCGTCACCTTTGGGTGCTGCCCCCTTTCCTCAGATGCCCCCCCACACACACTCCTGAGAGCAGGGTGGGACCAGGCCTGGCAGGTCCCTGCTGGTGCCAGCTTCCGGGCAGGCAGCTCCAGGATGCCCCAGCTTTCAGGAAGATCGGGAGTCCCTGACCCCCCTCCGGAGGGTCTGGACCCGAGGGTGAGTGTGTGGGGTGGCTCCCCAGTAGAGGGTGCCTGAGCACAGGGCTTGGCTCTGCCCAGCAGGTCACGGGCTGGGTGGTGCACCAGCCATCCCAGGGCAAGGCCCCGCCCATGCAGAGGAAGAGGAGGGGGAGCTGGAATCGTGGCAGCAGACAGACATGGAGCTGAGTCAGAATGAGACCCCCAAGTGAGCACAGTCCCCTGGGGGCTCAGCCTGCTGGCAGGAGACCGAAAAGCCCTGGGTCTCCCAGCCACCCCCAGAGACCACGAAGGCTTCAGGCTCCTGCAGCAGAGGGGCTGGCAGGGGAGGCACGCGGCTGCCTCCTGCTGGAACCCTCTGGCCACAGCAAGGGAGCGCGGGTCCATTCCCTGCTGCGCGTTCGTAGGGACATCTTTTGGGGGATAGCGACACCTAGTGGTTTTGTGCGCACTTGCCAGCGGGAGACAGGCCTGTGTGGGAAGCGTGCATTTCTGTTTTAAGCCGGCCAGTTGGGGGTCTTGTGTTACGGCCGCCCCAGGACGCGGGCCTGCTGGCCTCTCAGTGCAAGTCCCATTTCAAGCACGCAGCTGTGGTTGCCAGGCTCTCCCAACAGGCTCCACACCCCACACGGGGTGGCGGCAGGTGGAAGGGGCAGCAGCGTTGCCTGGAGCCCTCCCCTGCCAAGCCCTGACCTGCCCTACTCTCTGGCTCCACCCCCCGCCCCTCTGTGATCCCCTCTCCGCCTCCCGACTTGTTCTGAGTACCATGGACCCTGCACACTGCTGTTTGAAAAGGATGCCACTTCAGCCAGCAAAGCCCAGAATTTTGAGTTAGGGCCCTGAGAGGTTCTCTTCTCACTCAAAGCCCCTGCGTACCCGACAGAGGGTCTGCAGCATATCACCCGAGACACTTGGCTTTTGACGGAAGCTGCCACCTTCCAGAACACGTGTGGCTGAGCCTCCCGGGCTGTGGGCGGTGGGAAGCATGCGCCTCTGTCTGTCTGCTGAACCCAGGGCTCCCAGCCGCGCAGCCTGGGCGCAGGGGGGAAGGCAAGCCACCTCTGGGCCTCCCTGTTCCAGGTGCGTTCTTCACCAAGGCGGTGGAGCTGGACGCTGCGTCTGCGAAGTTGGAGATCTGGGACACAGCCGGCCAGGAGAAGTACCACAGCGTCTGCCACCTCTACTTCCGGGGCGCCGATGCTGCGCTTTTGGTGTATGACATCACCAGCAAGGTGAGGCTCCCCTTGGGCACTTGGCCACCCTGCTTGGCGAAGCCCCTGCCTGTGCTCTCGGGGCACCAGGACGCTGTCTTCTGAAGGCGCAGTGGGACTGGCCTGTCCTACTGCTTTGTGGCAGCATCACGACAACCAGCAGGGACGTGTCGATGGATGTGGGTCGCCTCCTGCAGGAAGCCCTCCCTGACCACCCCTTCTCTGTATGGCGGGGTTTGTGCCCCTTGGTGGTCCTCCTGGGACACCCTGCACCTCTGTCATTGTCTCTCAGGACTTCTTGGGTGCCCACAAGTTCATGAGGACGTGCCCCAGAAATAGGGTGGACACAGGCCCTGGCTGCACATCCACACAGAGAGTGTCACCAGAGCTGGAGGAGGGAAGGGCTGACAGGAGCCACCAAACCAGCCCTGGTCCAGTGGGGGACGGCTCCTGCAGAGATGTGGGGGGGGGAAGCAGGGGTCCGCCCTGCTGGGGGGGGGGCAGGTGAGCAGACGAGGAAGGAGTTGCCGGAAGCCGCAGACTTGGTCAGCGTTGCTGTCAGGAGGGAAGGGGCTGCGTGTGGCCCAGGACAGGAGCCCCCTGCCTGGCCTGCAGGGACTGCCCTGCCTCCGGACAGTGTTGGTGGGGGAGGGGCACCATGGGGCCCAGACCAGGTGAGGTGGAAAAAGAGCAGTGTCCTCCCCCAGGGGCAGGGTGGCTGGGGGGCGGGGCAGGGGGCTGTCACAGGGTCAGTGGGGTCATAGGGCGTTTCTCACAGCGCGGCCTTCTCTTTCCCGGGACAGCGACGAAACCGCCCGCATGTCTTGGCTGGTGTTCACCTATGTCCCGTTTTCAGGAGTCCTTCCGCAAGGCTCAGCAGTGGCTGCAGGACCTGGAGAAGGAGTTCTCCCCGGGGGAGGTCGTGGTGATGCTGGTCGGCAACAAGACGGACCTCGGCGAGGAGCGGGAGGTGACGGTGGAGGTAGGACTGGGGGGGGGCATGGTGTGTGCGGCTGTGTGTGCGGGGTGTGTGCCCATGCTGCGTCTGCGGGAGTGTGTGTGGGTGCACGGCGTGAGCACGGCAGGGTGTCCGTGTGTGCGGATCTCAGGAAAGCCTTTGGGAGGAGCAGAGAGGGAGCGCAGGAGAGGGACCTGTGGAGGGAGGGGGGCTGGCTGCGGGGCTACCTGAGGGGTGGCAGCCAGGAGCCCTGGGAGGGGGTGGCCTGCCAGGGGCCTTGGGGCTCGAGGCCCAGGCCCCATGTGCTGCGGTGAGAATGGGGTGCTTGTTCTGGGGCCGCAGTGAGACCCCGGAGGGCGTGCGTCCCTGGGGGTGGGGACCCCTTGTCCTCAGAGAGTCAGAGAGGCCAGGTGAGGAGGAGTCAGGCCCGGGACACAGGTGGGGGGAGCCCTGGAGACGCAGCCCAGCTCTGGGGGTGGGGGTGCCGGGGCAGCTGGGTCTCTGTCCCTGCCCTGGGCTGAGGTGACAGGGAGGCCCTGTGACCCAGACCTGGGGAAAGCAGCACCCTGGGGCCCGAGCAGCCCTCCTGGCCCTCAGAGAGTCAGGGAGGCCCAGGGGCAGGGCCTGCACCAGTCGGCCCCCTGTCCCGACACCTGTTGGGGGCCGGCCACAGCCTTCCCTGGGCGCCTGTCCCCTCGGGGCACACTCTGCAGCCTTGGTGCTGTCCCCTATGCCCCGGGACCTGCCCACTTCACGCAGGCCGGGCCCGTGTGGGAGACGCAGAGGGGCCCAGAGGAAGGGCCCCGCAGGTGCTAGGGAAGGTGGCCTCCCCAGACTTGGCTTCCCCAACCCCCCTGCTGCCCCATCCTGGGACCCCTGAGAAGCAGCACCTGGCCACGAAGAGGGGACGCGTCGGTTCCCAGGGGCCGCACCTGCCGTGTGGGTCTCACTGTCAGGAGGCAGCGGGTCAGCTCCCTGTCCAGCAAGCTGGAAACGAGACCAAAGGAAACCCCAAACGGAAGTGGTGACCCGGCTGCGTGTGGCGGCCGCCGAGGACTTGAAGAGAAAAGGCACTTGCTCGGTGTCCTCGGGAGCTCTTGGTGAGCGCTGTGGGGTTTCCCTGCCGTCTTCCTCAGGAAGGCAAGGAGTTCGCGGAGAGCCAGCGCTTGCTGTTCATGGAAACCTCGGCCAGAGCCAACCACCAGGTGACCGAGGCCTTCAGCACCGTCGGTGAGTGCGGGCCCCAGAGAGCCAGGGGAGGGGGTGGTCCTCCCTGCCTCCGCCTCAGCTGGTCTGATCCGGTCCGGTCTGGCGCCCCGAGCCCAACAGGAGGTCACCAGGGACTGGAGGGAGAGCGGGAGAGTCAGGGCCTGAGTTTCAGGCTGTGGGCACCAGCAGGGGAGGGTGGGGCCCGGACTGCCGGTGTGGGTGTGCAGCGCCATGCTGGGGGCCTGCGCACCCACCACCCCGCCCCTTCTGTGCCCCCAGCCCGGGAGCTGCTGCAGAGGGCGGAGAGGGGGCAGCGCCAGACTCCGAGGGAAGATGCCCGGCTGGCCTTGGACCAGGGGCCCACGGGGTGGGCCAAGTGCTGCGCCCGCTAGAAGCGGCCACCCCCGGAGGGCCCAGGGACAGTGCCCCTGGCCTGGGCCCGGCTGGTCCTCGGGGGAGCCACGGCCAGCTCCGCGTGGGCGGCAGCACTTGACTCTGGTTCAGCCCTGAGGCTGGTTGGTCCCTGGAGGGGCCCGAGGCTGGCACCCCTCAGCACAAGCACTCCCCAGAGCCGTGGGGGTCATTCGGGAGAGGACCGGTGTCCCACGGCCTCAGCTCCCATGGCCAGGCACCCAGGCCAGGCGCGCCTGCCCCTGCCCGGCTTGCCTGGCGTCCCCTCGGCTGCTCCAGGCTCAGATGAACAGAACGGGCCACAGGCGAAACAGGGACCAGGACAACACAGGGTCTGGATCGCTGTGGTGGGTGGACGGTCTTCTTACCCCAGGGGTTGGGCACGACCCTGCCTGCTGCTGGGAGCAACGAGAGGATGGAGCAGGCCTGGGACAAAGTGGCCGTGCCCGGGCAGATGGAGTGACCATCACCGGGGGTGGGCCCTGTTCACTGGGCCTCACAGAAGTTCCCCCGGGGAGGGGCGGCGGTGGTGGCAGGGGGCTGCGGGGGGCTCTGTCCCAGCTGCGAGTTTGCCAAGGTCCCCAGTGAGCTCTCATGAGGACGCGCCTGCTGGCCCGAGGTGGGAACTTGCTGCTTAGGGGCTTTTCTCCAAAAATTAAACCGCTTTCTATAACCTGGTCTTTGGTGAGTTTGTGAGGTGGGGGTCTCATTGCTCATGTTCGGGGGAGGGGGGCTCGTGGTGAGTATGCAAGGAGCGGCCCGGGCAGCAGGCTGTGACGAAGCGGGGCCTGGGACATCTCTCTGAGGGTGACACGGAGCGTTTTCACGGCCTGGGCACCTTACCGAGAGGCCAGCTGGTGGCTCTGGGAGGAGAGCCCAGGGGCAGGGCGAGGTGTTGAAGGGGGCTGTTTCAGGGGTTCACCTCGGCCTCTGGGACCATGGTCAGCAAGTCTGAAGCATTAAAGGGACGTTGTTGCCACTGAAAAGGGCGGCTTCCCTGTACTGACGGTGGGGATGGACAGAGGGACGGACGGAAAGTCTCCAGTCCTGCTGACTTTGAACGTCCTGGCATCCGAAGGGCACCAGCGTTTTTAGGGGACCAGCCTGTCTGCGTTCTGCTCTTGTCCACCCTGCACAGGAACGTCGGCCCAGCCCCAGGCTCGACCTCAGGTGGGCTCAGGCGGTGAGGGGCCCTGGCCTCCTGCGGGCTCCGTCTCTGTGAGGTCGCACCGTCCTTGGCTGCGTCCCCGCCACGGTCACGACCCCCCTCCCGGGGCCTCCCTCCTGCATCCAGCAGGCCGGTGCCCTGAGCCTCCCTGCCTCTCCCCACACCCAGAAGGCGTTGCCCTGGTGGGGCGAGTGGGGGTCCCGGCGGGGGCAGCGTCTGTTCTGGGGAGATGGGAGCCGCCCGGGTGTCCCCCGGTTCAGACTTCCGTGGCGCTTGCTCTAAAAGACACTTCTCATGTGACCTGTGACCCTTCCGGACGGAAGTGGAGCAGATTTCTCAAGGCTCTTTCTGGTCATGACCTCTGAGGGAAGTGAAGGGACAGATGAAGGACGTAGAATGGCCTCCCAGAGGGCCTGGCCCTGGTTTTCACCCCGGTCACCCCCCCGGTCGTTCTTAGACCATCTCCGAGCTGAAATGTGGGAGCACACTGCCCAGCGTGCTGGGGTCTCTGGCTGTAGCGGAGGTGGGCACTTTTTCCTGCCATCACTCCCTCCGCTGGCCCTCGGCACCAACGGGGGAGGGGGGCGGACACCCACCCTGGAGGCTGCGCGAGGCCAGGCTTCCCCTGGCCACTAGGTGGCGATCTCCAGTCGCCTGATTATGACCAGCAGCCCTCTGCTCCCGGTCTGGAGTCTTCACCCGAATACAAGGATTTCCAGTCCCAGGGCTGCCCCCTGGGAGGCCGGTCTGGGAGCCCGGTGCCCCGCCCGCAGCCTGGGTGTGCGCCGGTCCGCTCAGAGGTTGGGGGGGGGGCGGTGTATGCAGATGCTCAGGTGCCCGTGGCGGAGACAGGACACACAGACAGGCTGACTCGTGTCCCCCAGAGGGGCCCTGCTGACCTGCCGTGACTGCAGCCTCCCCACCCTCCGGCTTCTGCGGGCCACAGCTCCCCGGACTCCCCGGGAAGGGATCCCTTTGCCAGAAGGGGTGACTCAGGGACCCGTTCTTCTTATAAAACTCATCTGCCACCTAAACTTAGGGCAATTGGTGGATCAAAAACTGTCTGTAAGGTGTTGAAAGAAAGGAAAAGGGAGAAAAAGAGAGAACAAATTCCTTTTGAAGAAGCCGGCTGATCTGTGTGGAGACCCCCTGCGATGTGGCTGTTGCTCCCAGAGAGGAGGTCAGGGGAAATGAGGCCCTGGGACCCCCGCAGACCATGTCGGGGACACTTACTGTCGGGAGGTCACCGCCAGACTCTGCATTTGCCAGAGCGGCCCGGGCCCCACCCTCAGCCACGATGCAGCAGAAAGCAGGAGAGCACAGTGCCCCCAGGGGTGACCGGTCCCCCCCCCAGGGACAGGGACCACGGGGCAGAGGAACAGGGTCACGCACTGAGGGGAACAATCCCGTCCGTAGGCCATTCTACCAGGTGATGCTTCGGGGCTCCTGTGAAAGTCAAGGTCGCAACCCAATAAACAGATCGGGAACTACAGGGACATACGGAAACTGCTCCTGGGGCCGTAGGGTAGAGCCTGGCTTAAAAAAAAAAGACAACTCCGACCCTCCTGCCAGACGTGGGGGTATTTGCCCACGGACTGGATGCTGGACGACGTGTGGGAATTACTCAGCATGCGCAGGCGTGCTGACAATCTGTGATCGTGTGCGAGACTGTCTTGGGGTTTTTTTTTGGGGGGGGGGGAACATGCTGAGCTGTGCAGGGGGTAAGTCGTGAGGTCCCCAGTTCCTCGCCAAGGCAGGGAGAGAAGAGGGTGTGGAAATGAACTCGGTGATTACTATCGGGTCCGAGGGTGGCGCACAGCGCTCACCGTGACAACTTCCGAACGTTCTCCTGAGTTTGAAGATGTTCCTGATGCGGCAGAAAACATAAAACCGTCCGCATCTCCATCTCTGGGGACACGGCTGCCCTAACCAAGTGTCGCAAATGACAGCAGTGTGTCGCCCCGCATTTTGGAGCCCCGAAGCGGGAGGGGAGGTGGGGGCAGGGCTGGCTCCCTCGGGCCGAGGGAAGCTGCCAGGCCTCTGCCATCTCTGGGTCCTTGGTGTGCGGAGCTTCGTCCCTCCATCTTCACAGGGCGGCTCCCCGTGTGGGTCTGTGTCCCAGCTCCCCCTCTATAGGGACACCGCTGTATTGGATTGCCGCCCCCCCCAACCTCGTCTTAACGATTCACTGCAGTAACCCTTGTTTCCAGGCAGCGGCACATGGCGAGGCCCTGGGGCTGGGACTTCCACCCACAGACTCTGGGGACCCTCGTCAAGGGCAGCAGGGGAGCCGGCAGCTGTCTGGGGTCCAGCCCTCCCACCTCCCTGAGCTCAGGGGTGCTGAGTGCTGCGACCTGCTGGCGGGCCAGAGGCAGAGCGGGCACCTCTGATTAACCTGGGAAGGTCCTCCCCCCAAGCCCCCTACGGGGGCAGGTCTCCATCAGGAGCCTTGTCACTGCCCCATCTGACAGGTGACGGCAGGCTGGCTGCAGGGGACCAGGACGACCCGGGTCCTCTGTCCCCTTCTGAGTACCCTCCGGGCTGCTGGGCTGGGAGGGTCCCCGCTGGGTCACCACACAGACACGCGCACACGAGACCAGTTTTATTAGGGTTGGCGGGAAAGCAGCCCTGGCGGGGAGTGGGGGAGGCTGCTGGGGTCACTCCTCCTGCACTCGGCTGCCAGACACCCTGGGGGGGCTCCGCGCCTCCTTCCAGGGGGAAGCTGCGTGCTGGGGCCTGAGGCTCAGCCTCGGGACGGTCCTCAGGGCCACGGTCCTCCGGCCGAAGCGGCCCACAGGCCTGATTCTGCGGCCCATGTACCAGGCGGGATCGATGTCTGGTGCTGGAAGGAGAGCACGGAGCGGTTGTGTCTTCGTCCCCCTGTGAGCCCAGGGTCCCGCCCACGTCCCCCCGCATGCCCAGGGTCATGCGTGTGGTGTCATGGGCTCCCGCCTGGCCAAGGCAGGGCCTGGCACACACACTCAGCGCTGCCCACAGGGCTCTGAGCTCACCGCTGCCCAGTTGTCCCCCAGGCCAGGCTGGGACCCTGTAAAGGAGGGGCACCCAAAGGGCCAATTCGGGGTGGTGGGGTAACTTCTGGAAGTAGGAATTCGAACTCACACCAGGACCAAGGACCAAGCCCCCTTCCTGCCTGCCCATTCCTGTGCCAGGGGTGGGCAAAGCCTGCTTGGCCCCAGGCCACCCCGGTGGTGGGAAGAGAGCCCCTCAAACATGTGCTGGGCAGGGACACTGGGAAGCAGGTGGCAGGGCCATGTGGGCTGAGGACTGGGGAAGAGCAGGCACCCCCTGCCCCCAAGAGCTGGGGTACTTAGCGAGGGCAGTGTCCCCGGTGAGGAGGTGGCCCTGTGCAGGGCAGGGTGGGGAGGGGTGGGTGAGGGAGGCCGGCCCCGGGCTGGGTACTCACTGCGGATCTCCTTGGGGTGCTGGTGGGCTCGGCTGGCAGCCCCCTGCAGGGCCAGGCCCAGCAGCAGCAGGCACAGGAGCCAGGCCTGCAGCAGCTCCGCCCCTCTGGCTCCTCGCCGAGGCCCCGCTGGCGGTGGGACCGCAGACGGAAGGGCACAGCCTGGGGCAGAGGGGCAGGAGCCACGTTACACTTGCGGGGGCACAGAGCTGGGAGCCTAGATACCATGAGCGCTCTGTGCGTGTGTGAGAGGTTCGTGTACGTTAGTGTGCGTGCATGCACACGTGCGAGGGGTGTGCGCAGGCATGTGCTTGTGAGTGTGTGTGAGTGTGCGCATTACCGGCTCTGTCCAGGGCCAGAGAGCAGCACAGAGGCAGCCGGCTGCCCTGGCAGGGTCCCTCCCGGGCCCCGCTCTGGCCTCTGCACGGGGAGCGCTCGGTGAGGGATGACCGCGTGTGTCAGCCTCTGCCGCGCTCTGTCATCAGAGGGAGCGGGTGGTGTCTGAGCTCTGGACGCAGGGAGGGGGGCTGTCCTGCAACCGCTCGGTCCGTCAGTCTGTCCACACTAGGAGACCGGGAGGGTGGGAGCCCCCTGCAGGGCTGTGTGCTGAGGGCCTGGGCCCGGGTGGGGAGGGCAGAGGCGAGCGGGTCTGTGGGGAGCTGCAGTGGGGGCGGGAGCACTTGTGCAGCCCGAGTCAACTCTGGGGGGTTGGGGGGGGCGCTGGGGGGCTGGACATGGACCGGGCTCAGGGTTCCCTCCCTCACCCCTGCTTGAGGGAGGACTCGAGTGGACCCAGGTGCTGTAGGAGGTCAGCATCCTCTCACCTCACCAAGAGCACGCATGGCCCCTCCCGTGACCCCGGGGCCAGTCTGCAGAGTCCGAGATGAGCCTGCAGCAGGTGGGACCCACTGTCCTGGAGCAGGACACCCCCTGCAGATGGGGGAGGGGAGGGTGCTGCAGGGGAGGCAGTGACCAGCCAGACGCACCCACCCAGCAAATCAGGCAGCCCCTCCAGCCGGCATCCCCAGCCCACGTGCCTCCGGGCTGACCCCTCTGTCGACCTTGACTTTCCAGCCTGTCCCTGAGCCACAAGGAAGGTGCTGTCTGTCTGACGATTTAAAATGCCCACCCTTTCCTGTTTGGAGAGCTAGTGGGGTGCCACACGTGGGGCGGGGGACCCCAGCTCAGGTGTCAGGGGCGCTACCGAGAGCCGAGCGTGAAGAGGTGTGGGCACAGGGGCGGTGTGTGTGCCCCCCCGCCCCACCCCGCCCCAAGGGCAGCAGCCCCCGGTGGAGGGCACTGGCTCCTGGTTGGTCCCTGTGGGCTTGCTTCCCCGAGTGGAGGGCTTGCTGTCGGTGCAGCGGGACCCCCGTCCCATTTCCCCATTCTCCCTGGGGTGGCACTGGTGGCCGTCCCCTTCATCTCTGCCTTCGACAGGGCGTGAGCGCTGGGTGCCCTGGGCCAGCAGGGGCAGCCCTCAGACACAGAACCATGGGGTGGCTGTCCCTGCCTGTCCCTGCCAGTCCCTCGCTGCTAATGCTGCCGGAAGGCCCTTTGGGGTCCCTCTAGGGAGCCCTGACCCGCTCGGGGAGATTTGCAGAGAAGGAGGACAGAGCGACAGGCCCCCTCGCTACTCACCGCGGTTCCCCATGATGGTGGTGCTGCTGGTGGCCCGGGTGGTGGCTCAGCCAGCAGCCAGCTCGCCCCTTTTATAGCCCCAGGAGGAAGCAGCCAGCCGACCCCCCAGTCGCCCCCCAGTGCCCCCGCCCTGTCCCCTCCTCCCTCACAGGTGGCGTCAGAGTGTCTGTTTTCTTCCATTTTTTTGTAAGACTCTCATTAGCGGTGTGAGCGGTCCCTTCCTGGGTTGTGTAATTGCATTTGGGCCAAGTGGTTTTAAAACACATTAGCCTTCCTCCTTCACGCTGGCCTTCGGGAGACAGCAAGTCAGGCACCTGCAGCATGCAGGCCGCTGCCACCGACCCAGGAAGGTGACGGTACAGCCACTCCCGGGCGCTCCTGCAAACTGCGCGGAAGGGGAAGTCACCCACGCCTGACACGACGCCCCCCCCCCCGTGACCTGTCTCAGGCCCGCCCGTCACTCCCGTGGGGCCCTGCAGCAGCTTCCGTCCACGCCAGCCACTCTCGTCCTGTCCGTGACTTCCGATCAGTCTTCCTCATTAACATTTAAAATAGACATGCTTATCACTACCGGAAACAAATGTGTTGATTTTTATTATAAAAGCAATTTGTGTACATCTGGAAAGAATTGAACGCACGCGGAGAAACAGAAGAAAAAAGTGGAAGCGGAATGGGTGTGTGGGGGGAGGGGTGGAGCCCCGGGGTTTCTCGTGGTCAGAGCGGGCTGGCCGGGGTGGCCGGGGAAGCGGTCAAAGAATACGCGTGCGCAGCTGCAGGCCGGAGCACTGCTGCCCCTTCGCAGGTGGGGCCCCGTCACGGACGGTGCAGAGTGGAGAGGGTGGTGGGCCGCGGACACAACGGCCGTGGGGGCAGGGAGCCAGGCGGGCTGCTCTGTCCCGTCCTGAAGACCCCGGCCCTCAGGGCTGGTGGATCATCACCGGTTTCTGCAAAGCACGGGCACACACACATAAGTGTGCATGGATAGGTGTGCACACAGACACATGCAGCACACAGGTGCACACACACAGTAATGCGCACAGAGGGTCGTGCACATGTGCACATGCACACATAAATGTGTGCAGAGGGAGTATTCGCACAGACACACACACAATAAGTGTGCATGCATAGGTGTGCACACAGACACATGCAGCACACAGGTGCACACACAGTAATACGAACAGAGGGTCGCGCACATGTGCACACACACAAGTGTGTACAGAGGGAGTATTCGCACAGACATACACAGTGAGCGTGCGCAAAGCGGTAGGCACACGCAGGCACACAAGCACGGCTGTACACAGAGACATCTGAGTGTGCATGTAGAAACACATGGGCGTGTGCACACTCAGGGGTGTGAACGTGAGCACACACACAGGAGTGCACACAGCGACACACAGACACGTCAGTCAGAAGGCGTGAGTCTGCCTGCGGGGTTTCGTCAACCCCTCCCAGCTATGGTTCACTCCCATCGAAGAGGGTGAATAGATACAAAGTATCCGACCCTTCAAAGCTCTGAAATGCCGGAGACACATTCTCACTTGAAAGCATTTCTTCCCTCAAGTCCTCATTGACAATTTCTTACTCATTGTCCTCAGGCCTCCCCGGGGATGGCCATGCTCTGGCCACCGTCCAGACGGCCCCTTTCCTGGCGAAGCTGGGCCGCGCAGGGAGTCCCCACCCTTGATCATTTCCCCGCATATGTGTCCCCTCATGTGGGGTGGACTGATGGTGGCCATGTCGAGGATGCACGCCCCACCTCCCTGTCACCAAGACAGGGCACGTCGGGGCCGTGCGTGGTCGTGCCCCCGCTTTTGCGTGTCTCTGAGATGAGACCCTTTGATGTCCTTTTACAAGCAGCTCATGGGGAGCAGGAGGCGCTAGCTCCGCCTCCCAGGCAGCCCGTCTCTGCTCAGACATGGGGGGCTGCTGGGAGGCCCCACTCGCTGGGGCAGGTGCGGCCGGCAGGCCAGGTGCTGGTAGGACGGAGACATGGGGTGCTCTGAGTTCCAGGGTGTTTGGGCCTTGACCGTCGACCTTGGTTGTGAGTCATCACAACGGCCCCAGGATGCGAAGGTGACCTCACAGCCCCAGAGGTCAGCTGCTTACAAAACGGGCTGGGGTTGCCTTGGGTGGGCGGGGCCTTTGGAGCCCGAGAAGGGCCTTCGGGCCACACTTCTGCAGGAGCTGAGGCGCCCAGCCTGCGGACAGAGCCCGACGCTCCCGGGCTGCGGGGGGGCTGGGTCGGTAGCTCTGGAGAGCATTCTCCCCCCCAGCATCTGCAGGTGACATTGGCCGAATGGCCTTTACGGCACTGGGCTGGCCAGGGGGTGGGGACAGGGCCCTCACTGTGTCATGGACTGTCCCCACCCCCCAGCTGAGACCCACCCCAGGGCAAGCAAGGCTCATCATTGACTTATCTGGTACCTTTGAGAAACGTTTCCCTTTACGTGTTACTTTGTCCCCGTTTTCTCTACTCGGACGACTTTCTGTCAATAGGCCGTCTGACCGGCCGCAGAACGCTGCGGACAGCTTGGGGGGCGGGGGAACCTACCGCGAAGCTGCGGAGGGCGGCGCCGCTCCGGCCCGTGGGGCTCCTCTGGGTCAGGGACCCGCGGTACGCCGACTTCCGGTCGAAGGACTCGCCGTCCTCGCCTTTGGGGAGGACACGGGAGGGGGGCTTACTCATCATACACTCACCCCAAACAAGAGTCTTCACCTCCCAAGAAATGAACAAAGGTGGCAACATGGGTGCATGTCCTTCCGAGAAGCTGCCGGAGCTCCAAGCAGTTTCGGCAAAGCCCGCGCCTGTTGGCGGCTGTGCAGAAGAGCCGCTCGGTCCCCCCTTCTCCTTGGCGTGGGAGCCAGCCTGAAATCCTGCCCCCCTGGGGCCCCAGAAATGCTGCCCCCCCCCCGGGCAGAGCCATGGAAACGCCCCAGCACTAGCGGGGGGCACACACACCCCCCTTTCCTTTACTTCCGTGACGTGGCCGTGGGCTGAGGGGTCTTGGGACTCCGACCTGAGGTCAGTCACAGTGAGAGTGGCCTCAGGGGCAGGGGCGTCACTGCTGGGACCCGCTGGCTGCGCAGAAACTCAGAGCCCCCCTTCCACGCCCACGGGGTGAGGGAGGCAGGTGACTCTTACCTTGACCTTCAGGGGAATTACTGAACTTCTTCCCCAGAAGGCAGGGCACAGCTATGACCTGGGAGGAAGAAGACGTCTCTCAAGTGTAATTTTTAGAAATTCCAGGAGCTCAGTTTGGACTTATCATTCTTCCAGATTCCAAATAATCAGGTGGACTGTCTTTTGTTCTTGGGCAATATTGGAACTTTTCTCAGTGTTAAAATGCATGTTATCAATCAGTTAAGCACCAAGTGCCAGGATGTAAGAGACGCTTAGCTCTGGGGAAGCTTCGTGGGGTGCGGGCTATGAGGGTCCCACACACGTCCACCCTCAGCTCAGTGCGTCTCTGAGGCCACCAACCAGTGTCTCACCACCCTGGGGACCTGCCATGCCCCGGACTTTCACTTGTTGTCCAGCCGCTAGAGGTCAGCGGGACTCACACACCTTGACCGCGTCCGCAGGGCCTGCAGGCGGGTGCTCGGGGCTTGGGCCAGGGCTCCTAGCACGTCGGGGGAGGAGGACCTGGAGGACAAGGGAGCAGCTGCACGTGGTTCCTGCCCGCGTGACCTCCAGCCCCGGGGGCCCCGGGTGCAGATGGACGCGCTCTCTCAACACCCACGCAGGAGGGTGGGGAAGGCGCCCCAGCCCTGTCCCTCACGCCACCGTGTGCTCAGGGACGAGGCGGCCGGCTCAGCAGATCAGAGTATAGAAGGCCCAGTTTGCTTTGAGCTCCAGACAGACAGACAGACAGACAGCAAACCGTCTCTCAGTGTGCATCCCTGGTTCTGCACGGACACACTTACACCGGAAAAGGACTAGCCGTTTCCGTGAACTTCGGCTTGGTTCTACCTGGCACCCCGTCTGAGACTCTCCCAGAGCATCGTTCATTTTCAGCCAGATTCCCTCACCGGGGCCACCTTGTCTGCACGCTCCCGGCGTGCTTCGGGAGAGAAGGGTGTGGTGGGGCCCTCCTGCCCCCCCACCTGTCCCAGCCACACCCGTGTCAGCAAGAGGTGCTGTCATTCAAGCCACGCCCTTTGCACTTCCAACTGTGCGAGCAGGTGGGTGTGTTTGAAATCCTCACGGTAGGAGTGGAGGGTCCCTCAGAAGCAGGTTCGCTAGTGAGGACACCAAATAACAAACAGAAAGAACTCCCACGGGCACAGGGCACCGATGGCTGTCAGGACACTGAGCTCAGGGAGAGGGGAGGTGGCAGCCCGGGGCGCTCAGTTTCAGGTCCTGGGGTGACCCTGTGCTCCTGGCTGGGTGTCGGGGCAACAAACCCCTGGGCCCTGTGGCATCCACTCACCGGCAGCTTGGACCTCCTCCGGGGCTTTCCCGAGGGCCTCACTGTGAGCCCCGCAGCCCGCAAGGCTGCGATCCTGGACTCGATGTCCGAGACCTAGGGGAACAGCCGACAGCAGACAGATGTCACCTGGATGTCCCATCTCAGAGGCGTGGCACCGGAAGAGGTGTGCCCCGATTCACCGATTTGACTGTATTTTCCCTTAAGACTGGGGTCCCACCCAGCTGCGCTTCCTGGGGGCCCCTTTCCGTTCAGGTGCGCGGTTGTTGGTGGGGCATGGGGTGGGGCTGGGCCACCCCCAGGCAGGAGTAAGGGGCTCTGGGCTCTTCAGGAGAGTGTAGGGAAGTCCGGCTCCCAGCAGGGATGGAGGGGGACAGTGACTGGGGGAGAGGAGCACCAGGGTGCTAAGGTGTGGGGCTTTACAGGCACCATTTCGACCCCTCAGCATCACCCTTGCCTGCCCCAGGGTCACCCCCCATGGGCCGCCCCTCCCACAGCAGCCAGAGGAAGCTTCAGGAAACAGGTGTCCAGCCCATCACCCCTGTCAGGTCCCTCCAACGGCTCCCAAACCCTCCCCTGCGGCCCTCAAGGCCTCGCAGTCTCCCTGCCCTTGGACAAGCCCACCCTCCACCCCTCCAGGGGGCTGGCTGCAGATCCCTGAAACGCCCAGTCGGACACACTCCAGGCGCTCATTCCCCGTCTGCGCAGTGCTCCGGGCCTGCGGCCTGGCTCCGCCCACTGCGGCGAAGCGCTGTGAGGGCAGGGGCTGGGTCTCAGGGGGTCCCAGCTGTGCCTCTTGCGTCTGGCACAATGCCGCCGCCTTCGGGGGGTTTGGAAATGGTTTGCACAGCGCCCACGGTGAGTGAGAGGAAGGGCTGGGGCTGGCCAGCGCCCCTCACAAGCACAGCTCTGGAGACCTGCCCTGAGCTTCTGGGGACCCTCCTGGGACGCTTGCCGACGGGCAGAGAGGTGGGGATGGCAGTGGGTGCCGATGCTCCGAGGGGCAGGCCCTCTCTTCTCTGTGGGCCCCCGGGGGGGGGGCGAGCAGAGACCAGTCTGTCAGCTGTCTCTGGGAGGCCTAGCTCTGCCCTCTGACCTTTGCAAGCCACCGGGACCCCCACCCCAAACTACAGCTCTGGGCCCACGCTCCTGCCTGTGTTCTTCCAGGCAGAATGTGGCCCTAAACTCTAAGCCTGCTTCCAGAGAAGCCCCGCCCCATGGGGGGGGGCGTGGTGAGTGACAGCATCTCCCTCCTGCGGCCACACACCCTGCCTGTCCGTCACTACAGCAAAGAGGAAAGGGACAGGGTAGGGCACAGGGGTGGCGGGGTGTGATTCCCACAGGGACCCCCCAGCTCCGGGTCTGGAGCCGACAGGGGCTCCCCCGTGTGAGCCATTGGGGGGTTGCTTCCCTGTCATCAGACCTTCAAGGGCCCGCCACTGTCTATCCCGGGGAGCCACCTGCCCCCCGAGGTCCTGCGGCTACCTCGCTCTCTGCCTGCTGAACCTCGGAAGCAGTCAGGGCCACCCTGTCTTCCAGCTCCGACAGGGCCTCGTCCGGGGTCCTGGCAGTCTGGGTGGGGTCCTGAGGGCCCGGGGGGCTCTTTTCCCATCTGTGTGCTTGGCCTGTGGAAGTGCTCACCTGGGAAAGGGAAGCACCGATAGTGACCGCGGGCAGGGGGGACGGGGGGTTCCCCCCAGCAAAGGGCTCCTTCCTACCACCCCCATTTTTCTTCACTCTTGGAGTGGGGTGGCCAGGTGGTCAACTGGGGGCTGGGTGGACACCTGTGCGGCCACTGAAGGACCCCTCAGGGACCAATGGGGGTCAGCTGCCCGCCCTGGGCCTCGGGCTTAGCCACAGACTGTTGAGCCCGGGCCCCACGCCTGCCGAGGCTGCTGGTGGGGGCTGTACCTCCAGAGTTGTCCTGGGGGCCCGCTCCAAGGCAGGGCTCCTGCGCTGCTCCGCCCCTTCGCCCTTGCCCTCCTCCTCCTCGGACGAGGCCCCGGGGTCGCTGACATTGCTGGTCAGCTCCTCCAGCTTCCTCTTCAGGGTCTCCTCCTCCAGGTCGGCGTCCATGGGCTTGCGGACACCTGGACACTAAAGGGAGCACGTGGGTGGGTCTGCGTTTGGGGGTCCTCCATGAGCACCATGCTCAGAGGCGGCTCCGCTCGGCGACCCACCCTGAGCCCCCCATGAGGCTCCTGCTGCAGCCGTGGTCTCCCCGGTCCTGGCTGGGAGCCTGCTTGCAGTGCACATGCAGGCCGGGTCCTCGCTTCCAGAACCGGCTCTGCGGGGCGAGCCCTTCCCGAGACCCGGAGGGCACCAGGGCCGTCTAAGACCACCATCTATTCATTCGTAAGTCTATTTCCAATGACCGTGGATGTCCGCTAGGTCGCCGGGTTCATGGCCACCACACACTGACTTAACATGTCTGCGCCTTCTGGAGCGAGCACAGGCTGAGGCGAGTAGCGCCCGCCGGTCAGCACACGCAGGGGTCAGCACGGAGGCCGCTCTCCCCTGCGCTGTGTGTTGTCTTACAATCGAAAGTTTGAAGTTCGCGCGCCGAATCCCGCCCCTTTCCAGCCCAGCCCCTCCCCCGCTCCCCTCCGGCGACCATCCCTTTGTTCTCCTTGTCGCTGAGTTTGCTCCTGTTTCATTCTGTTCGTTGGCTTTGCTGTTTCAGATTCCACGCATCAGCAAAGCCCTGTGGCGCGTGTCTCTCTCCGGCTTATTTCACTGGGCACAACGCCCTCCAGGCCCATCCTCGCCGCCGTAAATGGCGAGATTTCGCCCTCTCTTGGGGCCGGGTCCTGTTCCCCGGCGTGTGCGTGAGAACACGTCTCGTTCACCCGCCCACGTGCTGACGCTGCCGTGAACGAGGGGTGCTCATCCTCTCCACCAGTCATTTTTTTAATATGCACTTTTTTTTGGCACCTCAACCTCCTTTAACAAAGGGGCTCCGGGGCCCTGTCCCCAGGCGGCCATCAGACGTTCTGCCCCTGATGTGCGCGCTCACTCGCCGCAGGACTCTGCCGCACAGGGGCACAGGCAGTGGCTGGGACACGGCCCACCCCCACCAGCAAGTCCTAGCACCCACCACCCCGGAAGCACCAAGTTCCCAGGCCGTGGATGGAAGGCTAAGGCCCCACCCAGGCTGTGACCAGGGGCAGGGGACTGTCACGCCCACTGTCTCACGCCAAGGGGCCTGGAACACCCCACAAAGGCTGGGGGTGCACGTTGGGGAGACAGGACGCTGGCCCGGAAAGCCCCATGACGGTCGCTGAGCACGGGGCACCGGCTGCCCTCCTGCTGCCCGCCCCACAGGAGGGCGCCGAGTAACTGTGCCGGCTGAACAACTTAAGCCATTATCTGGCGAGAGCCTGGGTCACCTGTGGGCCGGAAGACGCACCAGGCGACAACCTGAAGTGACTAAATGTACGACTTCCTCATCCAGTGTGTCACCGGGCTCTTGAGGCACCAGAAGCTATTAGCTCCCAGACGGGAGCACGAGAAAAATCAATTCCCGCTCCGAGCCCAGCCGACGCGGCCTCGCAGCCATCGTGTCCCCGAGGACCCCTGGCGTCAGCAGCGGGACACGGCCCTTCGGGCGCTGAGACGCCTCTGGCGTGCTCGGTAGGTAATGAGTTTGATCTTCATGGTGCTGAGAGCCCTGAGCGGGCGGATCTGCCTGGAGCAGAGAGAAGCTGAGAGACGTCAAATGAGGGTGGGTACAGCTGCTGGGGATGGAGCCCATGGCTGGTCTCGCTCGGGGTCTCGGGAGACAGCAGTCAGCTCCCTCAGGGGTGGGGGCCGCAGGCAGCCTTGTGTCCCACAGAGTCAGGACCCTTGGCTGCCTGCTCGGCCTGGACAGGAAGAGCCTGACCCCACCAGTGCCCAATGGGTCACTGTGAAATGTCACTTGCAGAGTGAAAAGGAAAGAAAAACACCCCACGGAGGTAACTTGCACCCTTCTCACCTGGGGTTGGGGGAGGTGGGCAGGGGCCGGGGCAGCGTGGAGCCGGGAAGGGCAGCAGGCCCCGGGCCGGCAGGCGAGCTGTGGGCCAGGGCGGCCAGGCCGGGCAGCACCCAGGCCTCCGGGAGCAGGGGCCCCTCCAGGGCAGCATGCACCCCACAGGTGTGACACCACCTGGCTTTCTGTCTGGTGTCGAGAGCTGCCACCACCCTCACACCCCCCTGCAGAGCACCTGCTTCTCGGGTCCCCAGGGTCCGCCTCCGAGAAGCTGGCCCCACCTCCGCCCTCTGCCCAAAGCGGCACCTGCCTGGTGTGGGCCCCGGCCGTCGGGGTCACCGTGTCACCAGACACGTACCTACTACGGCGGTCACACTCGGGACGAGCGGGCGCTTTCTGCCCCACCCGCATTCACACTCTGTGGGCACAGACAGACAGGCCACAGGTGGGCCCTGGCGAGGCTTCCACGGGGAACCCGAGTCAGCGTCTGCAGCCCCAGCACAGCATCGATGCCCCCAGGGGGCGGGTATCGGGAGTGGGGGGATCCCTCCCCACCAGGGGGAGGGGCATGTGTCTGGCCTCTGTTTCCAGCCCCCATCTCAGCCCCACGGAGGGTCCTTCGTACAGCACGCTGTGCCATCTGCAGCCCCCTCTTGGCCTGGGCAACCTACCACTTAGAGAAAGTCTTTTTGAGTAGCCCTCACCCCGAAAGTCCAACTGTGGGGACAAAAGCAGGGGCAGGCAACAGACCACAGGAGGACCATTCAGACTGGCCCCAAATAAGACACTGGTCTCGAGACACTGGTCTCGGGACGCTGGGCTTGGAAACCTGCTCTGGGTGGGGCAGAGGGGAAGGGCTCCCCCACCCTCAGGCCCTGTAAAGTTTGCCCCGGTTCTCCCTGCAGCCTGGGGTCACTGCTGCACGGGGGGCAGCTCTTCACTCTGCCCTGTGAACATAAAGATGCAGGGGACATGGTCCCGGTGAGATGTTCATCGAAGTAAATAGAGGCGACAGAAATAAAGAAAAAAATTCCAGAGAAAGGATACTGGCATGAAGGAGAGAGTTCAAGGAGGCATTCGGGAGGATTAGTATCCGCCGGATATGTGTTTAACTGAAAGTTACTCAAGTGGTTAAACTAGAAACTTACTGACAGCTGACCATTTAATTCTGGTTTTCCTCCCATTGTCTTCTGACTAGGGCACTGGGCGCTTCCCCACCACTGTGGCCCTGCCACCCAGGGAGGTCTCTATCCCGGGAAGGTCTGTGTCCGGGCAGAGGTCTCTCTCCTGGGGAGTCCATTCCGTTCCACCTGAGGCCAGCCTCTCCACCTGACAGCCGGCCCGTGGGTCCCAGGAAGGGAGCTGAAGGTGTGCATCCCTCCCACTCGCCCATGATGGGCCCCGGGGCGGAGGTCTGTGCCTGGCACCGGCATGCGGCGGAAGCCAGACCAACACTAGCCCAGGTCCCTGCAAATGTGCCGGAGGCCAGCCTCGCACAGCCGTGGCCCAGGATGCCCCGTGCAGAGCAGAGCCCCCGAGAGTCGTGAGTTACGACGAGGCGGCCCAACCCTACTCTTTCCTCCGCGGGAGCCAGGGCCCCGCCGGAGTCCGCTCAGTCTGCTTGGGCCTCGCGGTTGCACGGTTCTCGCGTAGAACATGGTTGCTCGGATCTAACCGCTTGTCTGCGGACCGGCCGTGGTTCCAGCCCGGTGCAGAGCCTGAGGTGCGCGGAGGTGCCCGGCGATGCGCTGCGTCACGGACCGGCTGCGCCACGAACCGGCTGAGTCATGAGTCAGCGTCTCCGCCGTGAGCAGTTCCCCCTGAGTTTAGCAGGTCTCACGTGCGTGACGTCGAATTACCTTAAAGCCCACGTGGACTCTGCCCAAGCGGCGAAATGGCAAGTCATTCCGCCGTCTTGTAAAAGACGCAAGACTTGACCGGGTGTCGAATGCCTGCTTTCACTGAGAGGAACCGAGCGCTGACACCCGCTAGGAAGTGCGTAAGCCTCAGAAACGCTACACTGAGCGGGACGCCGGTCACGAACGGTCACATACGGTGTGGCTGCAGAATCCCACCAGGCGGCAGATCCAGAACGGGCCAGTCCACAGAGGCCGAGGGCGGGTGGCGGCTGCCAGGCTGGGGAGGGGCCTGGGAGGGCCCGATGGGGGCGTTTGGGGGGCGCACGGAGGTGGGGACCGCGCAGCATCGGCGATGCACCGAGTTTGACCGGGCCGTCCACCTTACAGTGGTTGACCCCTCATGGGCTCTCACTGTGACAGGGAACGTGTGTTTCGATGGCCACCCCCATCTCGGGCAGGTAGGCTTGTGCAATCACAGAGCTTTGAAATATGAAAAGCGTAATTTCTCCGATATGACTTGGTGTTGAAGTGAAAAGGCCCCCCGCCCCTGTAGAAGCTACCAGAAGGAGCCCTCCCCAGCCACGGTACCTGGCTCTGGGAGGCGGCGCGGCCGCTCTGTCGGGAATGGCGGGAGGCTGCCCTGAGGGCCCCGGTGCTCTCTTCCTCAGAGGTGTCCTCGTCCGCCAGGTACCGGGCGGGTGGCTGCTCACGCCCGGCGACACGCACCCCTGTGGACGGAGAGTCAGTTCGGATCATTTGGGGTGAAGACTGAAAGTCAGTGGGCACGTTTTTCCAATGGGAAAAAAGATCAAAGAAAACAAAGACATGAGTATATTCTTGGTGTCGTGGGGCCGAGAACTGCCAACCTCGGGGCACATGGGCCTGGCCCTGGCACCCGCGTGGGCCTAGGCGATGTGAAAGCCACGCGGGCAAAGAAACGTCCTATAATCAGGCCACACTGAGCACACAGTCGTGGAGCGTGGCCGCCGTGGCTCCTGGAAGTTCCCGTGAGTGGAGGCGACTTTAGGAAATCTGTCCACACCGGTCACTATGGGATTTTGGTGCCAGAAGAGTGAGGGGCACTTTGGGGGCGGTCACCTGTGCTGTGGCTAGAAATGCTTATCCCTGGGATGCGGAGGGGAAAGCTCACTGCCCCCATGTCCTCCCCTCGAAGTGCCCACCCACACAGCCAGAGGGGACACAGGGGGCAGGGCTCAGTGGAGGAGGAGGAGCCTCCAGGCAATAACACTGCCAATCACGCCCCAGCACAGCCCTTTCTTACCACCCTCGCTGTGGGTGGAGGGGCAGGAATGTGTCTTAGAATCATCAGTGGGGGGGGGGGGATCGGTCAGCAGAGCTGGGCCTGGAGCTCAGCACTGCAGGACCCCAAGTGCCATTTCTCCGCACGGTACAGTCCCTCTCCGCCTGCCCCCACCGGGCGCCCCGCCGCCCAGCCCACAGCGTGGGCGATCAGGGCGGAAATGAGCGTGTCCACGTCTGGAAGCTCAGTCAATGCAGTCTCGTTTACTCGCTGCCCGGGGCCCTCGCGGCGGGTGGCTCATGAGATTAGGGTCCGTAACAGAATGAGGGGGGGGGGGGGTGGAAACGGGCCGGCGGCGTCTTCATCTCGTCTTGCAAGCCCATCAGTGGGAAGGCTGTGCGGCTTCTGTGATCTTATTGGCTCCTCCCTCCACGGGGAGCTGGCGCGCCCGCCCGGCATGCACGCTCCCTCGGGCCAGAGGACAGGACGCGCCTTGGGATTTCATTACAAAGCCAACTGGCAACAAAATTCAATGAGCAGATCTGGGTTCTCAGCACCTACAGGCCTCCCGATTCACAGCCAGGAGCCCGGGAGGGATCAGGGCGGGTGGCATCCCATGGGACCCGTGCCATCGGTCCGCAGGGGCACCCTTGGTCCTCTGCCTTGTCTGCAGCCGGCCCGGTGACCACCGGTCTCAGTCATTTCAGGAAAACTCGCATATCCCTGCTCTGCAACAACGTCCTCTCTGAGGGGCGGCCGGGTGCCGGTGGCCAGTTCTGGCATCCGCGCTGGCTTGCCCCAGTGTTGCCGGGGGCTCGCCCAGAGCAGGGAGGGCAGGATGGAGGCCACGGCGTTTGCCAGGACGGCGGCCCTCGCCCATCAGTTCCACAGAAGGGGGCGAAACTGGAAATCAGCCAGGGCGTCTGCCCAAACTGGCGTGTTGGCCAGGGTGTCCAGAAACCCCCTCCCCCACGCAGAGCCCAGCAGAGGTACCTACCAGGAGCGGCAGCGGCCCCCGGGGCTGCCGCACCGGATGCTCCGGGAGGGCAGAGCTCAGCGGGGCCGTCCCGTGCGGCAGGTGAGAGGCTGTCTGTCTGCACTTCTGCCTGGCAGTGGTGTCCAGAGCCCCTGGCGTCGGCCTCCTCCGGGCAGGGCGCACCTGTGAGGGCCTGAGCCCACAGGACCTGCCGACCACAGGAGGTTTACACTGGGGGACAGCTCACTGGCACACGGGTCTTTCTGGTCCACACCCTGCGGTGTCCAGGCGTCATCTGGTTGACTGAGCGCTAGATGCCCGCCCCCTCTGAGCCCTTACAAAGCAGGTCCCTTTGGCTTCAGAAATCCTGCTTTTATTGCCTATTCTGGCCCCTGTCTCCTGGGGAGAAGGCTGTGTCCCTGGACACAGGGCCACCTGTCACACGAAGAGGAAGAAACGCTTCCAGCAGCCCTGCGGCTTAGCTCCCCCAGAGGCCAAAGCTCCGAGAGAAGAGGGTGGGAAGCTATTTTGGGGGGAAGTGCATTGTTCTGGGTACATCTTCATAATCCCTGAAGGCCAGAGAGGCAAGAGCGGGGTGGAGGGGTGAGGTGCCCCTGGACTGCAGCCCCACACCCCTCCTTCCCCCTTCCTGGGGCCGGCAGAGGGCTCCCTCCATTGTGCCATCAACCCCAAGGAAAGCAGGCCCTTGGGAGTCACGGGCTCTGCCTTCTTTCTGGGACAAGCACCCACCCCGAATACCTGGCCCCAACTCCCTGCCCTGCACCCCGCACGTTCACACCACCAGCTCAGCCTCTCTGGAGACTCTAGTCCTTGGAGGGTGTGAAGTTTCTGGGCCTCGCCCCTGCCCTGTGGCTCAGATTTTCCCGGCATGGGGTGGGGGGCAGAAACAAGCGCCCACTGACCTGCAGGCTGTCCAGGGCCTCTGGGGCTGAGGACAGGCTCGGGGGGCAAGTGCCAGGACCAGCGGCGTCGTCGGAGTCGGCCTCGAAGTCCCAGCTCTGAATGGGGAGGAGGCGCTTTCCCCCGCAGGGCACCGGCTGGGCAAGAAGGGAGGCAGGGTCAGGAAGGGGGAGGGCCAGACGCCCCTGCCCCTGGGCCACGGGGTGGGTGCTGGAAGAAACAGTGAGCTCCAGCTCCGAGGGGCCACTCAGAGCCCACCCCCCCGCCGGCCCTGCAGGTCTGTGTGTGCGCAGCACCTTGCTCGGAGAAGCAGCAGCCAATGACGGACACGGGGCTGCTCAAATGGGCCTTGCTGAGGACACGGCCCTGGGGGGCTGCCGCCGTGGGGGGCAGGCCGGCTTCTGCGGGCTGGGAGGTGCTGCCCGGCCTGGGGGTTTCAGGCAGAGGAGGGGCGCCCCCTGGGGAGGCACAGCTGGGAGGGAGAGCTCCCTGTGTTTTAGATGCAGGAGCAGAGGCCAGTCGGACCCCCGCCCCGTGGCGGCTTTCCTCCTGATGTGCAGGGAAAAGAGCAGGCGCTGCAGAGGGCTCTGGAAGCTTGGGGGGTGGCACGGACCCACTTCTGTCACACACAGACGCCTGTGTCCCCTGCGGGGCAGCGGGCAGACCCTGTCACTCTCCACGTGGCTCCCTGTACATGCACCATCGCCCCCCTGCCCTCCAGCCTGCTCCCCGTCTGACCGGTCTGCCTCCCCGAAACTCTGGGGGTCACGTTGCTTATCTTTATCCCCCCAAATAGATGAAAACAAACAAACACCAATGAAAACAAGGCTCATGCTCCGACCTAGAAAAAGCAAAGGCTCCCAGGGGAGAGCCCGAGGGGTTCGCTTCGCTCAAGGCGCACAGGCTGCCCCAGCAGGGGGACGGGTGCGCCCTTGGCCGGTGGTGGGGGCTGGGGTGGGCGCAGGTTGGGAGGTCCCCGCAGGCGTCTGCCTGCCCCACAGCTGGCTCTGGGGTTCTCACGGTGACCGTGTGCTGACAGCACCCTCCTGCTTGGCGACCTCGCAGGCTGTCCGGCAGGTCAGAGGGGGGCGGAGTGTTTGGGCTCATGCCATAGCGGACTCACGGCGAGTACCGAGATTTCCAGGAAATCAGAACCCAAGGCTGCAGCTGGGGGAGCTCTGGGGGCGGCTGGGGAAGACTCACCTTGCTGCTGAGGGGCTGGGCCTGGGCCGCCGGGTCCAGCTCTCTGTCCGTGTCCGTCTGATCACTGTCCCCGCTTCTGTCTCCAGGGCTTGGCTCAGGCCCGCCTGCAACACACACCCATCCAGGGAGGGAGGAGGCAAACCTCCCATCTGTCCCCCCGCCCCTCCCCCCATCAATCCTTCGTCCTCTCACCCTCCCACCCGCCAACTCCCCCACCCATCCGTCCACCCACCCACCCATCCACCCATCACAAAATATCAGACAAGGCCGCACGGAGACCTCCCAAGCATGTTAAAACTGGTCCTAATCACAGCACAAAGCCAGTGCTCCGCATCGATGCGATCCCTGGTCACGCCTGCAGGTGTTCGCCCCACATTACTGACCCCTTCAGACCATTCCAAGACCCTGCTGGTGGTCGTGGTGGGTGTGAGAGGCCTGGAGCCGAGTCCCGTTTTCCCGAAGGAACCGCTTCTCCCACGGGCTCACCAGCCTGGCCCTGGGCCAGGTGGGGGTGAAGCTCAGCCCCAGGGCTCGCTCCCCTCCTTCCTCTGCCCCCCCCCGACTGCCAGACATGAGCACCAGCTGGCCAGCGCCCCCTCCTCGGGGGACAGGCCCGGTGATTATTTTTATTCTCTCTGGACTGTGAAGGCCTTGAGGAAACTCATGTCCAATGGCCAGACAGATGCTTCCAGAAGTGGACTCCGTCTGCGTGCGCCAAGGGAGCATGGACGTGGGTCTCCAGAGGCCTGGGGTGTGTGTGCCCTCGGGGTGGGGTCCCTGCCCCTGTGACCGGGAAGGAGCAGGACCTCCATGTCCCTTTGTTACCAACTCACCACGTCTCCCTCTGCACCTGGGACAAGGGCTGGAGCGACAGGAGCCGCCCCTCTCTGCGGATCGAGCCGTGATTAAGGAAAACCAAAGGATGTCCCATGCTCTTGACATCCCACAGGTTTCCTTCTTTCTTTCTTTCAAAAAAAAATTTACTTATGTTTAAATAGAGGGGAAAGGAGGGAGAAAGAGAGGGAGAGGAACACCAATGCGTGGTTGCCTCTCACATGCCCCCTACTGGGGACCTGGCCTGCAACCCAGGTACATGCCCTGACTGGGAATCGAACCGGCGACCCCTTGGTTCACAGTCTGACACTCAGTCCACTGAGCCACACCAGCCAGGGCAGAGATTGCTGGGCAGGGAGGTGGACATGAAGACACAAGTGTCTGGGCAAGAAGGACTTACTGTGAATGCTGGACGAGCTCTGCACATGGCCAGACAAACCTGCAGCCGAAGAAAAGGCGCTGAGGAGGAAAGACCCCCTTCGGGGGCCAGCGAGCCCCAGGACCGGAGGGAGGGGGACCTCCCGAGTCCCAGCCGCTCTTCCCGCAGCGCCCACCTGTCCCGTGGTGGGGCCTTTGGGAAAATGCACCTCCCACTCTGAAGGGCACCCCAAGACCCTGGGCGGACCTCCCTGCCCTCCCCCCGCAACACACACACACATACACAATGTAGCTGTGCAGTCAATTAGGTGTGTTTCAGGTCCTGGCTAGGCCAGGTTTCAAAACACTAACTTGAATCATTTCTTTGTTTGAATATTTTTAGCCGCACGACTTCCCCAGCCTTAGTGCCCCTTCCCTGCACCCCTTCCCATGCGCTATGTCTGTGGGCACCCACAGGGAGAACACAGCCCCTGGGACCCGCCTCCCTGGGCCCCGGAGTCCTGGCCGGGGCTGGGAAACAGGTGTTGGCTGATGCACAGCGCCACCTGCTGGCTCTCGGTGGTGACAGCTTTGAAATGGGCAGACTCCCTGCGGCGTTGGCTAACTGGGCTCTGGACCAGATCCCTGTGACCTTGTACATGACACAGATTCCTGGACCCACCCAAGTCCCCAGCGGGTCCTCGGGGCTCTGGTATGGTGTGTGGTTTCCCGCCATGAGCAGCCGACGTTGGGGTTGAGATTCTCGGGTGCTCTGGGGTGTGGCTTTCCCAGTGCCAGCTCTGGTTCCCATCCCCGAGCCCTGCAGAGGGGCCTGGAGCAAACTCCTTCTGCCGCAGGGAGACCCCTCAGGGGGCTCCTGGCTGGCTCATTGGGCAGGGAGGTGACATTTCTATGGGCTCCAGCCCGAGACAACAATGTCAGCCTCCAAGAAGCAGCCTGGGGGTGGAAGGGGAAGGAGCACCCCAAGAACAGGGTGATGGCCCCTCCCCGTGTCCCTGGGGCACACCCAGTCCCCTGTTGTCCCAGCGTGGCTATCAGGAGGAACACTGTTACTCTCACAAATGTCCTGGCTTGGGGGATTTTTCCGTGTCACCCCAAACCTGCTGCCCAGGGAGGAAGGACCTGGGGACCCGGGACATGAGCCTGGGCCCGGTTCTTCCATCAGCTGCCGAGCTGGGGAGCCTGGTCTGTGAGCTCACGGCTCGCTATGAAGCTCTGACACATGCGACCTCAGAGATGGGGGGAGGTCGGCACGCAGGGCTTTCCAGGGGGCCGGGCTGGGCCGGGGGTGCCAGCATCTGCACCCCACACAGCAAGCTGCCAACCTCTTAACAAACCCCAGAAACAGGGACTGACCGGCAGGCGCTCACGCACATTCCAAAGAAACCTGCTTGGTTCCGAAACAGTAAAACAGCCCGGGAACAAAGGCTGCCCCCCACCCCCTGCCCCGCCGACCCCCACCGTCGGCCGGCTCCTCACCTGCACCCGGCAGCCGCGCGCGCAGGGACCGGACCACTTTGGCGCTCCCGAACCGCTTGAAGCGGGCCCGCACGTGCCCGTAGAACCACTCCAGGGAGCCGCGCTCCAGGACCCTGCAGGGGGGCGGAGCTCAGGCCCGCAGCTCGGCCATGGCCGCGCACAGCCCTGCCCGACAGCCACATGTGGGTGTGTGGGCCCCCGCCCCCTTCTTCAGCCTGCCCCACCGAAGGGACCAGCCAGGGCCCCAACCCAGCGGGGCCCCTGGACCTCCACTCCTGGCTCACCTGGCCAGGTGGCAAGGGTGGCAGAGCCAGCCCTCCTCCAGTTGGGCGTGGCTGCAGCCCTGGCAGGTGAAGAGGCTGCAGTCCAGGCATTGCCTCTTGGGGGCGGCGAGGGGCCGGTAGGGCTGCAGGCAGTGGGCGCAGTGGGTCTGGTTCAGGCGGGCCGCATCGGATGCCAGCTCCCTCTGGGGGCTCCCCTTCTCGATCTTGCCCTTCAGCTCCCTTGGGGAGACACCAGAAATGAAGGACAATCGGACATCTCGTTTCTGCAGCCGGCTCCACATGCGTGAGCACCCGCAAAACCCCCTCATGTTCTAACACGTGGGTTCAGACGGGCAGTTCAGGGGCCTTGGAATCGACACACTCTGTTTTGATTAGAACTGACGTGGCTGCAAATGCAAACACCCCCCCAACTGTTCGCAATGGCCCGTTTTTCCGGGGTGTGCACGCGTGACTTTCGCTCGCTGGCAACGGGGGGCACGGGCCTCACGGATTCCGAATCGCAGGCTGGGGAATGCCCACCGCTGCCCGCACGACCTGGCGTGGCTCAGCAGGACAGAGAGGACGGCCGGCGGCCCTGCCCCGGAGGCCCGAGCTGTTCCGACACAGATCCGCAAGCTGGGCGAGCCTGGGCCCGCGGTCGTCGGCACCCGGTATCTAATCTGCCTCGGACGGGGTGGGCTTGGGGGCTCCGGGGAGCCCAGCAGGGACCAGGCCAGGTGGTCCGGTCAGGCCGCGTGGTTCTCTGGAACCGTCTCTTCCTAGGGGGAGTGTTTAAGAGACAGTCAGAGAAGAGAGAACAGCAAGGTGGTGGACGAGCGAGGCAGAGCAGGAGCCACAGAGAACGCAGCGGAAAGGGCCACTGAGACTCCGGGCCAGGCCGACACTGTTTTCCGTGGGGCTCTGGCCAGTCACGTCCCCTCTGCCACCCTGAGCCAAGTCAATAGCCCTGAGCTGAGGACAACACCCAGTAGGTGGACGGCAGGGTGGCACCCTGCTGAGAAAACTGACGGGTCACCGCACCCTCCCGACAGTGGTCACAGAGTCCGGAGGCCAAAGCCAGGTGGCACTTCCTCCACGAGTGGTTTGGGGCCTCCCAGCGGGGGAGCAAGTTGAGCGGACCCCCCCCCCGCTTGCCCCCACAGAGCACAGCTAGGATGGCTCGGCGCGGAGGGTCCAGGCAGGAGTCGCCCGGCTTGCGGCATGCCAGGAGGACCACAGCCCCCCGGAACACCCGGGGCTCAGCCACCTGGTGCTCAGCCGCATGGCTTCCTGGGGATCCCGCCAGTGCAAACTCTCGGGGGGGGGGAACTGCCCCCAGAGAGCGAACACACTGCCTTAGTTCTGCCTCAGAGAGCGCCTGCTGGGCGCAACGTTTTGGCTGAGATGAGATCAAACGTATCCACTTTCAGTGACATCGGACGGACACCAGGTGCCCTTGTCTTCTGAGAACGCTGCCCCTGCGGCTCGGCCGGGCCCCAGGAATGAACACTCTCCCAGCCAGCAGAGAGGGGGCGGACCTTCAGGTCACTGTAGGCAACGCCCTCCCAGGCAGGCGGCCGCCAGATGGGCTGCAGGGAGTAGCAGGTTCGGGCGGCAGGAGCCCAGTGAGGCTGCCGGAGGCTTCTTGGCCAGGCCACCAACCCAGGGGCTTAAAGCGACCCTGGCTTACCCCTCCCAGATCTGGAGGTCAGAAGTCCGGCCTGGGGGTCACGGGGCTGGGACTGAGCTGTTGGCAGGATGGCCATCCTTCCTGGGGCCTCTGGGGCAGACCCGTCCCCTTGCTTTCCCAGTTTCCGGGGGCATCTGTGTGCGTGCTCTGGCCCCGGTGGCTGAGCCCTTCTCAGGTGACTCTGGCTGTCACGTGCTCTGGCCTCCTGCTTCCTCCCACTTATTGGGCCCCTGTGGTGTCATCGGGCCACCTGGGGTCCCAGGGACTCCTCCCCACGTCCAGGGCAGCTGCTAATCAGCCTTAATGGAGACTGCAACCTTCATTCCCTTTGCCACGCAACCTGACACTTTCACAGGTTTGGGGATCCAGATGTGGGTGTTTGGGGGACCTCATGATTCTGCCAGGGTCCTGAGGAGAAGGGAAGTGAGGCTGCCCCCAAGCTGAGAGATTCCCAAATTAAAATCTGTGCCCTGGGCCACTCCTGAGAACAGCCTGAAGGTGCACCCTCCAGAGGCCTGGAAACGAGGATCCAGTCCGATCCAGGGTGGGGCTGCAGCGGCCCAGAGAACACTGAGTCACAGAGGGGACAGACACGTCATCAAAAGTCAGGTGACCAAACTAACTCTGTCGGAGGTCGTTGCCGAAGGAGACAAACCTGCTGTCAGGACGCTCAGCACGGTCGTGGGGACCCTGAGTCCGGTTGGCTGAGTAAACGCCAGGACTTACGGGGGGACAGCAATGCGCCGACGTTCTCTGAGGTCCTCGGAAGCCAATGACCACACGAGGACAAAAGTGACCAAGAGGAAAGAGTGGGGGTGGGGAGGGAGGCGCCAGGAGAGGCCACCTGCACCTGCTGGGCAACCTCGGGCCCGAGCCACCACGGGGCCCTGCGGGCAGCTGACCTCCTGTTCCAGCCATTTCTTGTCCTGGCGTCATGTCTGGGTGCCACGGGCCCGCCTAGGGGTGACTTCTAGCTCCTCATTGTTGTCGTTGTCATGTCATTATTCTGATTTTTCTTTTCTTTTTATTTTTTAAATGCTTTAAAATTATGATCCTGATTTTTTAAGGCAAGCCGCATGTATCCCCCAGCTCACGCTGGGCAACGTCTCGCAGAGTTTCTCGGGAACCCCGGCCTGTTTGCAGACCTTACGATGGCCCATCCCCACCTGTTTGCCTTGTCGGGCGGGCGCCCAGGCCTGATGTTTGCCTTGTGGGCTGGCCTGGGAACGGGCGTCTGCTGAGGGAGGCTGCTGTCCTCGCCCAGGGGCGCGGGGCCCCAGCTCCGGCTCTGCGGCGTCGCTTTCTGGATTGAGGGAAGCCTGGCAATGCCACCCCGAACACAGCTTAGGGGCCGCTCCATAAGGCGGGGGGAGAAAGCGGGGGGACTTCAGATGGGCAGAGAGGAGGCCGGGCCCGGCATTGCCAGGGGCAGCGGCTTCTGCCCCACGCTGGGTGCAGGGCCCCGGGCCAGGCTGTCGGGCCACCTCGGAGTTCTGGGCTCTTCCCGAGCGAGGGAGTCACGGAGCTGGGTCTCTGGATCGGAGGGTCCCTTCAGGAAGGCCTGCTTTGCTTTGGTGTGTCTCTGTGTTTATGTGACATTAAAAACCGAGGACCTGTGGCTATCATGTCTGTACTTAGAGCCTTTTTGACACACGAGTAGCGTGAGCGAGTGTGGGACACGTACTTGATGAGTAACACGAAACAGCCCTCGACCAGGCCGCCCGCCCCCACGTTCCCGCAGCCAGAGACTGCCTGCCTGGTGGTCTTCCTCGGGGGAAACCGGCCCCGCCCTTCCTCGTGGGCCCCTGGGGACAGCACGGGAGCCACATCGGGGGCTGTCAGAGGACTGAGGGAGGTGTTGGGGGTGCGGCGGCTGTTTTAGTTTACTTTTTTATTGATTAGTTTTTTTCTTCTGCCCATCCCCCCTCCGGCAGCCATCAGTTCCTCTCAGCATCTGCTTTCTTTGGTTCATTCACTTGCTTTGTTTTTATTTAAAATTCTTCATGGAACTGAAATTATGTGGCATTGTCTTTCTCTTATATCACTTGGCACAATGCCCTCTAGGCCCGTCCGAACTATCGTAAAGGGTGACAGGTCCTTCTTTTCACCGGGCGGGATGTCCCGTTGTCCGCACGCCACGCAGCGTCCTTGCGTCCGACCTGCTGGTGGGCGCGCAGCAGCTCCCAGCGTGGCTGCAGTGCACGCACAAACACGTAGGGGGCGCCAGACCCCTCCGAGCTGGTGCTTTTGTTCTCCGAGTAAATACCTGGACGTGTTACCACTCGGTGGTAGAGCAACCGCATTTTTGAGGAAACTCCACAGGGCTTCCCACCGTGGCCGCACCGGTCTGCGTCCCCAGCCACAGTGCCGAGGGTCCCCTTTCTCCACGTCCTCGCCAACGCGTGCTGTTTGCTGATTTATTGGTGGTGGCCAATCTGACAGGTGTGAGGCGGCATCTCATTGTGGTTTTAATTTGCATCTCTCTGACGATTGGTGACGTTGAGCATCCTTCCTTACGCCTATTGGCCACCTGTGTGACCTCTTTGGCCAGCTTTCTATTCAGGTCCTCTGCCCATTTTTAATTGGATTATTTGTGTCTTTTTTTAACTTGGCAATAAGTTGTATGAGTTCTTGATATATTTTAGATAGTAACCCCTTAGCAGATATGTCATTGGCGAATGTCTTCTCCCACTTGTTAGGTGTATTTTTGTAATGTTGGTGTTGTCGTTTGCTGTGCAAAACTTTTTGAGTTTGATGGCGTCCCTTTTGTTTATTTTATTCTTTCCTTTCCCTTGTCCGAGGAGGCCCATCCAAAAAAGATATGACTTAGACCAATACTGAAGAACTTACTTCCTACGGTTTCTTCTAGGAGTTTTATGGTCTCAGGTCTTACATTTAAGTCTTTAACCATTCTGAGTTTATTCTTGTGTGTGGTGCATGAGGGCGGGCCAGCTTCCTTTTTTTTTTTTTTTTTGCATGTATCTGCTCAGTTTTTCCAACACCACTTACGGAAGGATTGCCATTTCTCCATTGTATATCCCAGCCTCCTCTGACATGGGGTGACTGACCCTGCATGTGATGATTTATTTCTGGGCTCTCTGTTCTGTCCTACTGATCCCCAGTCTGTTTTCATGCCAGTACCATGCAGTTTTGATTATTGTAGCTTTGTAGTATAGTTTGAAATTGGGGCGCATGCTTCCTCCCACTCTGCTTTTTCTCAAGATTTCTTTTAGTGCCCCTGGTGCGCAGATTAGCTGATATTCTCCACCAGAACTAAACCCCAAAGGGAGAGAACGTGAGCAGAAAGAAGCAGTTGCCTTCCCAAAGGGCCTTTCAGGTCTCGGTAGCTGGCTTCTTGCACCTGCGGCTGGAACTGCCTCCCAGGAGCCTCCCCTGGTCCCCCTCTCACTGGCCTCCCCCTCATCACTCATCCCTGGGAGCCCCGAGGACAGCGAAGGCCAATGCCACCTGAATGTCAGTCAGAGCCAAGCAGCCCCTGTGAGCAAAGCCTCTGCTGTCTGCCCTCCCCCCGCCCCACACCCAGGGGTGGCCGCACCCACGGGCTCGCAGCCCAAGCCCCGCACCCGGCATCAGGTTGGCCCCAGGACACCCATTCTCTCGCACGAGCCTCGGCCCTGCGCTCAGGCTCCAAGTTCACCCACAGCAACACCCGCGTCCTCCTGGCAACGCCCCGCCCTCCTCCATCCCACGGCGCCTGTCAATCGATGCCAGCGCTGTCAGCGGCCGACTCAGTGCACCTTCGACTTTCAGGTTCGCTGGCACTCGGCACCGCACCCCGCCGGGAAGCCAGGAATAACATCACACCCTGCACAGTAAACACCCACTCCCAGGGCCCTGCTCACACATGCCAACCCCAGGGGGAGACTCAGGTCTGCCTGCACTAAGCCAAAGGCCGGACGCCCCGCCCCTACCTCCCTTCTCCTCCAAGTCCTGGAGCGGCCTGCCCGGGGGGCCTGCCAGGCCGCCGCGGAGCCAGACCCCAGGGGAGATCCCTTCCCATCGTCGGTTCAGAGGAAAGCCGTACGGAGGCCACTGCGGCTGGCACCCCGCTCCCCGGGGTGAACACGCACTGTCTCTGGAATGCCATTAGGAGGCTCCCAGGGGAGAAGGGCCAAGGCCTCCTCTGCAGTCTCCGGGGAGAGATGCCTCTGGGATCCCTGGGGGGCTCTGAATGTGCTCAGCACAGCCTTGGGGGGTGGGGGCAGCCTGGGGCCTGGCCCGGGGCTCAGAGGCTTCGGTGTCCTGGGGGTCGTCTGGTCAGGCAGGTTAGGGTGAAGCCAGTCTCCCAGGTTCGTGAAGGTCAGGGACGTGGGCAGGCTCATTTGTCTCGGGCTATGACAGGGGAGGCGGGAGGTGGGCCCATCTGACTGTGGAGGGGGAGGGGCGGGCCTTCCCCAGATCTGCCCCAACACCCTCCCCGGTAGAGGGATGTGCCTTCCGGGGAGGAATCCCCCTAACACACGGTTCTGTTAGCCTTGTAAATATGAAAAGAAACCCCCTCTCTTTTTTTTTTTTGTTCTCGGATTGTTTTCAAACGGGTGGGCACGCGTGGTGAGTGGCTGGCCCGGCAGGCCGCTTCTCGGCAGAAGGGCTCCTGGTGGGGGACCCTGCGCCCACGCCGGTGTCCGCAGGTGCAGGACAGGGACCCGCTCCCCGAGGCCACGTGTGCAGTTCCTTGGTGTCCCTGTTTCCCCCCTGAACCGTGTCCTGTCCACGACGTGGGTGGTTTGTCCAGCTGCGCTGCCCCTTTGGCATCCCTCTCTGGGCAGGACCACAGACTGCAATGCTCATGCACAGAATTCCTGACCTGCCCGGTCTGTCCTGGCCACCCACGGAGCGGTCCCCTGAGGCCCAGGGTCGCCGCCACGGACTCACGGACCGTGCGTCATCGGGAACTGGGAGCAGATGGGAGCTGTCCCCGGGGGCGGTCGTGGAGAAACCCAGACAGGCTACAGGGAAGGCAACACTGGGGGCAAGAAGTGGGCGGTCATCTGTGTTGAAATTGGTTAAATGCCCGATAAACCCTGAGAAGAGACAGGGAAGAAGGGAGGCTGCACTTTGAACTCTTCCTTCGGCTCCGTAAGGGACGGCCGGCCACCTCACTCCGCGGAGCCGGCGTTGGCGTCAGGGACCAGAGTCTTTGCCCTACGCATGCTGGCCCGCGTGCCTGGGGACTGCGTGACCCTGTGCAGCCGGCTGCTGGGGTCACAGGGGTGGGGGCCTGGGGGAAAGGTCGCAGGGGGCCCCAGGGGGAAGGCTTTTCCCAGGGGGGGCAGCTTTGCCTTTTGTTGCTTATTAAGCCAGCAGCACCGGGAACAAGAGAAGAAGCACCAAAAACGACAAAAAGACAGAAAAAAGGCCTCCCTAACCCCCTACTGTCGACACGACTCCTTCCTTCCCACAGGTGTCTCCAGCCAGGGCCGTGTTTGCTGTGCGAGAACCAGGCACGAGACAGTTCCTTGGGCCTCGGCAGCCTCGACTGACCGGTCCTACGAGGTGGATGCTCCCCATCACTCACTGCCTCTCCGCTGCTCACGTCCCTGGGGGGCCATTCAGCACTCTGTGGTCCCCCTCAACCTCTCCCCGTCTGATAGGCATGGGGGTATTTACCAAGCCCACCTCAGTCACCTGGTGGCTGAGAAGACGCAGAGGTTGGACCAATCCCCTGCGCGCCCCTCCCCCGCCCCCCCACTGGCCCATTCTGAGCAGAGGGGCTCAGCCACTTCGGATGAGGTGGCCCTGACCAATGACCGACTGAGCTGGGGGCGTGGCCTGAGTCCCAGGTCGCTCACCGCACAGGGGCTGCCGCCGGGTGATCCCTCACGGGAGAGCCCCTTTCCAAGAGCACACAGAGGCTGCCTGGGCCAGTCTCTCCTTGCCACGTGAAAGGTCATCAAGGTCAGGAATCGTGAATGAAAGGTCAGGAATGGTGACCTTCCATGTGTAGGAAACACAGGAAGTCCTGTGGAACCCACCGAGGCGGAGTCCCGGCTTTAAGCACGGGGTCAGCTGAATCAGGCCCCGCCCACCCAGAAACCTCTACGCCCCGTTTACCCAGGGCTGTGAGTGCGTGGGCACCTTACTTGGCGAAAAAGGGACTTTGTAGATGTGACTGAGTTATGGGCCTTGAGACGGGAGGCCGTCCTGGATTATCCGGTGGGTCTGATGTCATCGCAGACTCTTAGGCAGGGTGGGGGCAGGGTGGTGGAAAGAGAGGGGGTGAAGGGTGTTGTGCTGAGCACCGCCTTGGAGATGGGGAAGGGCCGGGGCCAGGCCGGTGGGCGCGCCCAGAGGTGGGAAAGGCAAGGGAACAGGTGTCTCCTGAGCGGCCCCGGAAGAAACGCAGCCCCGCCCACACCTTGCTCCCAGCTCTCCCGAAGCTCCGGAGCCCCAGGCGCGTCTGTGTGTTTAAGTCACTGAACGTGCAGCGACTGCAGCCGCCGCCGCAAAGGCGCGCAGATTTCACCTGCTCGGTGGAAACTCCCGCAGCCGCGTCCCTCGGCTTTGGCCCGGTGCATGTGTGCGGGCCCGCCGGTCCACGAAAGGCCTGGCAGGTAGCCCAACCCATCCAGCCTGGTCTAACTGTGCCTTTCCCAAGTGAGGGGGCAGCTCCATGTCTCAGCTACTCAGGCCATGACCTTGGAGTCACCTTTGACTCCTCCCAGTTTCTCCACCCCACACCCAACCTGTGGACAAGCTTGCTGGCTGTGCCTACAACTGACCACGTCAGGAACCCACACCCTGCAGGGCAGAGCCTGGGTCCTGCGGCCCGCTGCTGGGGGGCCTGCGGGGGCTCGGAGACAGGCCCAGGCCCCGTAAGTGCCTCGGGGCTGCCCAATGATGCCCGTAACCACCCCTCCCCGCTCTGCCGGGAACCCCCGACAGGCATCTCCGGGCCCCTGCTCAGATGCCCCCTCTCCACAGGCCTACGATCCACAGCGGCCCCCAGGAAGGGTAACCAGGAGCCCAGTGGGAGTGAGCGCTGTTGGTGGGGGAAGGGCGTGCAGCCAAAGGGAGTTGGTACTGCTGGGGGGTGGCTGCTCCGTCGGTGGGGAGGTTTGGGGTGCCACCCACGCCACCGGGAAGGAGGATGGAGAAGCCAGCCTCGTCCCCAAACCCCTCGGCCACCACATTCGGGGTGTTCCCGAGGGGATCAGGTCTTCAGCCTTTATCACCTTCGGCCCCTCTAGTCCCGCAGTCCTGTGGCCCAAGCCTCCCCCAGCCTGGGGACGATGTCACCCGGGAGGGGGATCGAGTTGAAATCAAACCATTCGGGGAGCACCCGAGAGCCAGGTCGCCTGGTTTCCATCGTGAGGAGGCTGAGGCCAGCAGGAGGGGCGTTGCCCACCCCTGGCTTCCTCCTGCCCAGCGCTGCCCACCTGCCCTGCGAGGCCCACACACTCACTCCAGTCTTTCCTCTTCTTTCCGTCTGAGCTCCAGGTCCCGCTGGACGACTTCCCAGATGTGCTGGGCCTCTTCGTCCGTGAGCTTGGAAAGGTCCAGCTTCTTCCCCATCTCTGCTCCTCGGCAGGGTCCCACCTGGGAGATCGCAGGACCACAGCGTCAGCCGGGAAGCCTGGGGCGCTGCTAATGCACCAAGCAAGCACCAGGCCGCACCCAGAGCACCACGTCCCCGGGCAGCCTGTCCGCACCTGGGTCAGACGGTCCCCAAACAGGCAGATGGATGAACCTACGTGTGGAATCCCACAGCCTGGGTTTACTGGGGTCTGCTTCCTGTCCCCGGGCCCCACACCCCGAGGCACCAGGTCCCTCATTCTCTGTCCTTCCTGGGAGGAGTGTCTATCACGGCAATGTCAGGGCGCGGGCCGTAGGGTCGCGCTTTGTGATGGGAGCCCCCGGCTGTGATCCCGGAGAAACGCTCCATCCGAGGGGGGCGGGCACAGCCTTGTTCTGGGGCCACATTCTGCGTGGTTGGCATTCACAGTGGGTGACAAAGCTTGCGTGCCACCCTGTGACTTCAGGGATCTTCACTGGGGCCTCAAATCTGTCTTCCCATGGATGTCCGGGGGGGTCCAGTCTGCCTGCTCTCACCGGGGAGCCTTCGAGTCTTAGGCAGGGCGCACACCCAGGCTCCCGCACGGAGTGCCTCGCGCACCGGGACTGGCCGACCCCGCGGTGGGCTCACCGCCCAACTCTGCACCAGGAATTGGCGTCCATTCAGTGCGTCGGAGGTTAATCATGAAAAGCGGCATTTTCCGAGGGGCACTCGCATGTCACCTGAGATGGCAGTGCCCACAGAGACCCTGTGGCCGTCCACTAGAATGTTCCCTGGCTCGTGCTGCACATCTGGTGGGAAACCACGTCCACTCTTGGCCCAACCCTCGGACACCGTGGCACTGTGAGCTCTGCACCCACAGGACCCCTCCCCAGAGCCTGGGCCACCCCCTGTCTTCCTCATTTGAGCTGAGCTTGGATTCTGGGCAGGGAAACATGGGAACAGAATGGGTTTTTGATGCTGCCCGGAGCACGCAGTTTCTGGGTTTAAAAAAATTGGAACAAAAAGTTATTTGATGGATGACTGGGATTTATTCAGTTTTGTTGTGCTTTTTTTTACTATTAAAAAAAAAATTTGTATCCTAAGAAGGGCAGTCATTGAAATTCTATTTCCAGAGCTGACAGAAGCGCCGTGACCGTCAGCTGAGTGTGACCCCCCCTCTCGGGGGAACAAGGCCCACACTGGCTCCTGGCAGCCTGAGCCGTGACGTGGGGAGGGGGGCGGACCAGAGCGAGACGCACGGCCCCCCAGGCCCCGCCCCGCCTCCACAGGAACCGCGGTGTGGTCGGGGACCAGCACCAGCTTGCACCTGCCCACAATGGCTCTGGGTTTATGGGGAGTGACACAGGTCCCCTGTGCTCAGTTTAGTGAAACTGGTGATGAGGGCACATATGCTTTGAAGCACACGCCCCACCCTGCCCCAGCGAGACCAGGCTGCGTCCACTGCATGGGTCAGATGTCGCCTGAAGAGCTGCACCCACGTGCTTATTGTTCGTTCCGGCTGCCCGCCCCCCCCCCCCCCCGCCTGAGCGGCAGGGGCAGGGGGAGACAGGAGGGCAGCAACCCCCACGTCAGAGCTGCTGTGCCTGGTGGCAGAGGGACGCCCCCCAGGGGGCTGTCCCTGGGGCAGTGGTTGGGGGGCAGCGGCTCACAGCACGGCAGCTGCTCCTGTGACCGAACCCCCCCACTCAGTGGACGAACAAGGTGCTTAAACCTGTCCCAACACCCTGTTTAGAAAGACAGCCTTAAGCTGAATGAGAATATGTTTGACTTCAGCATTTAAAGTGCATGCGCCCAAGGTCAGGGGCATTTTGGGGACATGTTGCTCCCATCCCGTCTGGCTCGCCTCGGCTGTGACATGGGAGCAGATGGAAGGGCCCGCCCCTCTGCCAGGCACAGCCACGCCACGGGACCCACGTGCCCTCGGAGAGGGGGCAGGCTTTCAGCCCGTCCTCTCTGGCCCCTCGCCCCCGATTCCTTGCTCAGCGAGGACCCCATCTCCACCCGCCCCTCTCCTGCAGCCGTCAGGGGCAGGCGGCCCAGGGAGGGCGGAGGGCTGCTTGGGCGCCCGGCCTGGCCTGCGGCACCCTCCCTGGGCGTGTGTGTCAGGAGGGCAGACTCCAGGCAGGGGCTCTATCAGGTCCCCGCCCATTCGGGGCAGATAACACCTAGTCACGAGGTTCCTGAACAAAACACTTCCACTCTGCCCGGCCCGCTGCTCAGTCAGTAATCACGCTGTCCATCTCTGAGACGGCTGGCCCGCCCCTGCCCCCGAGCAGTCGTGACGAGGACCTCGGGGCTGACTTGGCGGGGACCGGGGTGGGAAGAGACTGCGGAAATGGTTTTATAAAATGAATACCCTGGGCCCAGGTGGCTGAAATTCAGTGGCGTGTTATCTTCATTGTTAAAGATTTGAGTTCGTATTTTGGCCAAATTAAAGAGAAATCTGGGCCCTGGCTGGTGTGGCTCAGTGGACTGAGCACTGGCCTGGGAACCAAAGGGTCACTGGTTCGATTCCCAGTCAGGGCACATGCCTGGGTTGCGGGCCAGGTCCCCAGTAGGGGGCGTGTGAGAGGCAACCACACACTGATGTTTCCCTCCATCTCTTGTTCCCTCCCTTCCCCTTTCTCTAAAAATAAATAAATAAAATATTTTAAAACAGCAAAGAGAAATCTGGGCAGGGCCTCCTCCTTCAAGACACTTGGCCTGACCACATCTTGCGAGGGCTGGCCCCTGAGCCTCGGAACAATGATGACGATGGGTGGGTGGCGGTCACCCCCTGAGCAAATAAAACCGGGAAACCCGGTGACGCCCATCACTAAAGGCCCAGCTAGCCATGGCAGGAGCGCTCGCTGACTCGGAGCCCAGGTGTGCGGGGCCGTCCTTGCCGATGAGGGTGCGGGCACACCCCTGAGGAGAGGCCTAGCGCCAGCTCAGCGCTCACCCCTGTGGGGTTTCCCACATGCTGTCCCCAGAGCCAGGCCTGCTGTCCACGGCCTGCTGTCCCCGGCTGGCAGCCCAGCCCCCACCCCCAGCCCCCACCCCCAGCCCCCTTCAGCTGCAGGAGGAGCCCATTTCCGCTGGAAGTCCCCTCCCCACCAGGTGCACCGCTGGGTGGGTGCTCTGCAGCCGGCCCCTGCCTGCCCATTCTCCCTGCCCGGCCAGGTCCCTCATTCGCACATGGACCCAGGTCCTGCACCTGCCACGAAGGCCTCGGTTCCAGTGCCCACCACGAGGACGGGTCCCAGGCTGAGGCTGCAGGATGTGGGTGGGGCTGAGAGTCGGGAGCCGGCTTCCCACCACCAGCCCTGTGACCTGGGACAGGCTCCCTGGGTCTCCGCATCGGCGCCACAGACAGTGATCGGGCTCCGTGCCCCACCCCCCCCCCGCCCGGGCCCTCTCCCGCCCTGCAAGGTGCTGGGGGGGGGTGGTTAGCATTAAAGAGGGGCTGTAAGTGGGGAGGAGCGGGGGACTCTCCCTCCAGCAGTCGCTCTGCAAGGACTAGCACGGCCAGACCTAGAAGGTGGACCCCGCCACAGGAGCCGTCACCGCACTGCCATCCAAGGCCACCAGGGTCCCCTTTCCCGTAAGCCTGTTTTCCACCCCGGTCCTCCCACCAGACCCGCTCCGCCGGTGGTGCCTTCTCAGCCCCTGACGCTCAGCTGTGTGCCCGGCACTGCCGCGCCCGTGTGCCAAGGCTGCCGCTCAGCTGCCCGCGGTCGGCCAGCTCTCGCCCTCCCTCTGCACTTCACGCCACGGCAGGGCCAGGCTTTGCGGTCGGTGGGCCCCCGGGACCTCCCTTCCCCCCATGGTCACTGCAACCTCTCGGAAAGAAGTGTATAAAGAAGATTAAAAACCCACATAAAAAAGGGAGAGAAGATATAAAGGCCCCCAACCTACCTAAAAATGAAGCGGGGCTCTCAGGGTTTGGGTGGGATCCGAGCCTGTGAGACCCTGGGGGCATTCGCGGGGAGGTGGGGCTCAGGCACTGCCCACAGACCCGCCCCACCTCTCTACGATGCAGCAGGTGGGCGAGTAGGGGGCCTGGCAGCGAACAAAGGAGGGTTCCAATGAAACCGAGGCTTCTGTGCACCCAGAGGGAGGCCAGGAGCCTCCTCCCGCACCAGGACATCCTCGGGGTCGGTCCCGAGATCTGCAGGGCAGGGAGCCCAGGAGGAAGTATTACCCCAACAGCCTCGCGCCCTGGGCAGCCAGCCAAGTGGGAGCCCTCGGGGCAGAGGCCTGGGCTCTGTCTGCACGGAGACCCAGGGCAGGGCTCCCGTTAACAACACGGTTTCTGTCAAAATGGGCCATCTGGGGACTCGGACCAGTCTGGTCAGACCAGCCAGGTGAAGTCTAGGGCTTGGGGTTCTGGGGGCGGGACAGGATTTCCTCACCAGCCTGGAGCACGCTGGGGGGGGGGGGCACATCTCCACAGACCCTCCCTGAGCCTCCTGCCCTGGGCACCAGCGTGCCCCACCCATTCCCCTGTTCCCCGCACTCACCGACTCTTTCCCGCGGCGTGCGGGGCACACTCGGGCCTCAGGGTGCAGGGCACAGGGCGCAGGGCAGGAGCTCCTGACTGCCTCGGCCTGGCGGGCAGCGGGTGGGCGAGGCCCTGGTGCTGCCCGCCCGGGTCACATGTGCTGCGCCCCGCCCAGCTCCGGGAGCGCGGGCACCTCCGGGTGCTGGGCCGGGAGGAGGGGCGCGCACCCCGGTGCCCGCGCGGGAGGCGCGGGTGCAGGAGGGAACCCCTCGCCCCTTGCCCCAAGCCAGCTTCGGGGAGAGAGGCGGCGGTGGGGAGGGGTGGGTTGAACCCGTACCTGGCCAGTTGCGCGACTCTGCCGGGTGATGATTCTGCGGGACAGTCCTGCCCTTGGTGGATGGGACACGCTTGCCCGAACGCTCCCGCGGCGCGGTACCTGGTTAAATTCCACCCCAACTCTGCAGGGAGGACGCTCTTTCCTCAGGCTTTACAGAAGGGGAAACTGAGGCTTGGAAAAGAGCCTCAGTTAGCCAAAGCCACGCACTCAGTGGGGACACCAACTGGGCAGCGGGACTTTGAGCCCAGGGTTTCCTCGAGCAGACCCCGTGCCCCTCACCACCCTCCATCCTGCCTGGCATCTGGACGCCCTTGGACCGGGAAGCCCACAGCGCCAGGAGCCCCGCCGCGGGCAGGGCGCCCAGTCCACGCCCCCCAAGAAAAGTCCTGCAGGTGGATCACGCCTCCGCGGCTCTGGGCGGGGTCAGGATCCCGGCGCGCAGACGGGGCGGGGCGCGCGGGAGGACGCGGGGCGGGCGCCCGGAACACGCTCCTCCCAGCGCGTCCAGCCCAGACGTGCTCGGGCGCCGCCACCACCTCCAGCCCGCTCCCTGGCCGGCCCTTCCCGATCCCCATGTTCCCTCTCTCCTTCGCGCTGGGGCGCGCAAGAGCGCTGGCCCCTCCTCCTTCTCACTTACCGTTTAAAAATAAAAGCTCGCTACATTCTTTCCCCTGGAGCTACTTTTGAAACTCAGTTCCATACCTGCATAATGTGGATAGGAGTATAAATAAACGCATAAATAAGGAATGCTTTTAGGTGAACAACTATTAGGACCTTCATTTTACGTTCGAGGAAACGGAACCTTGTAGGATCGTTGTGAGAATTTGTAAGGAGCTTTCCAAAGCCCGAAAACGTCACTCGGTTGCCGATGTGCCTCGTGGAGCGCCGGAGGTGGATTTGGGTGCTGCAGGGCCCTGGGCTGCCCTGGGATGGGGGTCTCACCAAACAGCGCCCACTGGTGGGTGCGCACCCTGGAGGTGTGTGCAGCTGACACTTTGGTTTCCGCAACCCGCAGGACCGTCCTTACGATTGCTTGTAAAATTAATACCTACCCCCCCCCCCGGCCAAAGTTGGTGTCAGGACTGTAAGTTCCTCAGTGGAAGACGTAAAAACAAGCCTGGAACTTCAGTGATTATTTATTTAAATGAGGAGGTTTAACAGGCACAAAACGGCTACGGGGTGACGGATGATAAAGAGACGCGGTGAAGAGCAGAATGAGAGTGGGCTAACTCCTCCTCCTGGAGGACTGCCGTTGTTAGCGGTGTCTGTGGACTCTCCCCACCCGTGTGTGTGGGGGGCAATACCTCACACCAACGTATCTGTAGAATAAACCCCAAAATTGAAATTGCTGCATCCAAGGACGCGTCTGATTTTTAAGAGAAAATTCTAGAATCGCAACAATGTTAAACGGTTGAAACAATCTCAAAATCACAGCGATTTGCAAGTGCGATGTGAGGACCTCCCCCACCTGTGAGGGAGCTGCTGGCGGGATGTGTACACTCCCCGCAAACACAGCCAGCCAGCCGCAAAGCCGCCGCCCAGCTGTGGAAGTTGGGGGTGATACAATGTTGCTATCATCGCGTCCTGAGATCGCGGGTTCCTAGTTTGCCAATTGTCTCAATAACATCCTTTATGCCATGTGAAAACGATCAGTTCAGAACGTCTGATTTCTTAGCTTAGCTATTCAGGGGGGACCGGGGGAGAGGAGGGGAGAGGCGAGCTGGGAGCTGGGGGGCCCCTGGCCAGCATTGGGGGGTTTGGCTGTGTCCCCTCGCCCTTACGTGCTTGGCTCCGAGGCTGAGCCTCTGCCCCACCCTCCCCTCCCCCCCATTTCTCAGGGCGCCCCTCAGTGGTGTGGTCCCCACACTTTCTGCCCTTGCCTTGTGACTGTCCTGCCTGGTTCACTTGCTTGGGGCTGGCCTTCTCTTTCTCAAGACTGTGTGGCCCAATCTTGTGTCTTATGTAGGCAAACAAACTGATGCCCAGAGAGGGGCTGACGGTCCCCCCAGGTCACACAGTGAGTTAGAGGCCACTTGCACCTCCAGCCGCAGCCTCTCACTGGGCCATCAGGGACCCTGGCGAAGTCCAGTTGGTGGGTGGACACCAGGGGGCGGTAGAGGGTCCTCCCTGCCTCCTAGTCTTGGGGAGGTCCTCCGGAGACCAGCCTTGGCTGGGGTGAGGGGCCCAGCAAGGGTCGCTTCAGCCTTGCCGAGGGAAGCTCACCATGGAAGACAGGCCTGAGGGCAGGGGCCTCCAGTTTCCCACCGCGGGGGGGGAGCGCTCCGTGAGTCCCACGGAGTGCTGGGCTCGTCTCTGCTCACGGAGAGGGGACTCCCCGGGAGAGGAGGTCCCTGCCCACCAGGGGGCGCCCTCCAGCGTCAGCAGCCACCAGCTTCCTCCGAGGTGGCGGAGTCCAGCATCAGTGCTGGAGGCCTGCTGACCCCTGCCCACTGCGGTCCAGGCCCCCAGCGCCCCGCAGGCCCCTAAATCCCCCAGGCCAGCCGAGCGCTGGGCTCACTGTGGCACCTGTGTCTTTGAGATGGACATCCAGGAAGGTGAACCCACAAAAAACAGCGCCCCCAATCCAGCCACGTCCAGTGAATTATCTGTAAATTACAAGAAAATATGTTTTCATCAGGCTTAATTAATTTTTCAAAAATGGATGGATCTGGAAAACTGAGAAAAATCCTGCATTGGGGAGCATTCTCAAAAAAAAAAAAAAAAAGAAAGAAAAGAAAAGAAAAGGAAAACGAAAAAAGAAAAAGAAAAGAAAAAAGAAAAAGCAAAAGCAAAGCGGGACCAACTGGGTGGGGACTCACAGCCAGGGCTGGTGGAGGCGGCACCTGCCCCTGCTCCCCGCCGGCCCTCCAGGGCACAGGGCCCCTGACTTCCCCGCTGGAAGGACACTTGCTGACCCCGAGTGAGCCGCCTTCCTCGAGGGGGCAGAGCCCTGCGAAGCACCTGTCTGCTGTCGCCCCCGCTCGCTTGGCGCTCCAGCCCTTTTCCGAACGACACCCGCCCCCAGGTGGCCCGGTGGGGCGCCCTGTTGGCTCTGCCCTCAATAGGGCCCTTCCGGGCGGCCCTCCCTCTGCGCCGTTGGGGGCCCTGTTGGGGGCCCCGTTACTCCCTGCTCGCTCTTGCGGGCCCTTCTCCTAGCTCACCCACCAGCTTCGTCTGGTGGCCTGTCTGTCCGCGTGCGGCCGCGTGCGGCCCCGTGCGGAGGAGCTCCGGCCGCACGGACACTGCGACCTGGCCCACAGCGGGCCTTCGGTGACCCTGTGTTGGATACGCATTGCTCACCAGCATAGTCACACATGTAGACAGTGCCTTTGACTTTAACTTTGACCGAAGGACATTTTCCAAACAGAGCTCTGTGCCGCGACCACCCCCCCCACCCCCAGGTCGGCTGAGCTCTCAGTGACTTCCGAGGCCCTGGGGACAGAGGCCTGGTGCCTTCCCACGGGCTGGGAGGGGGCTGAGCGGCCCTGCCGTGAACTCCGCCTCTTCCAGGGCCCGTGCTCTCCCTGCCTTCGAGGGACGTGGGTTCGCACCGTGTTCCCAGGCCTGGCCCCAGCTCAGCTCGGCCTCTTCCTCTTCCCCGTTCTCGAGTTGCTCTCAGACCATCTTTATTTTCTCGATCCAGGAAGAACGTGTGGAAGGAACAGCCCTCTTTTCAAAGCCCAACAGTGTCATTCCCTTGTCGCTGCCCCTCAAGTTCACGTGCCTGGAAACGCAGGCTCCTCAAACTCACTTTGGCAGCGTGCTGTCCCAAGTCTGGGTGCTCTCAGCGCCAGAGGCCGGCGGAGGGGAGAGGAGACCTCCTGACGGATGGGGCTCCCACGAGGGGGTGCCTCTGCTCCTCAGTGAGCCCACTTGGAGGCTTCCCAGCTGGGAGCTGGGGCGGGGCGGAAAGGGCCCAAGCCAAAGGGAAGTCATCCTGGTGACAGTTTCACGCTCACCTCTCAGAAGACCCACTTCGGGAGGCCCCAGCTGTGTGCTTACGAAGGTGAGGAGTGGGAAGGGCCCTACGGTGTGCCAGCCCTGCCTGGGTGCCTGACCTGTGCGATGTCTGTTGGGCTGGGGGTCCGACCGCTACACTGTCACGTGACTCGGGTGCTGGCCTGCACAGCGTCAGTCGGGTGGTGCAGCTCAGGAAGCTGAGACGCTTGCCCGAGGTCACTCAGAGAGGTGAGACGGGACTCCAACCCAGGTCTGAGCGTCGCGAAGCCTAGATGTCCAGCGGGTCAGGGCAGGCTCCCGCCGCAGCTGGGGTGACCAGCTCAGTGGTGCCAGGCTGGCCAGTGGCAGAAAGGATGTGAACAGACCCTGAAACTCAAACCAGAGCCCCTGGGGTGGCCCGCCCGGCAGCAGCGGGGAGCAGCCGGCTGTCCCTGCAGGGCCCGTCTCCTTCCCCCCGTGGTGGCTGCCACCGTGATGGTCCTTCCAGCCCTCCGTGGCAACCTAACTCCGGTTTCAGCTGTGCAGGCTGAGCTTTCTAGTTTGCGTTGTTGGGCCCTCGTACCAAGGTCCCGGAACGTGTGCGGTGTTGCCAGTGGCCTTCCTGCAGTGACGGCTGTCACGAGGTCCCCCTGCGGGCTGCTGGGCCCTCACCCCTCAATTGTGTGAGCCCCTCGATTCCCCAGACCCTTCTGGGCACAGAGCAGCCCCTCCCCCTCCCGGGGGTGCTGGCGTCCGGACACGGGGAAGACTTCCCCTGAGCTGATGCCTTACAGTAGGGTGCTTGTCCTCAAGGCCTGTCCCCATCTCTCCCCACTTCCTCCAGAACAATGACCACGTTCCTGCTCTGGGGATCAGGGGCATCTTTACCGGCACAGCTGTGGCCCTGGCTGCTGGGCATCAGCAAACGCAGGGGGACATGTGTGCGGGTGGACCTCGAAGGTACTGAATGGAGTTTATTGACTCAGGAGGAGCCTCCCGGCTCAGGACTGGACTTCCTGGCGGGCACGCTCGGAAAGGGTCCCAATACCCTGCTCTGCAGGGCGTGGGCTCGAGGGCAGTGAGGTGTGGGCGCTGTAAAATCGCTTTGCTGCAGCTCCGAGTGAGAGCCAAGAAGGGGCACTCGGGGTGGGGGGAATGTGAGGAAGATGGGTTTACCGTGTGAGACCGTAGACTCCACCAGACCCTGTTCCCTGGGAGGCCCCAGAGGGCCAGAGTCCCCACCACCGATCCGCTGAGCAAGAGACTCAGAGGGCTGGCAGGCGGGGGTGGGGCTCGGGCCAGGGAGGGTTCCCGCAGGTCTGGGCCGGCTCGCAAGCTTCTCTGGTGGGTCGGGGAGGGACAGGAGGGAACTGGGTGGGAGGACTGGAGCCGGAGGCGTGCGTGGGCCATGGGCACTGTGTGTGGGTCTGGCATCTCTTGTCAACGTGCACCAGAGGCCACCTCCCGCAGGCCAGCGTCCCGCAGGACGCTGCCCAAACAGGCATGCTGTGGATGTCAGCCCGCCTTGGTCCTCGGGACAGCGCTCATCAGCTTGAAACGTCCTCTCCTTGTCTCTTCTCTCTTTCCTGCATCCTGACCACGTGTCTGCCTTTGTGGGGCTACTGCAGGGGATGAAGGTCAGAGGCATCCTCCGGGGCTGGTCCCCAACATCACCGAGACCGGCGCCTGGTCTCCAGGTGACAGCCTGGTCCCTCTGGACATCTGCCCTGGATGTCCGTCTGACAATAGGCAGAGTGGGCCCCCCAGGGCGAAACCCTGTGGTCAGCGCTGGAGGTACAGCCCCAAGCCCTCTTCTGGGTCATTTCCTGCCGTGACTCCTCCGCACCGACAGGGGGCGAAAGAGGCCAATGGTGGAGGGTGCAGGAGTGGGGGTTATCACTAGATGCGCGGTGCCCATCCTCATGCCCTAAAGTGGCGGCAGGGTCAAGACCTTTAAACCACCCCCCCGCCCCGCTCCCTCCCCAGGCTGAAGCTGCAGCCCAGGCTCGCTCAGGCGGCTGCATCGGGCGGCTCAGTTTCCCCACTTCTAACATGGGGTGCCTTCCGGTGCTCGGAGGTCTGAGCTCCCGGGGCAAGACGAGCGTTTGCGAAAGTGCAGTGCAGCGCGCGTGAGATCCCCGTGCAGCTCCAGGCCTCGGTGCAGCGCGGGTGCAGTCTGCACGCAACAGAGATGAGGGCGCCTTTTACCCTCCCCCCTCAAGGGAGACGTCCCCCACCCCCAAGTCTACCAACCGCCTCCATCAGGGCCTGGCTCTGGCCTCAAAGACTTTCCGTTTGTGGCCAAAGAGCTGAATGCAAACGCGTAATTAAAGGCAGGCATGAGGTTTCTTCTGGCGGGAGGGTCCCCCACAGGCACGCAGGCGCTCTGCCCCCGCGTCTGCCCCCTGGGTGGGGCTGGTCGTGGGCCCCCAGCCTAGGAGGAGCCAGGGGCGGCTGCAGGAACACCTGGGATTCATGCCCTCAGCTCGGGCCCCAGTCCTCCCCCCGGGACCCTCAGGGGCCTGTGACACCCGCTTTCGATGCACTGACCTGCCAGTCGGAGCGCGGTGCCCCCAGCTCTGGCCCTCCCTCGGAGACCGGAAAGGCAAGGCCCCCTGTGACCGGAATCCGGGGAAACGAGGGCCTTTAAACCCAGGACTCTGTGCATATCAGGTGACCCGTGCCTGTTCTCACAGGCTCCCCACATGTGACTCCAAAGAAAGCCAGCCTGAGCCAGAAGTGAGTGAGGGAACCCAGCACAGGCCCCTCCAGGGGAGTTTTTATTCAGTTGTGACTTGAATGCTTTTGGGGGGTCTGTTTTTAACAGCAAATTTTACTTAGAAAGATCTCCCCTCTTGGTGCCCCTGAGGGGTTTGCTGGTGGCCCCAGTCCCCGCATGCCGGGTCCCCTGGGAAATGGTTTCCCAGCTGGGCTGTTACTCAGGACCTACCAGGGGCCTCGCCAGCGCAATGCACTGCTCGGCTCCGGAGTCCAGCTAAGGGAGCCCTGGGACTCCCCAGGGGGGCGGTGTCAGGACCACTGGGGCTTCGCTCCAACTCAGCACAAAGTCAAGGTCCTGGCTTGTAGCCCCAGGACCAGGAGAAATGAGAGACCTCTGGGGACCCTCTGCAGCCAGTCAGGCTGCGCCCTCCGTCCCCACCCCGAACAAGCCGCTACTGCTTGGGGGACCCGCTGGCTCCCAGCTCCTCCCTTTGGGGCCTGAACCCCCGAGGCGGTCCAGCCCCTGCCTTGGGCCAGACCAGAGGTGCTGGGCAGGGGCAGCGGGCTCCAGGCTGGCAGCGCAGGCAGGGTAGGGCGAGGAGCCGGGTGTTCTTTCTCGCTCTTGGAGGCAGAGGGATGGGAGCCGGGTCTGCGTTGCCCAGGAAACGGTGGGAAACCGCTGTCTGCTGGCCGCTGAGTCATCCGTGGGGTGTGCGGCTTCTGGCGTGGGGCCGGCGGCAGCTGTGGGGAGCTGGGCCCTGGGTTCCCGGTGATGGCGCGATGGCTTCTCTGGAGAGAAGCCCGGAAGTGCTCCTTGTAGCCTGTTCGCGCCCAGCGCCCATGACCTGAGGGGGCCCACCGAGGCCTGGGCCACTCGGAGACTCTGCTCCACGCCGGGGTTTGCTCCAGCCCCACCCGGGGGCCACTCTTAGCCCCACAATGAAGTGAAGGGCTCCCAGCCGAGAACAAAGCCCGCGCTCCTGCCCTGGCCTCACGGGGGCTCCAGCCCTGCACCCCATCCTCATCCCTGCGTCCTCCCTCCCTGCCAGAGGTCCCGGCAGATGCACACAACCAGCAGGGCAAGGTGACTCGTCCTAGCGCCGGCCACTGCGGCAGCCTTGCCCCTTAGGCCTTGGGGCAGATGAGGTAGAAGGTTCCAGAACACAGAGGAGCAGAGAGAGGCTGTGCCACCATCGCCTTGGGCATGTCACAGCCAGGACCACCACAGGCAGGCAGGGAGGGAGGGGGGTTAGGACCTCGGCCTGTCCCCTCCTGCTCCCCAGGCCTGGCTGGCGCCCCTCGGGGCTGAGCCCACGGGGAGGCCGAGGACCTGGCGCAGTCCACGCAAGTTCAGCGGTCAGCGTCTGGGACACAGGAGGCTAGAGGCGGCGGGGCCTCCCAAGGGACTGCCGGCCCCCACACTTGCCCTGGCTTCCCAGCCCTTTCCGCCCCGGCTCCCCGGGGTCCCTACCAAGCAGCTGCTGGTACATGACAGGCGGCTGACCACACCCAGGCCCCCGGACCACCCTGGCCGCAGGCCTTCTGGGGCGGGAACCAGGAGGACAGGGGCTCCAGAGAGGGCAGCCCGACCCGGTTTTCCTCCAGGCGCACGCTGGCACTCACCTCCACCTGCGGAGTGAGCGAGGAAGTGGGAGCCCGGGCCTCCGCTGCTCAACCCGAGGGAAAGGCCACCGCTTCAGCAGCCGGGGAGGCTGGCCCTGGACTCCCTGCTCTTCGGGCGAAGCCCAGCCTCGGCGACCAGGGCCCAGCGACAGTGCCCCGCTGCACACTGAGTGACAGGCATGGCACGCTCCTGGTGGCTCCCAGTGCGTGGGGCCCGGTGCCCTGTGCCACTTACGCGACCTCATCCGGTGCCACAGCATGCCTGCACGGTAGGCTCTGCCGTCCACGTCCCCATGTCACGGAGGAGCAGGCAGGCTCAGGGGAGTGGAACGTCCCTAGAGACGGGGGCCCCCAAGCCCCAGTGTGCGGCCTGTCAGGGACAGGCTGCACAGCGGGAGGCGGGCAGCCACTGAGGGAACCGCCTGAGCTCTGCCCCCTGTCCCCCCCCCCACCACCCCCGCCGACTCCGTCTGAGGAAAAATTGTCTCCCACGAAACCGGTCCCTGGTGCCCACAGGGAGGTTGGGGACCCCGAACAAAAGTGATTTTTCCAAAGGTCGCTGGCCCTGCGGATGGAGCTGGGTTCCCGCTCAGGTCTGTCTACAGCCGAGTGGGGCCCCAGCTGCATGGCTTTCCCTGGAAGGCCGCCTGGGCACCCCCTGCAGTGGTCCTGGGGAAGCTGATGGTGGGGTGGGGGGGTGGGCAACCCTGCTGACCCCCAGTTTGGGGGTGGCAGAGCCAGGCCCCTCGGGTGGGAGACACCCTGCTCAGGCACTGGTGCCTGTCCCTTCCACCTGACACTGCTCTTCCCATGGAGACCCTCCATCCAGCCCCTCCCCCTCAGACCGGCCCCAGACCCCCAGCACCCGCCCTGGAGTGCACCCTACACAGCCCCCTACGTCCTTCCGCTTCCCCCAAGCCCATGCCTTACTCTCTGCCCAGGGAGATTTACCCTGTCACTTCCAGGGTTCCCTGGGGCCTGTGCCCCTGCTCCAGGGCCTGGCTCTTCAGGGCTCCCTGATCCGAGCCCTGCCCCCACCTCTCTGCCGGCTCCGGCCCTGGGCACCCTCTGCATCCCTTGGTGCTTCCTGATGCCATGGGGTGTCGCAGCCGCCACCCTGGGGGCTCCCCTGGAGTGCAGGGATCACAGGTCTGCCCCCAAGATGTGTTCCTGCTGGGGGCTCCTTCTGGGACGGAGGGAAGGACCATCGTCCCAGAAGTCTGCAGGAGCCCGGTGACCCTGGCCAACCTCTGTCTGTCCAGAGGCCTCACCGGGCTCCTGGAAGAGCTTCCTGCTGAGGCCTCCTCTGAGGACAGGCCCCCAGGCCAGTCCGACTCCCAGCGCAACCGGCTCCGTTGCGCTGCCCTCGGGTGCCCTCTTCTGGCCAGAGCGGGTTACTGCGGCTGACCCTGCGGTCCAGGTGGATCCAGTGGATGCAGGGGAATTGGGGACCCAGGATCCCCAGGGTCACCTGCACCAGCAAGAGCAGCCACGCCGCTGACCTGTATCTGCTGAGCTGCCCATCACCCCAACCTGGAGCCCGGGGTGAGCCCATGTGGCCCGGCCCGTGCCCACCCACCGCGAGGAGCTGGGGGTGGGGGGCGTTGTCAGGAGGTCACGTCATCTGATCTCCATTAGGGTCTGGGCGCCTGTAATGAGGGGTTTCTCCGGAGCGGACCCCAGGGGGCAGCTCGGGTGCTTTCGGGTTCCTGTCCCAAAAGCTAGAGCGCTCGCCACATCTTTGGGCGTCTGGTTTCAGCGGGACGGGCTCTGGGGTTTTACAACCTCCACGGCCGAGGGCACAGGCAGAAGGACTTCAGACGCCTGGACTCGTGTCCGCCCCTCATGTCAAACCCTGCGCGCAGGTGTTTGCCGCCGGGAAACACGCCTCCCCGTCAGGTGGCTACAGCCCTCGGCGCATGGCCGCCCGTCCGCCCAGCCAGCTCGGGGGCTCGTGTCCAAGCGGAGCAGAAGCTTACTTGTTGAGAGTTTGTTCCAAAAGACAGAAGAGGTGACGGCCATGCCTCTTTACGGTCCCCTCCTCCGTGAAGTGTGGCTGATATTCCACCGTGTTGTGTAATTTGGTTCCTTTCCTTGGGTCCCACGAGTGTTGTCAAAGCTGAGCTTCTGGCCGTTCTGAAGATTTCCAGCATCGTCTCAGCTGCACGGCGTTAAAAAGACTTATCACTACTATGAACTAACTTCCTTTTCCTTCCTCCCTCCCTCCTTCCCACGGTGACTGTGCCCGGGCCCACTGGCAGGAGGGGGCGCGGAGGGCGAGCAGGATCAGGATCATCCCGGCCGGGTGGTGGGAGCTGGGATTGTAGCCCCAGCTCGAGTCCATCTCGGAGGAGGCTCCTGCCAGCAGGAAAGGTGCCTCAGGTACAGGGTCTGGGTCACCAGGAAGTGGCAACGTGTAGAGATGAGCGAGGTGCTGACCACCCCACCCCACTAGAGTTCTTCCGCGTGCTCCGTGGACCTGGGGCCCACTGGCCGGGCCTCTAGGGCAATGTCAACTTTGGGTGCCAGAGTCCTGGTCCCTGTGCCTAGCGCCTGACAACCACCCCACCCACCTGGGGAAGGCGGTCCCTGGGGCCTTCCCCACCCGCCTGCCCCAGGACTGGGCCCATCCCCTTGTTCTCCAGGCATGACTGGGCTCAGGTCTGTGGGTGCTCCCCTGGTCTCTAACTTGTATCCCGGCTCCAGCAGGGTCTTCAGTGGATGTGAGGAAAAGCACATAGATGTTTGGTTTGATTTAGCTCGTTTTCTTAAAAAAGAATGGGTTATGATGTTAGGGTCCAGGGGGATCCCCAAAACCTGAATTTATTTATAAAAGATGGTTATATATTCTTACGGACTTAAACTTCAGTCACCTTCAAAGTACTCTCCATGTGATGCACTGCACCATCGAGATGCTTTTTCTGCTGCTCAAAACAGTTTTTGAACTCATCAATTTTCATGTCTTTTAGTGTTTCTGCTCTTTTTTGTTTTACCTCCTCCCCATTGGCAAAACATTTCCCTCTGAGGACTTTTTACATCCCAGGCAAAATGCTGCTCTGTGAATAGGGGGGCTAAGGCATGGTGGTCATGACGATTTTAGTAAAAAAACTGCTGAACACTCGGCGTGATGTGGAGGGAGCATAAATCATCCATCACGAAATGGGCAAATGCGTTGAGAGAATCTTAAAAAAAATACACTGAACCCAACGCAGCCTCTCACAATAGCGCCAGCTGGCGCATCGGTGCAGATGGGTTCCTAGAGCACTCACCTAGCACGGGAAGCCAGTGTACAAGGGGCCCGCCCTCCAGAAGGTGACACTGGGGTTTTTTGAGTCCCTCCTTGTGGCTTCCGTAACGAAGACTCTGTCGTTTTGGCAGATGGATAGACGCACAGATCAATGGAACAAAGTGGAAAAACCAGGACAGGTCCTCACCCAAACGCCCCACAAATGCCTGACGAGGGAGGAAGAGCAGCTCCATGAAGCAGAGAGAGTCTTTTCTCTGGGTGGCACTGCGGCCGCTGGGCATCGTGGGCAAGGGGACAGACCGCGACCCAAACCTCCCCTGTTACACAAGCGCCAGCTCCCGAGGGGTCACGGACTCAGACTGTACGGCCACCAGACTTCCAGGGAAAAAATCAGAGAAAATACTCTGGACCAAGGAGTGAGCTGTTGATTTGACCAGAAGCACCGTTCATGAAAGGAGAAATACGGATACGCAGGGCCGCATTCGAGCGGAACGCGCTTGCTCCGCGGCGGGTTCTGTCCCGACAGGCGAAAGAGCAGCTACACACGGGGAGAACGCACGCGTCCACAAACCACACTCCCCGCCAAGGGTCGGCCTCTAGAGTAGTAACACATGAAGAAGTTAAACACAACAGTAAACAAACAAATAAATGAAACCCTTGAACATCTAATTAGAAATTAGAAAATGGGCCAAGGACATGATGAACAGGCTTTTTCAAAAATAATTTTCACCAAAGACGGTAAATAAGCACATGAAAAGATGCTGCACATCATGAGTTATTAGGGAAATGCAAGCGAAAGCACCATGAGACTGGCTAAAACGCAAACTAGCGGCGACACCCAACCCCGAGCCGGCAAGGACGGGGAGAGAGGGGGCGGCTGTGCCTGACGGTGGGACCGGGAGCCGGGCGGCCCGTCTGGGAAAGGCTGGGGCACACACCCCTTCATGGAAAGGCCACTCATGTCCGCCTTGCCCGGGAAACATCGCCGGCCCGCAGTGGGTGCCGGGTGGAACCAGCGGCAGTTCCCCTGTGTCTGGACAGGCTCTCGGCCACGAGAAGGACGAACTTGGCCCATCAGCCATCTGGGTGGACCTCAGGGGGCCGGGCTGCCTGAAAAAGTCACTCTCCGAAGGCCTCAAACTGTGAGTCCCTTTCAGAAGCACCTGGAGGTGACAAGTTCATAGAGGTGAGGAGATCGGTGGTTGCCGGTCCGGGACGCGGTGCAGAGGGCGTGGGGTGGCCATAAAGGCGTCCCGGTGGGGGGTCTGGCACGGGTTGTCCCCGGGTGGTGGCCCGGGGTGCGAATCTACACCTTCGATGAAACCGCACAGGATGAAGTGCACACGTGTGAGCGCATGTAAAACTGGGGAACAGGGAAGAAGGTCGAGGGCTTGCACCAAGGCCAGGATCTTGGCCAAGATTTGGCACCAGAGTTACGCTTCATGTAGCCCTGGATGGGAAGCAAGGTGAAGGGCGTTTGGGGTCCCTCCACCTGTGAATCCACAGTTGTCTCACTGTGAAAAGCTGGAAGGGCGAGGGGTCGCCAGAGAGACGAGGTGAGACCCGTGCCCAGACATCCACAGCATGGTCACCCGTGATGGTGATGTGGCGAAGGTCTGGTTGCGGTTTTGGACCTGTCAGCGCACTCGAGGGTCCCAGTTGGGGGCGTGCGGTGGGCAACTGATTGGTGTTTCTCTCCCTCCCTTCCCCTCTCTCTAAAAGTAAATAAAACCTTTAAAAAAGAGAGAGAGGGACCCATCTACTTCAGTTTAGGGAAGCGGCTGTCTGGAGTGGGGGGCGGGCTTGGCTACCAGAGGGCACGGGAGGCCGTTCTGGGGTATGTGGGTGTTGTCCATCTTTGCTCTGGGTGGCTGCGTGGTTGTATGCATTTGTGGAAACCCATCCAAATGCGTGCTTCTAACAAAATATTTACTTCCTTTTAGTTGCCTCTCGCACACCCCCAACTGGGGGCCCGGCCCGAAACCTAGGCACGTGCCCTGACCCGGAATCGAGCTGGTGACCCTTCGGTTCTCAGCCGGCGCTCAGTCCACGGAGCCACACCACCTGGGACCAAAGGCACACTTTAACACACGTAGGGTCCATATTCATCGCAACCCGTCAGGACGGACATCGGACACGAGTGCCTTTTGCTGTGCGTCGTAACTTGCATCTGGTTCGAAAGCAGAGGCTCTGCTACAGCTGAGCGGGGGTTTGGCCCGGGCTTTGGACGGGGTGGGGGGGGGCGGGGGTTGTGAGCAGGGGGAGGGGCCGAGCTGGGGACAGCGGCAGTTTCCCATGTTCCCTTTGGCAGCTGGGCGAGGTTTATCTTGTGCCGTACTTCTCCGCACTTTGTAGGCAGTTTAACTCGCCCCAGCTGCGCCCTGACCCCTGTCCCCCGTGACTCCGGTGACTCACTGTCCCTGTGGCCAAGTCCGTGGGGAGGAGACCCGGGGGCGGGACCTGCCCACGGCAATGAGGCCTTGCTCTCGTTCTCTCTCGACCCACGCAGAGTTCCTGCAGGACGAAGCCACAAACGGGTAGCTTGCTGCGGTGGACAAGGGGCTGGCCGCTGGGGTTTCCCGTGGAGAAAGAGCTTGCTAGAAAGCTGCCCGGGGTTCCTGGCCACCTCTGGCCCAGTTCAGCACCTGAAGGGTCGGTCTCGGGCCTGAGCCGAGGCTGATTCTTGGGGCTGCTCTGGACAGGCCCTGGGCATAGTGGGGGGTTGGAGTGTGGCCCTTCCTCGCCCCTCAGGGCCGGGCTAGTGTTCTCAGTCCAGCCCCGCCCTCCCTCTCCCTCTCCCTCTCCCTCCAGCTCTGCTCCAGGCTTTCTCCTCCCACACCTGCTCCCTCCCCGCCCCCTCCCACCGGTGGCGCTGCCTGCGGCAGACACCTTGCAGGGGGTGCAGCGCAGGGAAGCGTTTCTGCAGGTCCTGGAAAGAGGTAAGAAGCTGAATATGGACTGCTGCAGCAATGAAGACCTCAGCCAGAGCAGGAAGTCACTCTGCTCTCTAGGCCTCCGGGGACAGAGAGAGGCGGGGCGGTGTTGCTGGGATCTCGGGCCACCTGGTGGACGCTGGAGTCATTTCAGGCGCATCTGGTAGGAGCTGGGAGCCCAGACTGTTGGTGGGTCCCTTGCAGTCCAGCGGGGGGCCCTGGGGACAGGGAGAGACAGAGAGACAGAGAGCGAGTCCCTGCCTCCTCCCTTCCAGCCCCTCCACCCGTCCCTGCTCTTGTCTAAACCCACCCAGACGCTGGAAGGCCGTGGGGCCCGGTTTCTACTTCCCTTCCTTAAGGAGCAGAGGAACAGAGGAACGAAAGCCAGGATGTGACTCTGGAAGGAGACAGGAAGTGGCCAGGACACCTTCCAAAACCTCCTCCCCTCGCATTTAGGGGACGGTCATTGGGAGGGGCGCGAGTGGGCGGCTGGAGGGGTGGGCAGAGGGGTCTGTCCGGGATGGAGCCAACCCCGCGAGACCTGCAAGGCAGAAGCTAGGCGGTGGAGACGCAGATTTTCACTGAAGTTCCTCCAACATTGCTGTAGGTCTGCACATTTTCATAATAAAATATTGTAAAAAAACACCGTCTTTAAGTAAAAATTTCATCATTCGGGGGAGAGGAGGGTCACTTTGTAGCATGACCCTTTGTGCCTGGAGCCCTTTCCTCCTCCTGCTGGGACGAGCCCTGTGGCCCCCCAGCTCTCAGGGTGCCCCTCCCACCCGGGGTCGGGGTTGGGGGCAGAGGCTGCTCATGCCAGGCTACAGTCCACGCCACGGCGCCTGTGGCCGCCCAGGGCTTTACAACTTTGGGGTTAGCCACTCACATTCAAACACCTGAACAATGCTCACAGAGGTCCAAATGTCCAACTTCGCTTTGAAACCGGACGCTCCAGCAGCCCTGGGCCTGCCTTCCTCCATGGCCGCAGCGGGATGGAGCGGAGCGGACAGATGGCGTGCTCCCGGGTCACCGGGACCGCCGCTGTCCCCGGCCCCTCCCAGCCGGCCCGCCTGCTCCCCCAGGCTTCCTGTCTTGTCCCTGGAAACAGCGGCTCTGAGGACCCCGGGTGCACCAGGACACCTCTGTTTAGAGTGACCGCTCTGCACCATCCCCTGATGGCCACGTCCCTAAGCTGCTTCATCCGAGAGGCCCTTTCATGACTTGCCGTATCCACGGGTCACCTCTAGTTGCTTAAAACCTTCAAATGGATTCTTTCCAAGAAAAGGCCCCTTTGATGCCTTTCCTAAGCAGCATTCCCCGTGGAACCAAGAGGCTGGTGCACCGCGCAGGTTTTCCTGACGCCACACGAGCGCACTTGTGCCCGAAACCGTGGGCGCGTGTCTGGCACGCAGACGGCTCATGCCCCCTTCCCGGCACCTCTGTGCGGGGCAGGCTTCCAGCAAGCCCGCGGCCTCCTCCGAGAGGTGTCCCCGGTGCCGCAGGGCCTTCCCGAGTCACATGTGGATGGTCCCAGGCTGCTGTCGCGTGACTCTGAAACTCGGGGTACGCAGCATGACCCCCAACATCTTCTCCTCTCCCCAGGGACGCGTTCCTGCCCTTTCTGAATCCTGCGGCCTCAGTGCCTCTTTGGCACGTCCGCAGTTTGCCGAAGTTCACCGGATTCGCCCGGGATTGGCCCATTCTGACTGTTCCGTTGGGAACCCAGTGTTCGGTGTGCGGCGGGGTTACGCTGGGGACACCAGTGGGGCCCAGGGACAGTCCGCCACACTCTGGGTCTGTCGGTGCTGTCGACAGAGCCTTAGTGAGCTCCCCCTCAGGTAACCAGGCACCCTGCCGGGGTCACCGTGTCAGCCCCCTGTAGCCAGAGGCGGGGTGACTGCAGTAAGGACACAGCCCGCGTACACTGAGCTCCCACGGGCCGCGCATGCAGGGTCCAACTCCACGGTCACAGGAACCCTGCGTGGGGGGTCACTCTGGCCCCATGACAGATGAGCAAGTGACCAGTGACGTTCGGAGAGGTGAGTGTGCCCGATGCCCCACAGCTGGTAAGTGACGGAGCCGGTGCCCAAGTCCTGGTCCATGTGACACCTTTGTGCACCCTTCTGGTGCCCCGCTGGCCCCAGGCAGTCGATGCCGAGCCACGTCTTGTGTTTTTGGTGAGTTAGTGCAAGTCCCTTCCACCGTCACTCACAGGTTAGGTGTTTTGGTTGGACTTGGGTTTCCCCAGGCTGCCCCTCTTGGTGCTGATACGGCCCCCAGATGAAAAGGCTGCACAAGTCCCCATGCCCGGTGTGTCTGTGTGTCCTCCCGCTTCCCTGGCTGGGGGCGCAGTGGCCGAGTCACACCAGCTGTCTTCACCCTCGAGAGCGATGCCCTCTTCTCTGTCCCGGCCGGTGCCATGGAAGGCTCCAGCAGGAGGGTGGGAGGTTGGGGTGCTGTCCCCGGGCCCTTGACTTCTATGACTTTGTCCTGCCCTCTGAGTCTCGGAGCTGGAGGGCCCCGCACGTGGAGTGGTCTCCACACCCAGGGGGGCACAAGGGAGAGGCGGGGCAGGTGCCCCTGGGTGCTAGCCCAGGCTGTCCAGGCGGATCCGTCCACTGGCAATGCCTGGGAGTCTCCAGGTGTGCCCGGCACCAGGGGCGCAGTCACCCCCACCTCCCCCGGCCACCATGAGGTGCGTCCTGTAGAGGAAACCAACACGTGCTCTGGCACCTCCTCCTATCTGGTCCTCCCAGCGACAGTGAAAGGCAGGAAGAATCCTGAGGCCAGGCGAGCGAGGCCAGGCGAGGTTACGGGTCTTGCCAGAACTTGAGGGGTTTCCGGGATTCACCCAAAGCTGCGGCCACCCACCGAGTCTCGCTGCCCCACCCATGTTCCTGGAAGCCCTCCCTGCCCTGCCCCTGCCAGGACAGGGCGGGGGGCTCCCCTGTTCTGCCCTGAGCATCGGAACTCACTTTCTCACGGAGGCAGGGCTGGCCACGCCGTCCAGGGGCCCTGGAACGCTTGAGGACAGCGTGCCGCCACCCGCTTGCCGGCGGAGGAAGAGCCCGCTCTGGCCGACCTCGTGACCCCTGAGCACAGTTGCTGTGGGAAAGTGCAACTCGGGCCCCAAACCACTGACTTGGAAGTGCAGTCCCGGCGCTCAGCCCAAGCATAAATCAGGGACCGCCTGTCCCTGTAAAAGCTGTTTATTTGGAACGCGGGCCTGCCTGGACTTTCCTCCCTCTGGTTCCGTCTCTTACTCACTTTCCTCTCTTCCCGACGCGGTGCAAAGCCTTCCTGTTCCCGAGAACTGGCAGGAACCCCAGGGTCCCCGGGCGGAGCGTCCGTTTCTGGAAATACCCCAAGGGACATATTTCATCACCGTGGAAAATGTCATTCCGTTTTCCTCAGTGACGGGATGTGTTTACGCAGGAACTCCGACGGGGCTCCCGCCTGGCCCGATGTAGCGGCCGGCTGTGCCGTGAGCCCCGCCGCTGAGCTCCCCCCGGGCCCCCACCGCCGGCCACAGGACCTGCAGGCTGGGCTCTGGGCGGGCCTGTGGCCACGTGATGAGCACATGCCCAGCTCTCCACGTAGGACCCAGGGCTCCGCCGGGTGGACGCCTTAGGTGGAGTGTAAGGCGGGGGAGGCCTAGCTGGCTGCGGCGGGCCCTCCCAGCCCACGGTGAGTCATGCCTATTTTTAGCATCCAGCTCGCTCAGGTGGGCCAGGTTTCTGCTCTCCGCTCCGGCAGAGGAGTGGCTGGGCAGCCGGGCACTCGTGTTTCCAGCCGATGATTCTGCACACGTGACTCTCAGCAAGGATGGCGACCGAGGGAGGAGAATTAGCCCTTCTGGGTGGGGGGGGGGGCGGTGACATTATGGCAGGGAGAGTGTTCTAATGGCTCTTGGGCTCTGCCTGCCATAGGCAGGAGCAGGGCCGGCAAACCCCCAGGGACTTTTCCCCCACTTCTCCACCTGCCACAGACATGACTAAGTGATCGGGTTGCCCCTCTGCCGGGCTGGGCCTCGGCCGCCTGTGATCGATTAGCCATGTCTGTCTCTGAGCCTGGGGGTGCAGGCAGGGACTGTTGGCGGCAGAGGTGGGGAGAATTGGTGTGTAATTCAGCTACTGTGTGAGTTCCCTTCCGTCTGCCCTCATTTGGCAGCAGTTGGTGTGGGTGCCCAGAGCACCCTCTCTGGGCCTGTGCAGAAGCAGACAGAGCCTGGGGCGGGCATTGGAGCACTCATTGTGTCCTGGGAGGGGTCCCGGAGGAGCCCTAGGGCAGCGGGACAGTGAGGCGGGGTGTGGACAGCATGGGTTCCCTTGGGCCATCTGGGGACCTTGTAGGGTGTGTCCAGAGCGGCCCCCCTCTAGGGGCGAGGATGCAAGGAATTCATTCCATCTCTGCAGGCTGTCATTGACTGAGGACTGGTCAGCGGGCATGGGAGCCTGAGGCTCTTCCTTCCGCCCCTCCTGCCCTGGGTGTCGGCCCCAGGTCCCAGCCTACAGGCCGGCCCCACGCTCCTGCCCCTGCCTCGGGCCTGCACCTGCGGTCTGGTCATGGACTGTGCTTCTCGAAAGGACTGCACCCACAGGGCCTGCTGGAACAAAAAGGAACATTTGCGCAGCGTCGTGCGGAGGGGACATAAACGCCAGCCTCAGCTGGCACACAGCTGCCCCTGTCCAGCTCCAAAGGTCACGCCGAGGTTGCACAATGGGGCTTCCCCTTTGCATCTTACTCTTTGGCTGACACGCTCCCCTCCCCTCCCCCTCCTCCTTCTCCTTCCCCCTTGTCCGCCCTCCCCTCCCCTCCTCTCCCCGGCTGAGCTCCTCTCACTGGGGTTCCTTCATGTTTTGGTTCCGCCCAGGTATTTTCTCTGCAGGGCCACCAGCCCCTACATGAGGCTCCGAATACCTCTGCTCCCTTTCAGCTGCCTTCCCAATGTTGTAACGGCAAAGCCCAAAGGGACATCTGTGGAAATTTCAGCTGGAGAATCAGGACTGGGTGTTGCTTAACACGTGAAAAAAAAAGTGTGTTTCCTTCTCCAACGAACATGGTCCCTGTGGTGGTCAGTCCACAGCAGGACGGAGGGCCTGGCGAGGGCAGGTGCTGGGCAGCCCGCAGGACCTGCTCCTCTACCCGCAGAACTCTGCCCAGCTGTGGGTGACCCCCCCGCTTCCCAGCCTCTGCCTGCGTGAGCCTCTCCGACTTTGCCATCAGGGTGGGTGGGGGTCCAGGGCCTTTCGGGAGGGGCCGGGCCACAGTCAGCAAGAGAACTGGCCCGCAGGGAGCTGGCTGGGGGTCTGGAGGGCGCAGCCGTCCAGGGGACTCAGGGCAAAGCCCGCCCAGTTCCCCCCTAGCCACGCCCACCTGCCTCTGGAATGAGGAACACCCCCCCCCCCCCCCCCCCCCCCCCGGGCAGGAGGCAGGAGCCCGGGCTTCCTCCGTTGCTGGTGTGGGTATGATGCTCTACTCAGCGGAAAAGGCAGCGGAAGCAAAGAGCACTCAGGGTGGGGTGCCAAGTGGGGCGTCTCCCCAGGACCCCAGCTGCACATGGTCCCGCCCTGCAGACCCGGCTGTCCTGGTCGCCGGCGCAGATGCTCGGAGGCGTCTCCTGGCCAGACGTGTCCAGTGTGACTCGGGTGGTTGGTTTCCCTCTGGAACCAAAGTGTGGTGGCCGAGGGGCCACCCTCTTGGCTGCCACGGGTGGCCCCACCGTTGCCCGTCCTCTGTGCTGCCTCGTGGGCCCAGCGCCCTCGCCCTGGCCCTGCTCTGCGCAAGGCCCAGGAGGGAGCCCCGCTCAGCGGGGCCGGCGCCCTGCCAGGGGAGGAAGCCTCGTCTCCGCGAGCCGTCCCCTTGCACAGCGAGACACGCCCACACTGCGCGCGGGTGTGCACTTCACTTTTAGATCCAGTTTTCCGGTCATTCGCTCAGCGTGCGAACATCATGAAACGCAAACCTTACCAACATTGTTGAAGTGAGATAGTAAGAGTGAGGACTCCTCACGTGGGCGGTGGAGCTGCAGGGGCGGGCAGAGGGTCACGGCACCCATCCGTCCCTCTTGACGTGGGTTCCAGAGTCCCCCCCCCCCCCCCCGGGCCTGTGGCTGCTGTCAGGCCCCTGAAGCTGGTCGCTCTGGTCTTTCCGCTCTGGGGCGTGCGTGTCCTTGGGTTTCCTCGTCCTTAATTTCCCGCCCCACGTCGCGGCTTCTGGGGCTGATTCCGTAACGGATGCTTCTCTCCTCCTTCGCTGCGACTGTCTCTCATTTGCGTTCCGCGTCAGGCCTGTTTCCCGTCACGTTTTCCTCGCCGTTCTCATCCTCATCTGTTCAGCTGTCAAGTGGTCAGTACCATTCTAGTGAAACATTTAACGCGCAGTGAGCGCGTTTTCAGGATAGGTCGTCCCGCCCCGTTCTCGGAGGCCCCCCGTGCGGTCGCTCTGGGGGTGCACGCGGCTCTCTTTACCGTGAGCTTTAACGCGGAGCTCCCGTCCCTACGTTTGCCGATTCCCCTGGTCTTCGCCTCTTTGGTCGGGAGCAGATTTGAGTTCGGAGCCTCAGGAGAGGGCGGGGCGGGGGGCGGGGCTTCCTGTGCCTGGAGACTGCGGCCCCTGGACGGGTGACCTGGAGGCCAGCACCTGGTTTGATAGGGACCCCCTGCCAGTGTCCACACTGACCTTCCCACCCCCGGAATGAGCTCACGTCCTCCTGGGCCAGGGGCCCGCTCGGCCCCTTCGAGGGCCCCTCCCTCTGACAGCTGCGGCTGTGTGACAGTCCCCACACCGCGGGTGGCTTAAAACCGTTGAAATTAATTTTCTCACAGTTCTGGAGGCCCGACGTCCGAGACAAGGCTGTCGGCAGAACTGAGCTTTCTCCGGAAGCTCCAGGAGAGGCGCACGCCTCACCTGGCCCCGCGCCTGGTGGCGCCCCTGTCCCGTGGTTGGTGGGCACATCACGGCAGTCTCTCTCCACTCCCTCCCTCCCCCCCGCACCCCGAGTCTTCCCTCTCCGGTCTCTCATTCAGCAGGTTGCGAGGGTGTCGTGTGCCCCCCAGCAACTCAGGAGCCTCTTGTCTCAAAATCCTTACTTTTCTCACATCTGCAAAGCCCTTTTTCCTAATAAGGCCACATTCTGAGGTTCCAGGGGTTAAGACGTGGGCATATTGCTTGGGGGGCACCATTCAACACAACCTGCAGACACCCCCCCCCACCAGCAGCCCAGGTCCCCGCAGAATGAGCTCTCTGCGGAGTCTGACACACGAGGACCAGGGGCCACGGCCACCCTGTTGGGCCTGCAGGGGCCACTCTGCTCCACGACACTAGGAGCCGGGGCCCTGCACTGTGCGAAGGAGGGGCGTCGCCTGCGTGTCACTAATTCAGCAGACGTCTGGGGCGGGGCGGCCCCGAGGTGCAGGGTGGAACCGTTCCGCAGAGCCTTACTCCCTGGAGGGGCCCGCACGCCCCGGGGGGCCGTGCCGCGACTCGGCAAGGGCACCTCACTCCCTGAACGCTCCCTTAAGCGGCAGGAATGAAAACACACGTGGGCACGTACAAGGAACAGTAGAAATAAAAGATCAGGCACTGGGGTCAGAAAGGCGGTGGCCCTGGCCAGGTGGCTCAGCGGGGTGCAGCGTCGTCCGGCGCACCAGACGGTTGCAGGTTCGATCCCCGGTCAGGGCCAACCCAGGAGGCAACCGGTCGGTGTTTCTCTCTCACACAGATGTGTCTCTCTCTCTCTACTTAAAAAAAAAAAAAAAAAGTCCTTGGGTGAGGAATAAAAAAGACAGACAGACAGACAGAGGGCGGAAGGAGCGTGCACCAGAAGCGCTGCGCTGTTCCTCAGAAGTGCTGCTATTTTCTGTTTGGGGCCCGTTGCCCCGGCGACATTCCACAGCCGCGCGTCACTGCTGGATGCAGCGTTGTCCAGAAACCTCAGGAGACCAGCGGCCCCTACTATTTTAATATGTGGGTCAGTGGAAACCGGTCGGAAATCTGATAGTCGCTTCGCTTAAACGCTCGCCGGCCAGGCCGTGCTGCAACGGACAAATGTGTAATTCAGCGAACGCTCTGATGAATGACACCGAGAGGTGCCTAGCAACTGTGTCAGGGTGTTTTGAGGAGCGGGGAGGAGCGGAGGAATCAGAAGGTGGGGCTGAGGGGGGCTGGGAGAGAGGACCCCCACGCCCATCAGCCCGGACAGAGCTGAGATCCGACCCCAGGCCGTCAACCCCAGCGGTCCCCGTTCCGTGACAGAGGTCACCACTGCAGGCCTGCAGGGTGTGTTTTATTTCAAAGGAAGTTTGCTCCAACATCCTGACGTCCCCGTGAGCAGCACCTCTCGAGGGTCCTTTGTGAGAGACCCCAGCATCGGTGGTGGCTGGGGAAGGACACCAGGCTGCCCCTCGTCCCGTACGCAGGACCAGCTCCCCGGGGCAGCAGGCCTGGGGGACATGACTCTGTCTGGCCCCTTCTCACCTGGCAAAGTCAGCCCCTGACGGGCCCAGTGGGTTATGGGTGGGGAGAGAGGGAAGCTTCTAGAAGGCGCTCTGAGACGTTTGGGTCACCATTAGGGTCTTCAGGCCTTACCCATCACCTCCCAGGGAGATGTGGGGGTGGAGCAGGGAGGATGGCCAGCCTTGGGGGAGTGCACGGGGCTTCGAGGAACTCCGAGGGTGGGCGTGAGGCACCTGGCCCGCCCACGGGAGCCACTATGAGAGTTGTTCAAAGACAGTTCCACAGAGAGGGTGACAGGTGTGAGCCTTCATCAGCCGCACCTGCAGCGCCCCTGCGCTGAGAAAGGGGCCCCGGGGCTGGGTGGGGTTCCCAAAGGTGTGGCCGTGAGAGCCCTGATCCCTAAGAGCAGTTCATGCACAGGTGCCACCCATCCGGACAGGTGCACGCCGGCCAGGGCAGCTGCTGAAAGGGCTGTGTCTCTGGGGCTTTTCCTGGGCTCTGGGGTCTCCACCGTGGCAGCCGCCCGTGCGTCTGATCACCAGATGACTCTCTGCGGCGGTGCCTGGAGGGGGCCCTCTTGCTGGGAATTTGAAGGTGAGAGAAGGATGTCCTGAGAACGGGCAGGCCCTTCCTCTGCGCGGAGTCTGTGCCAGCCCCTCCAGCCCCTGGCAGGTCCCGGTGCATTAGCGCCCTCGGGGATGGCTTGGTGCTGAGAATGAATGAATGAATGAACAATGAGGAGTGAAGCAATGATGCACCCAGCCTCGCTGCCTCCAGGTTCCTGGGCTGCTGCTGCTGCTGGAAATCGTTCCGGGAAGACCAAGGCCCCACATCTGCCCCCCTCGGGCTCTCTAAGAAACAGGCTGGCCGCCCCCCCCCCGCCCCCCACCCCCAGGATCTGGCCGCAGACCTGACGGAAGTCCTGAGCGACCTTCTCGGTGGGGCTGTGTGTCGCCCCCGCCCAGCCGCTGCTGCGTGGGTGGGGAGTGATGGGCGGTTTTCTGTCCCCAGGCTCGGCTCCGGGCTGCAGAGGTGAGCTGAGGAGAGGGCGTGGTGGGCCCGCAGGCCCGGTCACCGTTACTGTTTACAGCACGCAGCCAGTGGAAAAAGGACTTCACCGTGGCTGAGGGGCCGTGAATCAGTAGCCGCCCTCGGTGACAGCTCCTCTGTGAGCGCCCCATTCACGGCGCCCCGGGGGGCAGGGCCGGCTGAGGCGGGGCTGCAGCGGGTGTGCCCGCCCAGGCGCCCTGTCTGCCCCTCTCCAGGCCGCAGCGACCCCAGCCCCGAGCTCGGCCCCTCCCGGTCTGTGGCTGCAGTGGGTGGGCAGCCGGTGAGCTGGCTTCCCTTTGCTTGCTTCCAGCCTTACTCACTGCCATGTCATCTTGCTGGCGCGTCCCCACCCACCTGCCATCCTCTCTCAGCCTGAGGTGGCTGGCCCTCGTGGTCTCCCATCTGCACCCCGGCCCCTGGGCCACCTCCCTCAGGGCTCCTGCTGCCCTCCTGTCCCGTGGTCCCGTGGGGTCCACAGGTGAAGAGCACAAACCCACCAGCGGCCCCGTGGCAGGAGGGGTCCCTCGTCGGGCACTGAGGATGCTGGGACTCTCAGAGGTGTTCTGGGCAGAGGGGGCCAGGTGGGGGCCCTTTACCTGTGATGCCCACCGACCCTCCGGGGGCCTTCAAGCCTCTCCACTCACACCTCTCACCGGCCTGTGACCGCACTGCGAGGCCAGGAAGGCGGGGAGTTGTTCCCGTTTGCCGCAGAGAACACAGGGGCTCAGCGCGGACGACCGGCTCAGTCTCCCAGCCAGGCTGGGCGGGGGGCGGCCGTCTCCGCAGCCCCAGGCCTCTGGTTCTCGGGCGGCTGGGGTCCAGAACCAGTGTTATTCTCCCCTGTCCTGTCCTGTCCCATCCCATCCAATCCCGCTGTTTCTAGTTCTATTCTATTCTGTCCTATTTCACTATTCTATTCTTTTTTCATATTATTTATCTAATAATTTTTTCCTGTTCTTCCGTTGTTTCTTTTATTTCTCAGATAGTGGGCCTCTCGAATAGACCTGCAATTTTCTTTTCTGTTTGTTTAATTGTCTCTCCGACATTTGTCCCGTTTTCTGAGGGATTTCCTCAAGTCAGTCTCCCAAAAACTTCTGCTGCGTGTTTTGGTGCTGCTGCGGTACTTTCCCGAGGTTTGGGGAGGTGTAACTGATGAGCAGAACTCGCTGCGCTGGTGGCGAACCGTGTGACGTCTTGTCCTACGGAGCCACTGGCGGGGGGGGGAGTGACTGCACAGCCATTAGCACACTTGTCACCTCACGTAGCTCCCATTTTCTTGTGACGAGGGCGTTGAATATCTTCCTCTGCCGCCCAACTTCAAGGAAACAGTGCAGTTTTACCAAGTCTCGTCACCGTGCCGCACTTGAGCTCCCCAGAGCTTACCCGACGGGTCGCTGAGTCTGTGTTAGCAGCCGCCCCAAATCTTTGGCCGACGTCCCCCTGCACCCGCACCTGCGGCTCCCGGCAACTACTTCCCTGCTCTGCTCCTGCGAGCTGGACGTCTTTAGAACCCAAACGCGGGTGCGGTGTGCTCCGGTGTTTTTACCTTCTAGGGAGATTTCATGCTCAGCAAACACCCCCATTTGAAAAGCGGTGTTCTTGCCTTGTTTCACGGCCGCGGTGTTCTTTCTTTGATTCCTGGGAGCACTCGCCACCGCCCAGCGACGAGGTTTTCTCCGCTCGCTGCCTTGTCGGTCTCCCCGAGTTCCTGAGTTAGTCAGGTGACGTCTGCCGGCTGAAGCTCCTGCTCCTCACTGAGGTTCCGCCGGTGTCCATGTGAAGGATGGCACACACATCTGGTGACACATCCGTGCCCACGGACGGGCCTGTGGAGTGATGACCTTCGCAGCTGGCTGAGGACCCACCTGCTTTCGGGGGGACCCGGTGTGGCACCCCCTGACCACCTTTTCCTTCGGCCTGGCGAGTTTATCCATGGAGGGACTTTCCGGTTTTTGGCCACAAGAGCGTCTTGGGTCCGGTGGTGACTCCCCGGAAGGGCATGCCCAGGTCCCGCCCCCAGGACCTCAAGTCGCTGTCAGACACGTTCGACCCTGCAGAGAATTTTTGTGCATTTATTTGAGCCAAATTGACGACAATTGCCAGGAAGCAAAAATCTCAATGGATTGAGAAAATGTTCTGGAAAATGATAGTTTTGCAGCTTATTTTATACACTTTAGGTTAAGAGAGTGGGAGAAAATAAACCAGGGAACCCCTGGGACTGGGTGAAGAGTAAAATTCAGAGGCACAACCTTCTTTTGCCTCGACAGAGAGGGCAGTTACCCACGAGCACCCCCAGCCTTCGGAGGTGGAGCCGGGGAGCCAGCCAACAGCCAGGGGCTCCGTACCTGGGGCTCTGGTGCGGTGGGCAGGCCCGGAGGGGCCTGGAAAGGAAATCACCCTGACATTCCCAGGGCGGGCTGTCGTCAACCCAAAAAGACAACGGGCAGGCTCAGCTGACCTAAAGCCTGACCTTTGTCAAGGAAGCCACAGGCCGAGAACGGGACTCACAGCCAGGACCCTTCTCGTTGGGAAGGTGTGCGGTCAGGCCGTCTCGGTGGTAACTAGAAGTCTCTGTGTGTGTGAGGTTTAGCACGCGGCCCCTTTTTGTCCACGCCCTGAATGCGTCCCTATTTGAAATAGGGTCCTTGCAGATGCAACGAGGTAAGGCGAGGTCACCCAGGGGAAGGGTGGCCCCTAACCCGTTTCACCCCTCTCTTCCCGAGGAGACAGAGGCACCCAGGGAGCAGGGCGGGGGGGGGGGGCAGCAGGTGCGGAGATTGGGGTGATGCTGCCACAGGCTGAGGGGCGCCTGGAGCCCCCAGAGCTGGAAGGGGGCTGGGAGGACCCTCCCCTGGCAGCTGCGGAGGGAGCGCGTCCCTGCGGACACCTCGGATTTGGACTTCAGCCCCTGGAGCGGGGACTACACTTCCGCCGTTTCGGCCTGCCGTGGTGTGGCACTTGGCTCTCCGCCGCCGCTGCGGAGAGCGCGAGTGACTTCCGCGGCGTGTTGTGGGGGCTGGGGGGCTGGGGGGCTGGGGGGCACGTGTTCCCTTCCATCCAGAGACTTTACCGAACGCTCCCACCCCTTCTCGGTCCCTTGAGGGTCTTGCCCCTGCCTCATTCTGAGCCCGTGTCCATCCGGAGTTCCTTGCTCTTGAAACTCACCTCCCCATTCCTCTTGGGGTTTGGAGGCGCGATCCGCCTGGGGCAGGATCTGGGCCTTGCATCCTCTCCACTTAGACCCCCCAATGACCCTTGAGCTCCCTGCCTCTTCCTGCTCTTGCTAATTAAACGGCACCTCCTAAGGGAACTGCCTGAGCTGTCCCGGGGGAAGTGAGGGCGCCCTCTTCTGGCCACCTCTGGCATTTACCTGGGGTGCGCCCAGACTTCTTCCCCCCGGGGTCTGGCCTGCAGGAGGAGATCCCCACCCACCCTGCAGGGCAGTCTCCACCTCTGGGTCCTCCAGGGCGGCCTCCCCGCCCCGCACAGCCTTCGCTCACAATAGCCCTTCAGTGCCCGTGGCTGTAAGAGCAAAGGAAGGGAGAGGGCAGTGAAGCTGAAATGAGCTGATGTTTGACTTCACGCCTGAGAGAAAATCAATCCTGAGGCTACGGTTGTTCAAGAAAGAACCAACCCACCCATTTCTTTCCAAATGGAATTCATAGTTCAACGTAAAAAAAAAAAGAAATGAGTCAAGCTGGAACTTTGGTGTAGTCTGGTAATTATAGCACCAAATATCTCCTCGCTAAAAAGTTTGAACCCCAATCAACAGCTTCTTGGACCGCCTCCCTTGGGTTTGCCATCCTTAAAACTAATCAGCTGAGCACGGCTTACAGCTCACCAAATTCTGGGAAGTATGCTATATTTTTAACCCGGCGATTTGACACAAAGTTTCCTAGCGCCAGCTCAGTGCTGGCTCATGGCTTCTGCTCACAGCCATCCGCTCCTTTCCCCAAATGGAGGGGTTCACACGTTCCCCCAAAGTGACCGCTTCGGGGTAAATAGAAAGTTCCTCCTGTTGGGCGTTTCTCTGCAAGAACGTGCATCGTCGTTACGAGGCTGTTCCCCAGGCTCCGCAAGTCCACGGCTCAGGACCCGTAGCCCGGCCCCACGCCTCACGGGGCGATGCTTTCGCGAACGCCTGGCCTCCGACGTCTGGTTTCCGTCTCAGGCTTGGTGTCCGCACGCCTCTCGGTGACAAGGACTTCACTTCCTGTCTGTTCGATGAGAAAAGTAGCTTTAAGAGAAAGTGAGGAAAATCCAGAGGAGGATTTTCACGATTTTTCACGAGAGCCAGGGTGGTCGTGGGGCTGCGGCCCTGGGAACCGCCGCTGACCACTCAGGCGGCAGGCAGGCTGTCGGGGTTGCAAGTCCAGGGAGCCTAACTCAAATCGGTGCGAGCAAAGAGTAACGTTTGGCTCACACAGTCAGGGGGAGAGCGGAGGTGGGGGGGCCCCATATGCGGAGGGGTCTGGGGACCTCTGGAAGCAGGGATCCACGGTTCCGTCCCCTCCTGTCTGCTGGCTCCCTTCGCGTGGCTGCAACTACGGCAGCTCCTGGGGTCCCCTCAGGGAGCCCCAACACCGGCTGGCTGTGGGCGCACACTGGGAAGCCTGGGCCGGCTGGCTGGGCCCGTGTGTGTGTGTGTGTGTGTGTGTGTGTGTGTGTGTGTGTCCCGTGCCCGCCCCAGAGGCTCTGCGGGAAGCTGGCGGCCGCTCTGGAAGCACATGATGGAGTTCGGGGAGGGCTGTCCCCCTGAGAAGGGAAGTGCGGGCTGGACAAACGACAAAACAGATGTCCCCGACGGCACTCCAGTTCCCTTTGCAGCCGGCTGTGCTTCGGCCAGTGGAGGAGAAATGTCACTGAGCCTCAGACTCTCCGAAATGGCCGCCACAGCACGCTCTGAGCAGCGGACGAGCCCGTTGGGGGTATCTCAGCACAGTCTTTGTACCAAGTGCGGGGCGGGGCAGGGGCGGCGAGCACCCCACCACCCTCCTGCCTCGGCCCTGAGGCTGAGGCTGGGGGCACAGTCAGAGCCAGCGGCCTGGGGCTGGAGGTCAATGTGGTGGATACAGCAGGACCAGGGGTCAGCGCTGGGCCAATCCTGATGTTGTCATGACGGCGACCTCGTGTTCCGCAGATGAGGGAACTGAGCCCAGACAGGACTTGCCCAAGACCCACAGTTTATTAGTAGCAAGAAGTCCTCGTTCCCACTTTCCACTGTGCTGCTGAAGGAAGCTGACAGCGGCCCAGGGTTGGGGGGCACTAAGGAGCTCCAGCCACCCCCCCCACTGCAGGGTCCTGGGGTCGGGGGGCGGGACAGCTCAGCTCCTCCTCCGTGGCTGTGTTCACACCCCTTCTCTTGAAGTTGCAGGTTACCCCTTTGGTGCATTTCACTATAAGCTGACTTTGGAATCTCACAGACCACCCCCCACGCCCCCGGAAGGGGCGCTCCAGCCTCACACAAGCACACCATCCGTGACCCCGTGACCCTGCCTGCAGACGCAGACCCCTGCTGTGGGGTCTGCAGGCGAGTCCTTCCGCTGCACCCCCCAGGCCCAGCTTCTTGCAGGAACCCGATTTTTAGCTCAAAGGCAGAACTGCCCCTCCACGTCCCTGGTCTTCCTTGCTCAGTGCTTCCTGAGCATCGGCAAGTCTGGGCGAACCGGGACCCCTGCACGTGATCGGTGAGTGCAGGGGCACCCCTGCAGGATTCCGACGGGACAGGCCCTCTGAGCACGTACCCCAACTTTATTTATTTTTCAAAGTACGTTTACTGATTTTAGAGAGAAAAGCAGAGAGAGAGGGAAACATCGATGTGAGAGGGAAGCACTGATTGTTTGCCTCCCATACGAGTCCCAACTGAGAATCGAAACCTCAACCTTTTGGGGGACAGGATGACGCCCCAACCCCCTGAGTCGCACTGGCCCGGGCGATGCGCCTGGCTTTAGAACCGACGCCTCCCCGGTCCCGCCAGGGGGATGCACAGCCGTTGGCGCCTCCGGCTGCTGCCACTTCGGAAACAGAATGCAGCTTTTCTCCTGTTTTCGGAATACCACGATGCTGCAAGATTGGGGCATAATCATGCAGAACCTAGATTTTTCTTTACCCAGAATGCTGCGGTCTTTGTGTCCGCTTGTTATTCGTGGAAGTTTTCAATGCCTGTTGGCAAGGGCCTTCTGGTCTCGAGCAGCATCCTCGGGGCGCAGAAGCTGGGGTGTGGCTGGGGCCCCGGAAAGGCCTGCCCCGTGCGGGGCCGTGGAGGTACCTCTTGGCTCATCCAGGGGCTATGAGTTTTGACTGGGGACAATGGTCACAGAGGTGGGCTTCTGGGGCCCGTCAACTTCGTGAATGCTACCAGTGCTTATTATGGGATGCTGGTTGTTAGGGTGGCGGGGCTGGGAACCATTCTGGGGGGGTCCCATGTGGACTTCCGGGAGCTCCGTCCTGGAAGCTGGCTGTGAACGGCCCACGCCCCACCTCCCAGGGCGCCGGCAGCACCGTTGGTCCCGTCCCCACTGCCAGGCCGTCCGCAAAGTCAGGGCCATAGGAGCCGTGCCTCCTGCGGTCTCCTCTCCAGCAGCATCGACTTCCTTCGGTGAATTAAGAGGATGAGATGCAATTTGGGGAGAAACCATTTCACATTTCGCCTAAAAGACGAATTCGAACACTTGCGCGTCGTGCGATGGTGCGGATGAGACTCCTTATTGGGGTCTTTCCCAGAGAAGAGGCGCCGAGGCCGAGAGGCCGCAGAGACACCTGTGCGCCGGGGCTGTGCCCCCACCACCCCGCGGGGGCCCGGGGTTCTTTCCTTCTTTCTCTCCGCCTGCCGCAGGGAATCCGGAAGCACAGGCTCACAGGAGCGCGACGCCGAGAGCTGACGTGTTAGGGCACCGGCACCAGCTGGGGCTCTGTGCAGGACAGCAGAGCCCGCCTGGCCGCCGCCGCCAGCCCGCGGGGATTCGTGGTGGGGGGGCTCGAGGAGCGGCTGCAGGGCCACGCCGTCCCGCCTCGGTCCTCCGGCCTGCCCCGGGAAGTGGGGACCGGGGCCGCACGGCAGAGCCTGTGCTGAGGTGCAGGTGCTCAGCTGCGGTCCAGGGTTCGGGAAAGAGGATGGGGTGGCGGCGTCCTCAGCTGGGATGCAGAGTCACCAGTTCCCTTCAGCCGCGGGCGGGAGCCGTGGTGCTACTGGGGGTTCTGAGCCCAGCTGCCCCTGCCCCCCTGCCCCTCTGCACTGGGGAGGAGGCTGGAGTCGCCTTTAGAATTCTGCCCGCCACACCTGGAGGGGTGGGCGCGTCTCTCGGGGGGGCAGCCACAGGCAGTTCTCCCCGAGGGGTGTCGCTGTGAGTAGCTGCTGCTGTGGGCACCCCCCCCCCGGGAAGGGGTCTGGGGGAGGCTGCTGCTCGGCTGCCAGGGGCCCTGTGGCCCACGAGGTCCCTCCAGTGGCCTGCAGACCCAGGACCCTCGATGTTTAGGTCGGTGCTGACCAAAGTTGAGACGGTCCCCCGGGGCCCAGTTGGCAGAGAGGAGCGGGACATTGCAGTGAGGACCCTGAGTCCCGGGCGGGAGCCGGCGAGGAAACCACGGGAGCTTGGGTGCTCCGTCTGGGGAGCGTGCGGGAGGACCCTGGAGATTCGCCTCCGACGGTCACCAGCCTCGGGGGTTTCCGGAGCCACAGGCGGCGTTGGAGAGTTAGGTCGTCGGTGACCTGGGACAGTTCAAGGTCATCGAGTGCGGTGCCTGACTGAACCATGTTCTCTCTTTGACTCTTGTTCTCCCGGTTCCGAGGAGGGGCTCTTCTCAGCTATTTTAAACGGTGTTTTCCCACACATCACACGGGTGGTAATGTGCCTCCCCCTCGGAGCTTCCACTCACTCCCTCACCCACAGGTGAGGAGCCGGGACTCGCCACGGTGCGCCCCGTCCCCTAGCCTGACATTCTGCGGGCTGGACCCCAGGGTGCCCTGGGGCTGCGGGAAGGGTGCGGGCATGGTCTCTCGGGCGCTGTTCCCCCTTATTCCTTAGGCTTAAAGGGGATGCTCAGTGGAAAGGAAGCCAAAGCACCCTTCAGGTGTCTGTAATGCAGGGTCCCGCACAAATAATGTCCCTTTTTATTAAAAAGTCACAAGCACGCAGTTCTGTTACGTAACTGTCACCCTCGAGCACCCCACCTGACATGTTCGGTGAAACATTCACGTTAAAACCATGAGTTATCACACCCCTGGTGTCACCCTGCCCACCACACGGGAGTGGGCCTTCCGCCTGCCGGACCCTGCATTCCACGCTGACCGAGCTGTCACGGGGGCCCGGGCCAGGGGAGCAGCAAGAAGCTGGGGCGGGCGTGTCCCAGGCCGGGGCTCAGCTCGGAGCTCTGCGACGGGCCCGGGGTCCCCTCATCTGTGAAATGGGACCCTCCCCGGCCTAACAAGAGATGGCGGGCGCATCCCTCGGAAAGGGCTTGGGGTGTCGCTGTCTGCCCTCGGAGAGAGAACGGGTATCCAAGGGTCAGAACCGCGCCAAGCCTTGCAGAAACGCCAAGTTCTCGCTCAAGAATTTCCTTGAAACTCTGAGCAAGAGAACGGTTCTCTTCCCCCTGGACGTGCCCCGGAACGGGTTCCCCGGCCTCGCACGCAGAGTCATTAGCTTCAGGACTGTGAGAAGAGAGGAGGTCTCGGTGCCTTCTCACCTCCTCGTGGGCGAGCAGAGCTTCGGGAAGTGGGAAGCCGGGGCGGCTTTGGCTGCGGAGTTAACATTTGAGAGGGGGGAGGCTGTGAGGAGAGGTCCCTGCTCAGAGTCTTCGGGAGGGACCGGGCAGGCGGGCGCGGTGAGGGCGGAGGGACCACTGCATTTCCTGTTTGCCTTGCCGCCGGTGTTGGAAAACACCGCAGGAACACTGTGGAGACCCACGAAAAAATTCCGAAATTTATTCTCTTTGCCGCTGGCGGCCTAGCCCAAGAGGTGACGCGGAGAAGGGGCGAGTTTCTTTTTTTCGAGAGTTGGGGTTTGTGGGAGCTCAGCCCCACGCGTGTTGGGGGAAGGCAGTCCTCGGAGGGTGACCTCAGTGGCTGCAGGGCCAGGAGCAGCAGGGCTGAGTCTGGTTTTCATTTACAGTGCGGGGCGGCTGGCGGTGGGGAGGGGCCGGGAGGGGCGGGAGGAGGAGGGGGAGGAGGAGGAGGAGGGGCCGGAGGAGGCCCTAACTGTACCCCTGGACCCTGGCCAGTGTGCAGCTCGGTCTTCCCCCAAAGGCCGCTGCGCTCTCCCCTGCTCCAGCCTCTTGCAGGGACCTCTGGGGAGTGTTCCTCCTCCACTCAGGTCCCCTCTCCTACAGAAAGAAAGGGACACGCTGGGAGCTGGACAGCCATGGGCCAGACCCAACGTAACTGAGCACAGCAGCCCAGGGAAGCCACCTCTTCAGGTCTGCTCAGGGTGAGTGCGGCTTTCCCTTGCGGCCCCAAGGCTGAGCCCAAGGAGGGAGCGCTTTCGAGCTGGGGACCATGGGAGGTGGCTCTCAGGGTCCCTCCGTCAGTCAGCGTCTGCTTTCTTTACAAGTTGCGGGTCTCTGGAAGATGCGGCTGAGTTTTCTTTCTCAGTTTTCGGCCACTGGCCTTCCCTAACGCAGCTGAGGCCGTGGGCTGCCCGGGGGTGTACCTGGGCTGCCGCCGTGGGGCACCTGGGGTTTCCATCTCAGCCTGTGCTCCCGGGCAGCTGTGCTTCTGGGTCCACAAGGTGGGGGGAGCCACCTTCTCCTTCCCCGACTCGGTGGAGTCTGCTTTGTTAGCTGGGGCGTCTTGGGGAGAATCCCAGAGCTACCTGCCAGGCTGCTCCGTGGGAGGTGCCTCTGAGTCCTCCCAGGCTCGCGGGTCCGGCTGGTGGAGCGCATCAGCTGGGGGGATTGCGGTGACTTTAGTGTCCAGGTTCGGGGCCAAGTCAAGAGTTAGCCATGGCCGTCCGGGCTTCATCTTTTCAGGAACCTCCATTGAAGTCTTTGTCCCCTGGGGCTGCTTGAAGGAGCTGCAGGGTCAGACGAGGAGAAGGCGTTTGGGGTTTGGGCGGCCTGCCCAGTGGATAAGGCCGGGGGCCCCGGGGCCACAGGCCGGCCTGTGCTGCCCAGATGGGGGCGGGTGCCAAGCTGGGAAGCCCAGGCTGCTCCCTGGCCGGGAGGGTGGGGCTCGGTCCTCTCTCCCAGGATGGAAAGTGTTTCCTGACAGTTGCCAGCCTGCCTTGGGGACCTCGTTCAAGGGCTTACTGTGTTAGGAAATCAGTGTGGGGTGGAGCAGGGTGGGGTCCTGGGAAAGGCCCCGTGGAATATGGGGGACTCAAAAACCCAGCACTTCACTGCCAGCCCAAGGGGCAGGGATAGGGGCTGGTCTGGATCCCAAGAATGAACCTCTCTGAGCCTGTGTGGAGGGGGGTGCCCTGCACCCAGTGGGACCGCAGGGCTGGGGCCCCTTCCCAGGTGGGTCCTTGAGAGCTGTGGGGTTGAGGACTCCCAGGGTGCTCAGAGCTCATGCGGACAGACTATGCTCACCCTGGGGTCCCCTGCCTCCCAGGGGACCCCATTCCAAACACTTTGGAAACTTGCACAGAGCTGGCCTTACGCCCAAGCAGTCTTTGCTTCTAACCCAAATCCTACGGAGCAGCAGCGGGATGTTGGACATTGTCGGGACTTCTGGGGTGTTTGCTGGGCCGCTGGTTGCGCGGGGGGTGGGGTGGGGTGGGGGGGTGTCCCTGGTGCGAGCCTCTGAGGTATGGCCCTGCGGTTCCAAAGAGGGAGAATGGGACTCTCCCAGAGGCGGACTTACCCGCCGAGGCCCCAGGACCCACAGGCGGCCGAGATGGCAGGAAATCCCTGACTGGGGCAGGAACGCTGACGGCCTCTGGCAGGGACTCCGGCGCCAACATGCCTCTGGGTTTGCACGTGCCGTCTGCTTTGCGCCCCCGGAAGATGGTGCCCCGCTCCCTCGGTCTGTTACAAGTGATGGGAAACTGCTCCGGGCTCCCCGAGTCCCTGCCGGTGCGCGGAGGAAACCGCGCTGGGCAGGTGAGCCTGGGATGGAGTGGGCGCCGGCTCCCTCATCAGGCCGCCTCCTGTGGGCCTACGGCTGCGGGCGCCCACGTGGGGGGTGGGGTGGGGGGAGGCGAGGGGCTGTGGGAGGAATGCAAGATCCAGGAGTGGCCACGTGGTCTTGACGGCTTCTCGGTTGAGACGGACGTTTTTCATCCTGGGGTTAGGGTCTCCTTCCGTGTGCCGGGCAGTGAGGCAGCGTTGAGAGGACCTGGGGTGGAGGGCCCCACTCGGGGAAGGGCCCCAGAGCTGGGTGGTGCCCCGTGGCTGCCCCGTCTTTTCCTGGTCGGGGACCTGGAGGGTGTGGCCACCTCCGGGTGCCCATGGCCCTCTGGCGATCGGGTCTGCGGTGACTGTTTGCGTTTGGGTCTTAATGGGTCGCATATTTGATGGGAGAAGGGCATCTTCCTGAACAGGGATTGTCCTTTGCCTGCACCCCCACATGTCCACCGTGTGTAGGGCTCGCTGCCCCCCTGCTGTCATCCCACTGAGCTGAGAACCTGACACATCTGTGGGGGTGGGGTGGGGGGCAGCCCTCTGGCATTTGGCGATCAGTCTGCGGCCCCTGTGGGGCACCCCGTTGGACCTCGGTGGTGGGTGAGGGGCTGCGGCGGCCACCCCCCGAAGCTGGCTCAGACGCCCTGCCCCCTGAGAAAGCCGCAGGATCTCTGCCGCTGCCGGGGGCAGGTCTCCCCCCCAGCGCTCGGGCACCGGAGAGCGAAGCGTGGTCCCCACCGGCAGGGCGTGTCAGCACCCGCTTTCACATGAGATTCCACGCTGGGGATCGGAAGCGCCATGGCAAGTCACGGGTTCTGTGGCAGGCAAGTGTCTCACAGGCGTGGCAGTCATTCAGCCAAAAGTCTCATTTGGAAATTGGCCCTTGGCACCGTTCTCCTTGGAAGAACCGGAGGGTTTGTTATCTCTCGGAGAAGAATCGGACGTGGCCTGAGATGCCCCCGTCCGAACGGGGCGTCGTGCCTCCCATGGGCTCTCCCACCGGGACCCGAGGGAGTGGACTTTGCCTGGTGCCTTAGCCGGGGAGGCGGCGGTGAAGCCCTGCACCGCCCACGGGAGCAGTGGGTGACCCTGGGGGCGACCTGGCATTTCCAACGGTTTATTGGCCACTCTGGCTAAGGAAATGAAACCCCCCGCACGGCACAATTTAAAGCAGGGAAGCTTTAAAACAAAGTCCCTGCGCATTCAGACAGCTCCGAACCAGATATTTGTAGACACGGTTTCTCTCTTCCCAATGTAAAAATTCTGAGGAGAACCCTGCCCTTCACAGAAAACGTGCTCTTTGTCCTCTCTGAACCCCGGGTCACGCCGGCCTCCCACTCAGCACCCACCGCGTCCCGATTAAGTTCCCTCGGAACCGAATTACATTAATACTCAGAAACGTAACTTTTGATGCCTTTTGGTCTCATAGGCTATTTTGGGAAGGAGGTGAAATTTTAATGAGTTACAGCCTTGTTCCTGAAAGTGAAGTTTGGTTTTCTTTCCTCTAGAGGGCGGTATGTCCCCCTGAGCTCCCGAAAAGAATCTCCGAGGGACCCGGGAGTCCTTAGGGTGGGGTTTCCGGGTCTGCGGGGAGAGCGTCCTTAGCTATTCCGCAGAGCGGGGAAGGTGCGGCGGGAGGGCGGGGGGACGTCAGGAACCACTGAGAGGTGGTTTCAATGCAAAGTGTTGGGGAAATGGGGCTGCAGCCTCCAAGGAAGATGTAGACGTACAATCTTTTCTAGCTCAGGTAGGAGGGCATTGAGGGGAAAGCTCGCTTTGCAGGGAGGCATTCTGCAAGCCACAGAACTTCGTCACAAGGGCATCGACCTGATGGGTGGGAACGTCTCCGGGAGACGCCCGCCACACCTGCCGAGGAAGGTGTGAAGTAGCTGCGTGGTGTTTCGGCACCAGAGTGAGATCGCGCAGCCCTGCCGGGCCAGGTCCAGGCGGAGTTCCTGAAATTTATTTATTTTTCATTTACATCGTGTCACGATTTTATTTTATTTTATTTTATTTTCTACATATATTTTATTGGTTGGGCTATTACAGTTGTCCCAATTTTTCCCCCTTTGCCCCCTTCTGCCCTGCCCCCCTTCCCTCCAGCAATCCTCCCCCCGCCCCTTAGTTCACATCCATGGGGTCATGCATATAAGTTCTTTGGCTTCTCCATTTCCTATACGGTTCTTACCCTTCCTCTGTCTATTCTGTACCTACCAATTATGCTTTTTGTTCCCTGTACCTTCCCCCCCCCGCCACCTACCCCCCCACGGGTAA
>PVKU01002329.1:187335-234072 GCA_004027475.1 Anoura caudifer | reverse complement strand
CCACCCACCCATCCGTCCATCCACCATCCATCCACTTATCCATCCATCCATCTACCATCCATCCATCCACCCACCCATCCATCTATCCACCATCCATCCACCCATCATCCATCCATTTATCCATCCATCCCTTCATCTATCCACCCATCCATTCATCCACCCGTCACTTTATCCATCTGTCCATTCACCCATCCATCCCTTCGTCCATCTGTCCATCTGCTCAGCCATTCAGTAGCTTTTTACTGCGAACCAGCTCTGCCTTGGGCCAGTGTGGGGACTTTGTGCAAACAGCTCTGGCTCTTGCAGGCAGGCAGACCTTAAAGGAATGACCATGGGGGTGTGACTCATGTGCAAGGGGGGGTGGGGCTGTTACCGGGGCATGTGACAGAGAAGCTAGTGCCAGTTGGGGCAGGGGTCAGGGGACCCTTCTTGAGGAGGATGAATCCTGGCCCCCACTGGCACTCTCTGTGACCTTGGATGAGTCCCCACGCCTCTTGCCCTGCTTCCCACTCTGACCCTTAGTGGGCATGGCCCTAATCTGCCTGCACGCTGGGAGGCCTGTTGTGCAGGACAAGGAAGGACACAGAGGCAGGGCAGGGGACCGGCGGGAGGCACAGCCCTGTGCTGGCTTCTCTGTGGTGGTTATTCTCAGGGGTCTTGAAGTTAGTGAGAACTCACCAGGAGTCCACAAAGAGCCCTGAGCTCTCCCTTGTTATTTATTATTATTATTATTAATTATTGTTATTATTGCTGCTGCTAGTACCTTCTGTGATGTGTCGTGGACCAGGTGTTAGGCTGAGTGCTCTCATATATCCCACTCATTTAAGCCCCCACCAGCCCTGTCAGGTAGGTGGGAATGGCCGTGCCCACTTGAAAGACGAGAACACTGAGGCACTGAGCAGCCCTGTCATCTGCCCAGGGTCCCACCAGCAGGTGTGGGGTCTGGGACCTGCCCCGGGTGTCCTGGAGCCAGAGCTGGTGCTCTCGACCCTGCGGTGGTGTGTGTGCCCTTCTGGGTCTAGTTCCTGTTACCGACACCCCCGTTTTACAGGCGAGGACTGGGGCCTCAGGGGCCTGACTTGCAGGGACCCAGTGAATGATGCAGGCCTGTAGCACGCTCTGTCTGGCTCTCTCCAGGCCCTGCCTGCCCTGTGTCCTGGAAGAGCCCCGATGGCAGGCTCCCTGCCTCTAGCATGGGACAATGTGTCCCCTCCCCCCACAGGCCCAGGGACCCATCCAACGCACCCTGACCCCCATGAGAGGAGGAGGGAAAGCCCAGACAGACCCCGGGGTGGAGTTTGAGCTGTGTGGCTTTGCAGGGGTCTCTCACCCTCTCTGAGCCCCGCCCTCCCTGAGGGCCATCCGGGGAAACCCCAGACGGGAGGGATGCTGGGGACCATGGTGGGAGAGCACCAGGAACATCAGATGAAGTGGCACTGTCGCTCACTTGTTCATTCATTCACTCGATGGAAGTCTGTTCTGCCCTACTGTGTGCCCAGCCCCTTCCTAGGCACTGGGGTTCCAACTGAGAAGATTGGGACCCTGACCTCAGGGCACCAATGGCCTAGGGAGGGAGGCAGACAGCATCCCAGTGCGAGGTGACAGGTGTGGTTAGGTGGCACTGTGGAAATTGGGGGGGGGGGCGCTGAGGATAATGGGAAGAGAGGCCCCTGAGGAGCCAAAGAGCTGCTGTTTGCACAGAATGAACAGAGGGGGCAAGTCACATGACTGTTTCAGGAGAGAACATTCTAGGCAAGGAACAGCCAGTGCAAAGGCCCTGAGGCAGGTGTTGCTAAGTGAGTTTGAGGAATAGGAGGGGCCCAGAGAGGGGAAAGGGAGGCAGGGCTGGGTTAGAGGCCTGGGGTGAGGACTGTGGAGTAAACCGGACATCCCTGGTGGGTTCTGAGTGGATTTCGGGGTGCTTCTGGGTGCCGCGGAACAGGCTGTGGTAGGCGAGGTCAGTGGCGGCTCACACCAGGGTGGATGGAGGCAGCACAGGTGGGGCTGGCTGGATTTGAGGTGACCTTTGGCCGTGGAGGGGAGATCAGAAGTCCATGATGGGCTGGATGTTGGGGTGAAAGACAGAAGGCAAAGGCGACCCTCAAGTTTGGGTCTCAGCCCTAGCGGGAAGTTGGTGTGGTGTGCTGAGATGGGGGGTGGGGGGCCAAGCAGGTTGGGAGGGGATGGGGAGCTGGGGGGGCTGGGTTAGTCTTGGGCTGCCCACTCACTGTTCCATGGGGTGTCTGGCAGGCAGGTGGCCACGTGAGTCTGCAGCCAGGGTGGGGCAGGTGGTGTCAGTGAGAAACCGAAGCTTCTCCAGAGCTGGGAATAGAGGCTCCCAGAACCAGAGACCAGACCCCTGGCGGGCGGCAGGGGCTGGGGGGCGGGGCTGGGGGCTGGACTCCAGATGCTGTCATCGGCCAGCAGTCAGGACTCTGTCGAACAGTCAAACAGGCTCAAGAGGCATGAAACTGTCTGAGCAGCCCACGCCTCTGGGCTGGGGTGTGGGGGAGGGGAGCAACGGCCTGAGCGAGGCCCAGAGTCGGACGGCGGGTTTCCGGCCTTTCCACCTGCCTGTTTCCTCAGCGAAGGCCGAAGGTCCCCTCAGGGAGCACGTGGACCGCACACTCAGCTGTTAGCGCTGGAGCAGGAATGAACTCTCCCTCCGTGTCGTCCGGGCGGCCTGGGCCTCCCTGGTGCCCAGCGCCCTTCTCTCTTGCTTGTAGGCCCCGGGTCCCTCCCTTCGAGGTGGTTCACAGCCCGGGGGCCCTCACAGGAACGAGGCCAGCACAGCTACGTGACAGATGAGCTGGGGCAGATGAGCTGTCTTTGAGGCAGCTCTCCCCGGGCCCCCGCCCTGCAGCCCTAGCTCAGGGGTTGTCTGGATGCGGCCGGTGCACATTGTGACTCATGCCGGCTCCTGGCATTCCAGGCGCCGAGAGATCCGAGCAGCTCAAACATCAGGAGGAAAGTGTGGGGCCAGAGGGAATAGGGGAAGGGACCTGGGAGGAAGGCCAGGGTCAGGCTGCCCAAAGCCCCGGGGGTGTGGCCTGTGGGGTGGGCTTGCGACTGTACCCTCCATGGGGGTCACCTGACCCCGGCTGTCACCTCCCCCAGAAGCTGTATCCTTGCCTGTGAACCCCTGAGGCACGACTCCTGTGCCTCAGACACTCCAAGGCCCAGCTTCAGGCTGCTGGGCCTGCCCCCGTTTCCAGCTTCCTGGAAGTAAGTCCTAGCCCCCAAAACTGGCCTCAGCATCTGCCTCTGACTCACAGCCATGAGAGGACATGGGCATTCAAAGACGCTCAGCCATGAGCAGGAACAGCTGTGCGTCAGGCGGCCCCTGGGCCCTTCGGTCCAAACGAACAGCTCTCTCTGGGCAGGGCCCGTTCTGTGCACCGCCCACCACCCCGAGGCCCATGGGCCCAGCTGCTGACTGTCTAGCCTGCGATGGGTGTTGGGAACAGGCCCAGACCCACCTTCAGGGGCGCTGTGTCCTGTGCAGGCCCCTGGCTGGACCTCAGGAAGTATGTGCCCATCTGGCTTCCCTGCCTACCCGTCAGGCAGTCTGATGCCCTCGGGGCCCGCGTGGGAGGTCCCATTGCTGCCATGCACAGAATTCCCAAGCAACGGTGGCACCCCTCCCTCCCGGTTCTGTCCTTTTCTCTCTGTGTGTCCCCTGATCTGTCCCCTGAGTGAGGATGCAGGGGCCCAGGGCTGCCTCCTCTCCGTTGGAGTCCAGGGCCCTGACATCGGGCCCTGTGCGGTGATTTCACCCTGAAGCTTCCTGCCCAGCCAGGCACCAGCCTCCCGCAGCCCCAGCCTTGGGTCTCAGCCTTCCAGACTTTTCCGCTCAGGCTGCCCTGGCCATGTCCCCAAACAAAGAAACCCTGCCAGACTTCTTGCAGTGCAGGTGTGCTGGGTACAAATTCTCTTATTTATTTATTTTTTTACCTGAAAATGTTATTTCACCTTCATTCTTGAAGGATATTTGCATTGGATGTAGTTTTGAGTTGACAGTTTTTTTCTGTCAGCGTTTTAAAGGTGTGATTCTACTGTTGCTCATCTCCATAGTTTCTGATGAGAAGTCAGCAGCGTTCGAATTGTTGTTCTACTTCGGGTGAGGGCAGGTTCCCGCTGGCTGCTTCTCTGACTTCCTTCACGTTCGGTTTCCAGCAGTTCAGCTATTGTGTGCTTTCATTCTGCCCTGGGGGTCCGCTGAGCTACTGAATCCTTACAGTTTCACCTTTCACCGCATTTGGAAAATCTTGGGTATTATTTCTTTAAATATTTATTCTTCCTCATTTTCTCTTCCTTCTCCTTTTGTGGCTCCAAGGACAAGTATGGTTGGCATTTTGCTATTGCCCGGCAGGTCCTCAGAGCTCTGCACATTTCTTTTCAATCCTGTTTCTCTCCGTTCTTCAGATTGGATGTTTTCCATCGGTCTGTTCTGAGGTTACTGACTCTTTCCTCTTTTGTCCTGTTAATGAACCACTGGAGAACCAGTATCGGCACGTTATTATCAACTCGCGACTCCGGTCCGTGCTGACTTCGTTGGCCTTTACCCAGCGCGTTCCTCTGTCCCAGCGTTCTCTTCCGCTCGCTCACCGCGGCTCCTCGGGCTTCCCTGGGTAGCGAGAGTTTCTCACGCTTTCCTTGTTTGTGATGACCTTGGTACCTTGGGGAGTGCAGGTCACGGATTTCGTAGAATACTCCTCAGCTGGGATTTGCTGGATGTTTTCCTGATGATGGTCCTGGAATTACGGGTTTGGGGATGGAAATCAGAGGTAAGGTGCCATTCTCAGTGTGTCCTCACCCAGGGGGCTAGGATGCCCCAGAGAGATGAAAATGAAACAGAACAAAGCAAGAACCACACCACAGCCCACGTGACCACACCCTCCGGGTTGTAAGGCTGAGAAGCTCTCTTTTCAGAAGGGAGTAGAGGTAGAATTTGGAAAAAAAAAGTGGTACCCAGTATCACAGGACTTACCCCTGCTGATGTGGACCTCGGTCACCTGGCTGAGGCGTCCACCTGCCTATACTGCACTGCTTAGAAGGCTGTCGCTCCGCCGCCTGCTCTAAAGAGCGGAGCTGCCCCCTCTTCTGGGGGCAAACTGTCTGTGCCCATCCCTGGGAACTCTTCCTCGAGGGACGTCTGTCTCACCCCGTGTCTCTGTGCCGGGTGGGGAGAAAGGAGGTGCATGAGACACAGCGCCGATGTGGTGCCTGTGTCACCTGATGCCCCTACCTGCACGGATTTTTCACGGGGACGACGGCAAACCTGCTTTTGACCCCCCCGGGGTGTACACATTTGTGTGAGCATGGACTCATGGATACATACGCTCTCCTGTGGATGTCCATCCGGTGCAGTTTATTTTGTGGCTCAAATTGTTCCCACTTTGCGGGTTTTTTTCCCCTTGGGGACTCCCTTGCTGGCAGCACACGGTGCTCCAGGCTCCTCTGGTGTCGCTCCTGCCCCAGAGCAGAGCCACTTACTCTCGAGGCGCCCGGATCCCTTTGCTAGGGCACGATATCGAAACCGAGATCTGCACCCTGGGTGGGCTCGGGGCAGTGTTACATCCGGGTCCTCTGAGCCGGCAGAGCGGGGAACGTGCATGGGGACCTGTGGACACACACCTGTAAACACCTGTCTGCCACCGTCTGCCTCTGCGCCGCACCGGAGCTCACGCCGCGCTCTCCGGCTCCAGCCCGTTACCACGCGGGCCATCTCAGCAGCCTGCCCTTGCTCACGTGTGAATTCCTGGCCCCGCAGTGAGAGACCGGATTCTGCCGGCCTGGGCCGTGCACTTAACCGTTCAGCCCCAGGCCCGCTGGGCACGTCCAGCGGTGTCAGCATGAACAAGCTGTCGCCCCCGGGAGACGGGGACCAAGCAGAGCCCAGTGCTGCCGGCACTTCCTCCCGTGTCAGCCCCCCAGACGCCGCTCAGCATCCCCCGTTCCCAGGCTCAGCGTCCTTCCCCCTGCCCCGCCCCCTCCGCGAGGCGGTTTCGTGAGGTTGGAATACAGTTCCAGTCTCTCTCACAGTCTGCATTCCTCCTGGGGACCCCTTGGTTTTCTAGACGATGTTTTGAATTTGCATGTGCTCAGGTCCTTTCTTTGTGCCACAGAGCTCTGTGGGTTTTGACAAATGCATCGTGGCACGCATTCCCCAGTGTAGTGCCACACAGCACAGTGTCATTGTCCCTGTGATGTGTCTGTCTGATCCCCCCACCCCATCTCCCTGGCAACCACCGCTCTGGTATTGTCCCTAGTTTTGCCTTTTCCAGAATGTCATAGAATGGGAATCATATGGCCCATAGCCTCTTCGGACCAGCTCCTTTCACTCAGTGATGCTTATTTAAATTCTGCCTACATCTTCATGGCTTGATAACGAATTTTTTTTTTTTTTAAATTGCTGAGTGACATTCTGCTGTCTGGATGGACTAGTTTATTTATCCATTCACCTGTTGCAGCACCCTGGCCGCTTCCTGCCTTTGGCCATGATGAATGAAGCTGGTATGAGCGTTTGCATACCGGTCTTTGTGGAGACCGGAATTTTCAGATCGCTGGGGTGAATGCCTCGGAGGGGTCGCTGCATCACGCAGGGAGACGTGTTCAGGTTGGTAGGAAACCTCTGCATTGTCCTCCGAGCGGCTGTGTCATCCTGCGGCTCCGCAGCCGTGGCCGGCGGGTCCTATCTCCAGGTCCTCCCCAGCATTTCACGTGGTCGGTTGTTTCATGTTTTAGCCATTCTAGTCGGTGGGCAGTGGCCTCTCCTTGTTATTTTATTTTATTGGTATTTGTGCAATTCCCGATGATGGGAGATTTTGAGTGTTTTTTTTTTTCATATCTTTTTTTTGTATATCTCTTTGCATATCTTCTTTGGTGAGATGTCTGTTCAGATTTTTTGCCCATTTTTAAAGTGAGTTGTTTTCTTATTGTGTGTTGAGTTTTATGACTTGTTTGTATATTTTGAATGCCAGGCCTTTATCACGGATGTGTTTTGTGAATATTTTCTTCCAGCCCATGGCTTGGGTTTTCATTCTTTGTAGCAGTGTGATTTACACAGGAGTTTTTAATTTCACAAAGTCCAATTCGTCAATTTTTTCTTTAACAGATCATGCTTTTGGTGAAACTCATTGTCACACCCAAGGTCACCTAGATTTTTTATGTTTTCTTCAAGAAGTTTTACAGTTTTGCATTTTACATTTAGATTTAGGAGCCATTTGAGTTAATTTTTTTGCTGAAGGTATAAAGTCTGTTTCTAGATTTTTTTTTTTAGATTTTATTTATTTATTGTTGTGGGGGGAGGGAGGGAGAGAAACATAATTGTGTGAGAGAAACATGGATCCGTTGACTCTCACACGCCCCCAACTGGGGACCTGGCCCACAACCCAGGCATGTGCCCTGACCGGGAATCAAACCTGCAACCTTCTGGTTTGCAGGTCGGCACCCAGTTCACTGAGCCACACCAGCCAGTGTTACTTCTAAATTCTTTTTTACTGCACATTAATGTCTAATGGTCCCAGCGCCGTTTGATGAAAGACTGTGCTTGCTCCATTGAATTGCCTGTCCCTGTGTCAGAGACCAGCTGACTGTGTTTCTGTGAGTCTGTTTCTGGGCTCTCTGTTCTTCCTGTTGGTCTGTCTCAGTTTTTCGCTAAACCCGGCTGTCTTGATTCCTGAGGCGTTGGACACGCCCTGACGTCGGGCAGTGTGAGTCCTCCACCTCCGCTCCTCTTCTTCGGCGTCACCTTGGCTCCTTCGTCCTTTGCCATAACCTTAGAATCAGTTTGTCGATGTCTGCTGATTGCTGGGATTTTGCTATGGGTTGTGGTGAATCTACAAAGCTGGGGAGAATTAACAACTCAGAATTGAGGCTTCCTGGCCTACAACACAGAATATCCTCCCACTTGTTTCCATACCGTCTGATTTCTTTCATTGGAGTTTTGAGACTTTCTGCATATAGACCCTGAACACATTTTGTTAGGTTTATACCGAAGCACTTAGTTTTTGGTGCGTTCGTAAATGATATGTTTTTAATTTCAAATTCCAGTTGCTCATTGCTGTTCACAGAAAAGCATTTGACTTTGTATATTAACATGTATCCTTGACCTTGCTTATAGCTCAGGAGTGTGTGTGTGTGAATTCTTCAGGGTTTTCTGTATAGGAAATCATGTCCACTGTGAACAAAGACAGTTTTATTTCTTTTTTCACAATCTGTACATTTTATTTCCTTCCCTTAGTGCCATAGCTAGAACTGCTGTTATGTTGAATAGAAGTGGGGGGAGGGGACATTCTTGCCTTATTCCCAATCTTAGAAAGTGTCTAATTTCTTTTTTTTATTGTTGACACTATTACAGATGTCCCCATTCCCCCCTCCCCTTTGCCCACTCCCCCCAGCCCCTGCCCCGCCCTTCCCTGGCCTTCACCACAGTGTCGTCTGTGTCTGTGGGTCATGCACGTATGTCCTTTGGCTTATCCCTTCACCTTCCACCCCGTCTCTCCTCTGAGATCTGTCGGTCTGTCCCATGTGTCCCTGCCTCTGGTTCTGTTCTGTTTATCAGTTTATTTTGTTCATTAGATCCACATATAAGTGAGGTCACATGGCATTTGTCTGTCTCTGACTGGCTTATTTCACTAGGCATAATGTTCTCTAGGTCCATCCATGCTGTGGTAAAGGGTAAGAGCTCCTTCTTTTTTATGGCTGCATAGTATTCCACTGTGTGTATGGACCGCAGCTTTTTTATCTGCTCTTCTCTGATGGGCACTTGGACTGTCTCCAGATCTTGCTATTTATTGTAAATAATGCTGCAGTGAACATTCTTTCAAATTAATAAGGCCATCCTACCCTGGATGTGCCTAATCTTGTCCAATTAGTGTTTTGAGATTCTTAGGATATATTCCCAGAAGAGGGATCACTGGGTCAAAAGGCAGATCCATTTTTATAATGTTCTGAGGAACCTCCGTACCGCTTTCCACAGTGGCTGCCCCAGTCTGCATGCCCGCCAGCGGCGCGCGAGGGCTCCCTTTTCCCCAGTCTCGCCAGCACTTGTTATGTGTTGGTTCACCAATGATGGCCATTCTGACAGATGCGAGGTAATACCTCATTGTGGTTTTAATTTGCATTTCTCTGATGATTAGTGATGTTGAGCATTTTTCATATGTATTGGTCCTCTGTATGTCCTCCTTGGAGAAGTGTCTATTCGTGTCCTTTGCCCACTTTCTAATTGGGTTGTCTTCCTAGGGTTGAGTTATGTAAGGTTTTTAAATATGTATTTTGGAAATTAACCCCTTATCCGGTGTATCATTGGCGAATACGTTCTCCCACATGGTGGGTTTCCTTTTCATTCTGTTGATGGTTTCTATTGCTGTGCACAAGCTTTTTTTTAGTTAGATGTGGTCCCATTTGTTTATTTTTTCCTTTGTTTCCCTTGCCCTGGGAGGTATATCGGCAAAAATATTGCTATGAGAGATGTCTGAGATTTTACTGCGTATGTTTTGTTGTAGGATTTTTTTTTTTTCCTCACCTGAGGACATTATTTTTCATTGCTTTTAGAGAGAGGGAGGAAGAGAGGAAGAGAGAGAGAGAGAGAGAGAGAGAAACATCCATCAGTTACCTTTCTGTATGTGCCGCGCCCCCCCCCCCCCGACACACACACACTGGGGATCAAACCCACAACCCAGGCATGTGCCCTGACTGGGAATTGGATCCACAACCTCTTGGTCCACAGAATGATGCCCTAACCAACTGAACCAGACCTGCTAAGGCTGTAGGACTTTTATGGTTTTACAACTTACCTTTAAGTCTTTTGAGTTTATTCTTGTATATGGTGTAAGAAGGTGGTCTACTTGCATTTTTTTGCATGTACCTGTCCAATTTTGAAGAGACTGTTTTTACCCCATTGTATGCTTTTGCCTCCTTTGTCAAATATTAATTGACCATAAATCAATTGGTTGATTTCTGGGCTCTCTGTTTTGTTACATTGATCTGTGTGCTCATTCTTGTGCCCGCACCAGGATGTTTTGATTACAATGGCTTTGTAGTATAGTTTGATATCGGGCATTGTGATACCTCTAACTTTGTTCTTCTTTCTCAAGATTGCTGAGGCTATTTGGGGTCTTTTTTTGGTTCCATATAAATTTTTGAATATTATAAATCTGTGAAATATGCCATTGGTATTTTAATAACATTAATTCTTCCAATCCATGAACACAGTATGTGCTTCCAATTGTTTGTGTCTTCTGTTTCTTTCTTCAGTGTGTTATAGTTTTCCGATTACAAGTCTTTTCCCTCCCTGGTTAAACTTACTCCTAGGCACCTTATTAGTGTATATATATATTTTTGGTAAGTGGGATTGTTTTCGTAGTTTCTCTTTCTGATAGTTCATTATTGGTGTATGAAAATGCCACTGATTTCTGAATGTTAATTTTGTATCCTGCTATTTTGCCATATTCATTTATTAGATCTAATAGTTTTTTGGTGGAGTCTTTAGGGTTTTCTATGTACAATATCATGTCATTTGCAAATAATGAGTTTTACTTCCTCCTTTCCAATTGGATGCCTTTTATTTCTTCTTCTTGTCTGATTGCTGTGGCCAGGACTTCCAGTGCTATGTTGAATAAGAGAGATGAAAGTGGACATCCCTGTTCTGTTCCTGTTTTAAGGAAAACACCTAGTTTTTGCCCATGGAGTATGATGTTGGCTGTAGGTTTTCCATACATGGCTTTTATTATGTTGAGGTACAATCCCTCTATTCCCACTTTGCTGAGAGTTTTTATCATAAATGGGAGCTGGATTTTATCCGGTGCTTTTTCTGCATCTGTTGATATGATCACATGGTTTTTGTCTTTCATTTTGTTATGTGGTGCCTCACTTATTGATATGCAAATATTGTACTAACCTTGCATCCTTGGAATAAATCCTACTTGATCATGGTGTACGATCTTTTTAATGTATTGGTGGATCTGGCTGGCTTATATTTTGTTGAGCAAAGTGTCTAATTTCTTACTACCAAATGTGATGTTAGCTGTAAGGTTTTTTGGTAGATATTTTTTACCAAGTTGAGGAAGCTCTCCTCTGTTCCTAGTTTGTTAATGATTTTTTATCAGTAATAAGTACTTAATTTTGCCAGTGTTTTTTGTACACTCATTGGTATGATTATGTTTTCTTATTTAATCTGTTGATGTGATGAATTATGTTAGTTGATTTTCAAATGTTGAACCAACCTTACAACTTGATCATCATATAAAATTCTTCTATGCATTATTGGATTAATTTGATAATATTTTATTGAAGATGTTTACCTTTATGTTCATAAGAGATATTGATCTGAGTTTTCCTTTTTATGTATTTATTTACTTTTAGACAGAGGGGAAGGGAGGGAGAAAGAGAGGGAGAGAAATATCAATGTGTGGTTGCCTCTCATGAGCCCCTTACTGGGCACTGGTACCACAACCCAGGCATGTGCCCTGACTGGGAATTGAACCGGCCACCTTTTGGTTTGCAGGCTGGTGCTCAATCCACTGAGCCACACCAGCTACAGCTGAATTTTCCTTTTTTATAATGTATTTATTTGATTTTGGCATTCAGGTAATGCTGGTTTCATAGAATGAAATTAGGAAGCATTCTCTCTGCCTGTATTTCCTGGAGGAGATTGTAAGGAATTGGTATCATTTCTTTTTTGTGTGTTTCATAGAGTTTACCAGCAAAACCACCTGGGCCTGGTGCTTTCTTTTTTGGAAACTCATTAATTATTGATTTAATTTCTTAATAGAGCTATAGAATAGGCCTATTTTTCAGTTTTATTGAAATGCAATTGACAAATAAAAGGATTAAATGGATGATCTCACTCTCCTCTCTCCTCCTTCCTCCTCCTCTTACTCTCTCTGCCCACGGGGCCCTTCCCTGTGGTCAGATGTCCGGTGTTCCACTGTCTGGGCCTGCTGCCCTGCAGCCGCAGGCTGGCCAGGCTGGAGAGGGCGGGCCCTGAATGGGGTGGCCTCAGAGGCCTTTGCCACCCTCACACGGTCTCTATTCCTTCCCAGGGCCCACAGTCCCTCCTATTTGGCAAGAAGGCCACAGGCAGACACCTGGTGTTTGAAGACCCCTAGTCACTCTGCCCTTGGGTGGCCCTGCTGGGTCAGGGCCCCAGTGGTCCCTGTAGTCACCTGTAAATGGGGACAGGTCTCCCTCTCTCCTCCTGCTCCTCTCGCTCCTGCCTCCTGCTCAGGCACTATGTCTTGGCACCCAGGGGCTGCCCTGCTGAGGCCTACAGACCATTCGTGGCCAGTCCTAGAGGGGTGGGTCAGGGTTAGGGCCCCGGGCACAGAGGAGGAAGGGCCCATTGGAGTGCATCCCTCAAACAAGTGGCGGAGCCGCCCTTCTGCCCTGGGGAGGAGGGCATTATGGGGACATCAGCACCCCTAGCCCCTCCCCAGAAAGCAGCATGGCTGTGAGGGGGGCTCCCTAGGACCCTCCACTCTCCGCCAGCATCTGCTCCTGTGGCCACCTGCTGCCCATTCCTGCTGCAGCCTCCTCCCTTCTGTCTCTGCAGGCCCTGGGAGCTGGGAGGCGGCTGTCAGTCCTGCTTCCTGCTTTCTGTCCTCTCCTCTGAGAGCCTCTGCCAGGTTGGGGACATGGCGGGCATGGGGACCAAGTGGCAGTGGGTGCTGGGTAGAGGCCTGCCCAGGCCACAGGACACTCCCCTCCCGAATGGGTTGTCCTTGGGCAAGGAGAGGCCTACTCTTCCCAAGCCACAGCTGAGAAGACTGAGGCCCCGAGGGGCAAGGGGCTCCTGGGCCTGTGAGCCATGGGAAGCAGCAGGGAGCTGGTGGGGGCTGAGTCTCCTCCACAGGCGGAGGCTGGGAGGGCTGGGGCTTTGCTCCCGGCTTGGCTCCCAGGGGCCTTTAGCATTGGCCTTCCTGTCTCTGGGCCTTGCTACCGCCTCCTGCGCACCCCTTGTTCCCAGGACTCTCACATGGGCTGGGCGTGCCTGTCCTTGCTTGAGCATGATGTCAGGGGCCTGCAAGGGGCATTTTGAGGCTCAGAGGCTCCGTGGGGAGAGCTTCGTGCGGGGTGGGAGCCTCCAGGCCCACTGCCTTTGTTCGGCACCTTCCTAGCTACGCCTGTAGGGCCTGTGCCCTGGGGTGCCTGCCCGGAATGCCTCCTCCTTCAGGAGGTGGGGGTCAGGGATGGAGGGCAGCAGGGGCCCCTTCCCAGGCCCCTTCTGCCTCCTCTGCCCCATCATGGCGATGGTGCGTAGGGCTCTGGTCCATCCCTGTGACGGGTGGGGGGAAGCTCAGGATTAGAGGGTTGGCGGGCCTCACCCCGATTGTGCAGGAGAAAGGGTTGGCTTGGCGCTTTGTGTGCATAGACACATATCGGTAGTGGTCAGGCCGCTGGGACTGAGTCAAGGACAGACAGCGGTAAAGAGGGGCTCCCTGCCTCCACCCCCGTTGGGTGCTCCGCAGCTGCACACCTTTGACAGATCACCTCACCTCGCCGCTCTGAGCCTTCCACGCCCTATAATGGGACCGAAGCGCTCCTGTCCCTCTGCCTGCCACATAACATGGGTGCAGCCCTGAGGACAGGGGTGCTGCTCAGGCCTCCCCGGCTCCTGGGTTAGATGACATGGGAAGTGAGCAGACTCGAAGGATGCATGGCCCGGGTTTGAGTCCCACTCCGGGGATCTCCAGCTGGGGTCCCTGGGTGAGTCACCAACCATAGCACCCTGTCTTCTCTCCTGTAAAATGGGCGTGGCAGCCCCTTCCTCAGTGGTGTCTGGCCCTTGGTGGGAAGTGGGGGTCGGCTGGCTGCGGGGTGGGCAGGTCTGCGCCAGGCCACCGGGGGCCTTAAACCTTGCGGGGAGATGCCTGTCTTTGCCCTCAGGCAGTGGGGAGCCATGGCTGGCTTAAGCAGAGCAGTGGTACCCCCGGATTGCCTTTGAGCATCACTCTACCTACCTAAGGTGTGCAAGCGGCGTTGCTGGTGTGGGGGCTCGGAAGGAGATGCCCCAAGATGCCTCTGTGGTGTGTACAATGGATTATTTTGCGCTAAAGGCCCCTGAGACCTTCCGGGCTCAAGAGAAACTTCTGCTGTCCCCATCCACCCTAACCACCGGAAGAGTCTGAGTCAGGGCCTGGCCTGCATTGAGGGATGACCAGAGGTCACCTTTTTGACCTCTGCAGGGCAGGGCAGACTTCTGCTTACTGGACACTCGGCTCCGCTCATCGTCCTGCAGCGGCCCTCTGAGGCCCCCGGGGCTCGCCCCGTCCTCGGCACAGAGTTGTGCACCCCCTCTTCCCCTTCTGTCTCTGAGGTTCGTGCGCCTGGGGTTCCGTGCGTACAAACTTACGTTTGATTTTCTCTTGTCACTCTGAACATTCAACCAGCCAAGAGGGCCAGAGCAGGTGAGGGGGCATTTCTGCCTTTGCCCACACTGGGGTTGGGGAAGGGACAGGAAGCTGTGAGAGGCGGGGGCTCCGTGGTGGCCGGGCCCAGGGCCTGGCTGGGCAGGGCCCGGAGAGGAGGGAGCAGTGTTGAGGGACACGCAGAATGTCGCAGGGTGGGTGCTCAGAGCCTAGACCGTCCAGCCTGGCGCCCTCTGTGTGGTGGCTTTGTCAGCCACTAGCTGTGTGAGCCCGCTGGCTGCCTAACCCCTCTGAGCCTCAGTTTCCCGAACTCCAGGTCTGGGGTCATGGCCCCATCTTTCTGCTGTTGTAGGATGTCCGTGAAGAAATACAGGTGCGAATCTGTATTTTCAACGGATGGGGCCTACCTGTGGGGACCTCCCAAATTTCTGACCTGGGAGATAAGGGGACAGAGTGGCCACCAATTGAAGTGGTTTCTTAGTTGGGAAATAAGTTGCAGGTAACAGACTAAAAATAACTGTGGCTTGAAATGGGGAGACATTTATCTGTCTTCGCAGAAGTCCATCCGGTGCAGGCCAGCTGTGCCCTGTGAAGCCCTCACGGCTCCTACTGTCCTTGGCATCTCACCCTCATTTGCGTGGTCCGAGGTGGCTCCCACCAGGTCTGCATTCCCATGGGTGATAGGACTGGGGCAGAAAGGAGCAGGCCCACACTGGCCCTTTAAGAGCATGACCCAGAAGTGGAACTGAGCTGTGCACTCTGCTCACATCCCATTGGTCAGAATGTAGTCACATGGCCACACTTACCTGCAAAGGATGCTGGGAAGTGTAGTCTTTCATGTGGGTGGCCATGTGTCCAGCAAAAATCAGGGTTTGTATGATGTAGGGAAACAGAGACCTGGAAGTCTGGGCCAGAAATGGGGAAGGTGGGAAGAGGAGCAGGTCGGGGTGGTGGTGGGGTGATATGTTCACTGTGGGTCGGCTCAGTTTGGGGAGGACATAATTCACTCCCAGAGTCCCCAGGCTGCCCTCTCCTGTAGACCTTCCTGCACGCTCAGACTCCTGCATCGCAGGGCACATGTCATGTCAGTGGCTGCAGCCACGTTCATCTGCCCTGGCGAGGACCCCGCCTTGCGTCATCTGGCTGCTCCTGGTGGAGCCGTGGGTGCCTCCGCCGTCCTCCAGGAAAGGGAAGGTCTCTGGTGAGCTCTCCAGAGACAAGGTGCCGACCAAGCCCAGCATCCTGCGTCTCCTTAGAGAGGCACCAATCTGTCACCCTGTCCTGGGAGGTGATATTGTTTCTGATATGTTGGTCAAGGAGGGGCTGGCTTTGGAGCCTTCCGCGGGGCCTCTTGCTCCCGTAGCTCTTACCCCACACACCAAGGACCGATGGGGGCAGGGCACCAGGTGCCGAGTGTGGCATTTCCAAGGATCCATTTGGGGATCCGGTAAGTCGGTGTGGTGGGAGCCGTGATGACACGTCACGTCTCTGGTGTCAAGGTCAGCTCAGGGCCAGCGTCCAGCGGTTCTCCAAGTGTGTGGGTGTTCCCCACCTCATTGCCTTGACAGCTCAGTGGCCGTCGGTCCCTTTGGAGGAAAAATCGGGAAAGATTACCATGAATACCTGTGGGGCCTTTTGCCTGGGGACGCAGCCGCCTCTCCAGGCCGATGTGTGCCTGCAGGCTGGCTCAGGAAGGGAAACCCGGCAAGGGGCTGCCTGCCCTCTCTTATTGCCGGGACCTCCCTCACTGGCACTTGACTTCTGTCGGCACCAACTAGGAGATGCCCTTGTCTGCTGCATCTGGTCCTCGGGCCCTAGCTCTCCCCTGGCCCGGCTGCTGCAGCTGCCCTCCGACCTGGCCGGCCATCGCCCCCATGTCTCGGTGGGTGCACGCTGCCGCCTGGCCTTTATGGCTTGGGCCCCACATCCCCGCTACACTCCGCGGCTGGGTTCTGACACCCCCTCTCCTGCCACCTGCCCTGGCTTTCTTTCAGAGGACGGCCACCACTGACTGCTCAGCGATGCTGCTGCCCCTCAGATCTTGGAGATGCCGTGACCTCTAGGGCTTTCCCTGGAGCACAGCGTCACTGGGGGCCCCTGGCCTGACCCAGCGTGTCCACGCCAGGTGCCGTGTCCCAAGCCCCTTCCTCAGCATCTGCCATGGCGGCCCTGGCACTTCAGCTGCAGTCAGAGCGGCCCGCACTGGCTCAGGCTCGCAGGGACCCCAGGGTGTGCATCCCCGCCAGCTCCTGGGGTCTAGCCTGCGTCTGTCCTGTGTCTGAGGTGGGTGCTGCTGAGGGAACACTCACTCCCCCGCAGGCCTCCGCCCCAGTCTCTGCTCAGACCTTCGAGGTACAGTCTCTTTGCCCTCTTGTCAGGCCCAGCATGTCCCTAACCCTAGTCCTCGGCCTCGTGGTCGGGGAGGGGAGGGTGCCAGGGGCGCAGGGGTCTCTGTGAGGGGACAGCCTCTGTGAGTCTCTGCGTGGTCATGGCTGCGTGTTAGGCTGGGAGCTGGCAGGTGGGCCACCTCCCCAAGTTCTGAGGGCCCCACTTAGCTGGGAGTGAGAGCTCAGGGCCATCTGCTCCCTGCCCCCCCGAGTCAGGGTCCCTGTTTTCCCAGCTTGGGCAGAACCATGTCACCCTGGCGGGTGCTTCCTCCCTGAACTTGGGCCGGGCAGACTGCCGGGTCCTGGGCTTGGTCTGCACGTTCCGTGTCCGCCCTTGCAGGAGGTGGCTGCCTCAGAGAGGGCCTTCGGGCTTCCTGTCGCCTGTTACTCACCAGCAGCTGTTGTCACCTTTCCATGGAGCACCGTGGTGCTTAGCAACAGCCACCATTCCTGCTGTCCTCATGTCTCCTGTGTCCTCCACGTGTCTCAGATGCATGATCCATGACATGCTCAGAGCTTGCCTCCCACTGCTGCCCCCCTCCCATGAGTCTTCTGCCCCTCCCGAGGCTTCGGGGCTCGTCCCTCTGGTGATGGTTGTAATGTCCGAGCCAGCCTGCCCCGGCCGCTGGCCCTGGGGCCTCGGTGCTGGTCGGGCGCTGAGAGACCGGCCTTCCTGTCACCCGGCCCATGCTGGGTGCCACTGTCCCAGGTGGGCTTGTCTGGAAGTCGATGCTGAGCGTATGTGGGCTGCAGGATGGTTATCGGGGGTGACCCCTGTGCGAGGAGGGGAGGAACTGTGTTTGGACAGAGGAAGAGGTCCAGCTGGGAGGCCGGCCCAACAGCCTCCCTGCTGCCCCTGGGCCGGGCCGGTGGGCAGAGGCACAGCAGTTGGAGGCCCCTGCTGACCACACTGCCGGCGGGATGGGCCTGGGGACCGCGTGTCGCAGATGTCCTGCCTGGGGCCCCGGTACATGGCACCATGGCGCCCGCCTCGACCTCCCCACGACCTCTCTGCTGCCAGCACACTTCCTACTTCCGTTCCTCAAAAACAGTCCCTTCTCTCCTGCTCCATACCCGGTCCTTCGTCAACAGTTCCCCCTGTGCATCCCCGCCCCACCGAGTCAACCGGCCAGCAGTTCGCTTTCCAGTGCGGCCCCCTGACCCCACGCTGCAGACAGCGAGCCGCCCTTGCTCAGCTCTGCTGCCCCCGGATCCTGCCCGGCTCCTCGGAGCCTGGAGTGTTCGTGGGAAGCTGAGCACCAGCGCCCTGAACAAAGCCCCATGACACACCCAGGGTGTTCTCGGCAGCTCACCGCACAGGCACAATGGGTGCTTGGCGTGGCCCTGCGCCCAGCGAGCCCGGAGGCCTTTGAACGAGCTGAGATCAGCGGCAGAGAACGGTGTCAGCAGGAGGGTGGATCTCCGCAGGATTATCTTACAGCCTCCGGGACGTGGCCAGTGCCTGTCACCTGTAGCAGCCCCATTCTGAGCCCAGCCCTCAGCCCCAAACAGGACGGTCCCCGTGATTCCTCTGAACTCCACCACACCCCAGGCCTCGGCCTCCTCCTGCAGGTCCAGTTTTGAACTCCTGGGTGCCTGCAAAAGAATGTCCAAGGTCTTCCACTGAAGCCCCTGTAAGATGCTCCCCTCGAGAGAGGAAACGGATGGCGATTGTTTGGATGCGGCCAGGTGGGCCTGGCTCTTCATGGTGCCCGGCGTGGACCTTGGCATGCAGCAGGCACTCAACAGACGTCCGTCCATCGGCTGAGCGGGCATAGGCGCCACGTGTCAGACAGGCTACTGCAGACACTGTTTAGACTAGTGTAAGCAAAAAATGGCTTCCATGCTGGGAAGTCCCTGTGCAGCTTCAGGTACAGGGGACTCCAGGAGCTCACTCCCTTTGTCCCGCTTCCACCTTCCTGCTGGCCTCTGTCTTGGCTCTCTGCCCAGAAAGGACCGTATTTCTGTTATGGTCTCTGAGGAGAGGCCTTCCAATGGCCCATAGAGCAAGCCCCCAGGGCGCATGAAGCCCAGGGCCCGTGTCTGGCTGGGGCCAGCCCTCAGCCATACTGGCTGCCTTTCCTACAGGAAAAGGGGTCGTTAGGGAGGAGGGAGAAGGATGCTGGGCAAAACGAAGACCACATCCACCTCCTGTCTGGTCAGTTAAAATGTGGACGCAGATTATTGGGGTGTGGCAGCAATAGATTACTCTGAGGTGTCTCTAAGAGCGACCCCCAAATCCACCCTTCCCTCCAGGATGTCAGTCATCACTGTTCCTGAATCCCGCTGGCAGGTGATTGGTTCTGGAAAGTCACGTGACCCCTTTCTGCTGGGGGCTTCTGGGAAGTTTTCTCCCCCCTGAGAGTACCGTGGGAAGAGATGCTTCCTCCTCTTTGTCTTTTTCCTTGTTGTCAGGGTTGGGAGGGACACCTTGTCACCCACTCTGAGGGTGAGAGTGCAGGGACAGGGAAAGCGCCTGGTTCCTCCAGGAACCCCCGTGCCTGGGGTGCTGCCATGGCATCTGGAGCCCCCCTCCTCCTGGCCGACCCTCGGGAGGCCGTTGGAGTTGGAGTCACCATGACTTGGGCAGCCCTAGAAACAGCCCTAATGGATGACAGCTGTCTTGTTTCCTGTGGCTCCGGGAAGCGCCGAGACTCGTGCTTCACAATTTACCAGCTGAGTTCATAATCTTTTGACAACTCTCTCTCTCACTTCCAGAACATATAAAAACATTTCTCATTTGGGAATGGGGGCTGTGCATGAGCTCCACCCCACAACCTGTGTGAAGAAGGAGTTTTGCTGCCCAGATGGGGTCCACAAGATGTGTAAATTATGTAAAAGGAATCCCGCTTCCATACTGACTGACAATTTCACAGACGCTGAAGTCGGCAGACCTGAAAGAACTGCGCTCCTCCTGCCCCCTCTCCAGGAGAGACCAAGAGGTTGAGTGACATCTGAAGGCTTGAATAAGGGGAGTCACCACGTTGGTTTTGTTGATTATGTGAGTCCTAGAGCCCAGCCCAGAGTGAGGGGGTCATTGCACCATTGGTTGAGTTGATGGTCTTCCCCACTACACTCAATTGGGTTGTTGAACTGGGTGGATAGATGGATGGTGGATGGATGGTGGATGGATGGATGGATGGGTGGTGGATGGATGGATGAGTGGGTGGGTGGGTGGATGAGTGGATGGTGGATGGATGGATGAGTGGGTGGGTGGGTGGATGAAGGAGTGAATGGTAGATTTTGGGTGCTGGGTTCCTTAGCCACACCATCTGGCTTGGAAAGCAGTGTTCAGACCTGGCTTGGCTCCTCCAAGGAAGCCCAGTGTTTCCCTCTCCAGTCAGAGAAGGCCCGAGCCCTGACAGCCCTCAGAGAGGGCCGGTGAGCTCTCAGTTTACCAGCTCAGGGCCTGATGATGTCACCCAGATGCACCCCAGCCTCTCCACCAGAAGTTGGGGTGGAGGGGGAGGAGGAGAGGGTGAGGGACAGAGACGGCGTGTCCAGGCAGATCCCACCCCTCCCGTCCTTCAGGCCCAAGCTTCCGGTCCCAGGAGGAGGTTGCAGGACAGTGAACAGAAATCAGGGATTGTTCGGGAGGCCACAGGGTCAAAACCCTGGGGCACAGCAGGGAAAACCCTTGGGCGGACATCTGGTGCGAGGAATCGGGCTGTGCCGTTACCACGTTAGGGAATGGGGCTCCAGGGTCTCAGCATCACGCAACTCCTGGGGGTGCTCTTCACTCTGCGTCCTGTTAGAACAACTCCCCCAGCCTGCACGGCGCCTCCCCTGGCGGCACCTGTGGGAGGGGACCTTCCTGGCCTGTCATTCTCGGAGGACACTGAGCGTGAGAGTCCAGAGCTGCGCATGTGGGCGGGTGTGAGGGGGCGCATGTGCGGTGCGTGTGTGTGGGTCTCCGTGTCGATTCTGCCGCCTTGAGCAGGGTCTGCTCTCCACTAAACAGAAACTTCTGTAGGGCTTTGAACTCCACATGTCTCAGATCCGCACTCATCTACGTAACAAAGCTCTCCGCAGGCCACAGGCAGCCCAGAGCTTCTCTCTGTTTCTGAACTTCTCGAAAACGAGAAGCCACAGTGTACACAGCCAGAGGTCACCGAGGCCACCGGGGAAGGCTGTTCTGGGGTAGGGTACGGGGTGGGTCTGCAGACCGGGGGGCCCAGATCCGTGGAGGAGCCAGGCTTCCCCTCGCCGTCCCCCGCACCGGTGGGCCAGCCCAGGGCTTCTGACCGACCCTCCCTTGGCTCTTGGGAATCCCCTTCTCCATGGACCCTGTAAATCTCACCCTACTCCCCACAGTTCTCTTGGAGCCCTGGATGCCCTGACTCGGTCTTAGCCGTGGCTAAGCGTGTGGGCCTCTGCAGATGCCTGCCTTCCCTGACTGCGGCCAGGATGAACCTCCTAACAGGCTTTGCTAAAACCCCCTTTAGCTTCCTTCCTGGGGACCTGGCTCGGAGGCACGGCAGGTACTCCACGGCAGCGGGGCAGGGAGCCCTGAAGGGGCATTTGCTACGTTCCGGCATTTTCTCTCCCACCCAATACGGCCACCTTAGTAGCTCGGTGTCTCCGTCAACCCCACTTTCCAGGGAAGAAATCAAAGCATAGACAGGGTCGGTTACTTGCTTCGGGCCGCACAGCTGCCATAGGAGAGCGTGGGTTTGCCCTGATTTCCCCGGCCGCAGCTCTGAGCAGCCAGCTGCGCACCCCCCTCAACCTCCCACCCTGCCCAAGCGCACGCCTTACTGCCGTCCCATTTCCACGGCTCCGAGAAGTGTTCCCTGATGGTCCCACGGGCCGGAGCCACCCTGCACCGGCCCATCTCTCTGTGTCCACGTCTACGGGATCCTCCACGCCAGCTCCCCTTGACCGACTCGGTGGACGGCCAGCACCCAGTCCTGGGCCAGGCGCAGGCTGACCCCGAGGGGGGTTACAAATGAAAGGCACCGGAGAAACGCTTCACAGCTGCCACCTTCCTGCCTTGGACCTTGTGCGTTTGGTGGGAGGGACTTTCCTCCACGGAGACTGACAGGTTGTGGCTGTGGAAACAAAGGCGGAACGTGCGGAAGACTCCTCTGTCCCTGTGCAAGCGAGGGGAGAGGACGCCGGCCACGCCTCCTCCTAGAAGCCCACCAGCATTGTGGAGAATGCTGTCTCCCCTTCCATCACGCTCACGGGCCGCCCTGAACTTCCCTGATGAGGGAGAAAATCCCGCTCATGGGGTTGCCTCTGCCTCTGGCCTGCCCCGGGGGCCTCGGGGGCTGGGAGTGGGGGCTGGGCGCCCCGTCCCTCCGCTTGCAGGCTCTCGCGGGCCCCCTGTAAGCTGAGGGGCTTGGAGACATTCCTCTCCGAGCCCCTTTCTGCTCAGGCATCCAGCGGCTATTTATAACTCCAAGAATTATTTGCTGACACCCGCCGTATGCTTTTCCTTCTCAAGTGGCCTGTGCAATATCTGGGGGAATGAAAGGCGGTAAAAAAAAAAAAAATCCCTTCTGTAAATGATTTATTTTCTAGATGTGTCACGGCAGTTGCAAACGCTTCTGACATCTGGAAGCTTTTAGACCTGGGCCATATGGTTCAAATTGGGTCTCGCTGAGGAGCTGGGGGATTTATTTGGAGGGAGGGGAAGGGTCGCCATGGGCGGCGGCCCGAGCGGCCCAACAGCGGTGACAGCCGACCTCTGTCCGGCGACCTCCGTCCCGTGTTCCGTGCGTCCAGGCGCTGCCGCTCGCGCCTGCCTTCTCGGCTCCGTCATCCTCACAGCGACCCAGACTGTAGGTCTATTACTACTACCACTGTTTTTCACAAACAAAATAAGTTTTTACAAATAAGATTTTTTTTTTCCAAATAGAACACTTCCTTTAACAAACGAGTCTACTGACAGGCAGGGAGACAGCGACAGGTCCTTGGTCACGTGGTTCCTCAGTGGTAGGCCAGGAGTGGGCTGGCCAGTCTGGGCCGGAGGCTGTGTGGTGGTGACAATCTTTTTTTCTTCCCTCGGAAGGGGAGAGAGCTGGGCTTGGGCTGTACAGCCCCGAGTCCAGCCCATCCCATCCCATCCCATCTCTGCAGCCGGAAGTGAGCGCCCTGCAGGAACCCTGTCTTGAGGCCTCGGTGGGTGTTTGCTGACCAGGGCCAGCTGGAGGCTTGTCTGGGACCTGGTTGGTTATTCCCCAAACCGGCAGGCTGTGCTCTGGGAAGCTGGCTCCTGAGGACCTGCCCACAGGTGCACCCCAGGCTGCAGGCTGCAGAACCAGAACGCGGAGCATGTGTTAGAGAAGGGGCTGGGGCCTCCCAGGCTCCAGTCCAGGAAGCGGGGTGGGGGAGGGACGAGGGCTCGTGGCCTCCAGGGGGGCCTCTGGGCGGCAATGTGCGCTCCTTGGGCTCGGGGCTGTCTGCCTGCCTCTTGCACAGGTGGGGCTGCGGTCCGGGGAAGGAAGGGGCTCGCCAGCCGCCCTGATGTTGGTGGCAGCAGCAGGCTGGGTGCCCAGCCCAGCCCAGCCCAGGCCTCTCGCTCTGTAATGGTGACATCTAGACCTATGGCCACCAGTCATCGGTCACTGGGCTCGTGGGCCTTTTTCAGGCACCAGCTCTGTCAGCCCTGAGGCCCACAGAGGGGCAGGCAGCACAGCCCACTGCGGGAGCGGGGCCCCTGGTCAGGGAGACTGGAGCTGCCCTGCCGGCACTTCCCACCCAGAGCTTGTGCGGGTGTGCGGGGGGGGGGGGGCTGCGCAGGGCCCGGGGTCTTTCACGCCGCCCCCACCCCGCCCCCCGCTGCTCATCCCTGCCCAGCGTCCAGCATCCAGGGGAGTCCTGAGCCCCAGAACCCTTTCCCTTTGGGCAGAGCCAGGAGGGGCCCCCAAGAGCTGAGGACTTTTTTCCTCCTGTTTTGGGAGGGGAGTGGGGTAGGACAGGGTGAATGTGCTGTTTTCATGTTAAATTATGAAATATTTCAAACATACCGAAGAGTAGAGAGAAAAACAGAACTGTGACCAGCCACTACCCAGATTCGACGCATAGAGCAACATTTGCTTTTGATTTCTGAACATGAAATCAGCATTCGCTACGACTGGAGCCCACCCCTCCTCCTTCCAAACACGCTGCTCCCCGGAGAAGACACCTTTCGGGGTCGCGTTCCGCCTCCCTGCACCTGATACTAGGTTCTCGCCGCGTCTGCGCGCGCGTGCCTGTAAATGCATTTGAGATAATTTGTGCCCTTTCGCTTTGTACCCATCTTTCTGCCAACTCGCTGTTCACGCCATGTAATTCTCCTTTACCGAGGGAAAATGCACACAACACGAAATTAACCGTTTGAAAGCGTGCTCCCGGGCGGTGCTTAGCGCATGCGCAGTGTCCTGCTGCCACCACCTCTGTCAGCTTCCAAAACAGTTCCCTCGCCCCCAAGGGCACCTCCTCCTGCGAAGCCCTCATCCCCGCCCCCCTCCCCCCCCCAGCAGCCACTGACCTCTCTGTCTCCGTGGATGCACCTCACCTGGATGTTCACGGAGAACAGGCACACCTGCGCCTGAGGTTCGTCCCGGTGAGACGTGAGGGTCTGCGGCTCTCATTCCAGCGGCCCGAGGGGGCCTGTGCCCCACAGTTCTCCCACGGCCACCCTGCCACCAGCCCCCACAGCGCTTCACCCGCGGGGCCTCCCTGTGCTCCTGGGGCCCCCACCCAGTGTGCTCCTTGCAGACTGCTGCAGAGCAGGGTGCCCAGACTGGGTGCTGGAATGTCTTCCGACTTCTCTGCTTCTGGGGGCTGATGGGCCTCGCGCAGACGCTCTGGTGCGGTCGGAGGGCAGCCTGGGGCGCTGGGATGGCCAGGCCTCCTTCCTTCCCCCCTCCACATGAGGGAGCAGAGCAGCCTGACCCCTACGTGGCGGCTTTGGACCCCCTCCACATGAAAGTAGAAGCTGCCAGGCCCCCCCCAGGGTGTGCCCCCCCCCCCCACGATGCCCCAGGCTATCCCTCTGCTGGTTGAAGCCGTGAACAGTGGCCCGAGCCAGAGTGGGCGGCACACCAGGGGCATCTCCGAGGGCCAGGCCCCCTGGGCCCGTGAGGCTGGGCGTGGCTCCCGTGAGACCTGTGTGGGTCCTACGATGTGGTCCCCAGAACTCATGTCTCTACGCACAGGGCAGAGGTGGTCTGCAGCAGACCCCCTTATGTGGAGGGGAGAGGCGCAGCACCGTTCTTTGAGTTCAAGTTCCCCTGGCACCGAGTGAAGGTGCCATCGATTCCTATTCTGGTTGTGACGAATTACCACAACTGCGAGGCTTCAACGACACAAATTTGTTCTCTTACCGTCCAGGGGGCCGGGTGTCTGACACGGGTCCCCCCAGGCTGCAGTCCGGGTGCCGCAGGGCTGTGCCCCTTCCGGGGGCTCCAGGGGGTCCTTGCTTTCTTTCTGTTGCCAGCTCGTGGAGACTCCTGCGCTCCTCGGCATGTGGCCCCTTCCTCCTTCCCCAAAGTCAGCTGCAGAGCATCATCCGATTTCTCTTTCCTCTGACTGCGTCCCCCGACCCCACCTCCCTCTAAGGATGACATTGTGCCAACACTGGGCCCTCCGGAAAAGTCCAGGCTCATCCCTTTTCTCCAGCCCTTGACTTCATCCCGTCTGCAGAGTCCCTTTGCTGCGTCAGGGGACGTGCACACACAGGGGCTGGAGATCAGGGTGTGGGCATTCTGAGGGCCATGCGTCTGCCCACCACAGAGGTGGGTGGACTCACGAGTCCCCTGCTGTCCGCGCTTCCACGTTGGGCAGTGGCGGGTGCCCGTTCTTCGCCCGTCTCTCTCCAGTGTGTTCAGGTGCCTCACATGAGCCAAGAGTCCGGCCCCTGAGCTTCCGCCCAGGCCTTTTTGAACAGCCAGGCGCCAGCAGGAAACTGCCAACCCGCTCACATGAGACATCCGAGGAGCGTTTAATAGAGGGGCTATTAGTGGAGGCGCAGAGAAACCGAGGAGGCCCGTGCAGTGTCCAGGCGGGCGGCATGGGCCAGCACCCCTCCAGGCCCTGGGGGGCAAGTGGAAGGAGAGCTGCTGGACCGGACACACGGGTGGGGAAAACCCCTGGCAGGAGCGATGGCCTTAGGCACAGGCGCCCCCCCCACCCCCATGGCACCCTGCCCAGGGCTCTGGGGACTCCAGCCTCCTCCTGCCCACCAGGCTTCTGCCCGCAGAGCCCGAAGAAGAGGGTTTGTAGGTGGAGCCCTGGGCAGACCGGTGGGTGGCGGGGGCCCGACGGCAGAAATGCCAGCTGCGTGCTGGCTGTGCTCGTGACGTCTTTGGTTAGAGGGAAAAACCCACCGATTTTGTCATTCAGCACTATTTCCTTTAGGTGTGCCTTTTCTTCTTTAAATAAGAAAATTTCCCCCAGCCTAAGAATGCTAGAGACACTCTTTCTAAAACACTCGTGCATGTATTTTAAAGTTGTGATAAAATACGTTTAACATAAGACTCATCATTTCAGCCGTTAGGTGGACATTGGTGCGCACCCACCACCATCGATCCCCAGGACTCTTCATCCTGCAAACCCAAAACTCTGTCCCCAGGAAACACCGGCTCCCCGGCCCCTCCCCCAGCCCCAGCGCCGCCCTCTGCTCCCCTCTCTGTGAGTCTGACCGCTGCAGGGACCTCACGGAAGTGGGGTCGGGCAGTAACGCCCTTGCGCCACAGGCTTCTTTACCGTCCTCGGGGCCCGCCAGGTTGTGGCAGGTGTGGTATCTGACTCCTTCCTTCTTAAGGCTGAGTAACATTCCCGTTTTGTATGCATCACATTTCGCTCATCCGTACACTGACCCCTGGGTGGGTTCCACCTTTCGGCGACGGAGGATAATGCTGCGGGGCCGCCGGCGGGCAAACGTCTCCTTAGGACCTGCTCTCAGGTCTTCTGGGTTTATGCCCAGAGGTGGGATCACTGGGTCATTCGGTGATTTCATGTGAAGCTTTTCGAGGACCTGCCAGACTCCCTTCCTCGGTGGCTGCTCCCGTTTGCGTTCCCACCGGGGATCCCAAGGTGCCATTTCCCCACATCCTTGCCAACACTTGTTACTTTCTGCTTTTTTCTTTTTTTCCCAGCAGCCATCCCAGTGGCGTGTGGTGGGATCTCACTGTGGTCTGGACCTACTCCTCTACCTCGCCTCTGGCAGCTGTAACAGTTCCCGGTCCACATGCAGGTCTCCCGCACCCTGGTAAGTGATTTTTGTGTGTTGCATGGGCCAGGGATACAATGAAATGTTCTCCTCATTGGTCCTCGCGATGGTACTGACCATCCTCACTGATCGCTGATACCCAGCATCAACCCCGGGGTTCCCACAGGGCAGGAGCCTGTCTCTGCCCTGGGGTCTCTCTGGTGTCCAGGGCGCTGCCTGATCTTTCTGTCACCCCTTGTCCTGGCACTGTGTGCAAAGATGGCAGCCACGAGGCGGCCTGTCCCCGCAGTGTGGCTTTAGCGGGCCTTCCATCGAGTGGTGTGCGTCTGCGGCCCCTCGCCCCCGGCCTGCGGACTTCTGTGACCGCACGGACAGAGTGTGCCGAAGTGATGCTCCGTGGTTCCCTGCGTCGTAGAAACGCCCCAGACTTCGGCCCTTGTGCTTTTGGGACCTTTGCTCTTAGAGCTCAGCTGACACCCCAGGATGAAGCCCTGGTCACAAGCAGGGACCCTGCCTGGATCTGGGCCACAGGCCTAGGATGCTCCCAGCTGGCACCTGACCACTGCCACCAAAGCTGTGAGTACGGGAGCTTTTGGGGTGACGGCAGCCTTGCTCCCACTGGACTGCCCCTGCTTGCGGGGCTGTGGGCGGGGACCACCCCGCAGAGCCGGTCAGGCTCCAGGACTTTAAGAAGGGGTGAGGACACTGGTGGCTTGAAGGGGTGAGGACACTGGTGGCTTTCAGCCACTAGGTTTGGGCCAGTCCGCTCCAGAGCCACGGACAGCCGCCACGCTGACCTAGTGGTTCTTTGTAGTGATTTTTACCGTTCAGCATTCATTTGTTGATTGTTACCATCCAGAGTTTATCTGCGTGTAATTATCGATTGCCCCCACCTGCATGTGCGCTCCAGGTAGGCCCCCCATCGCCGGTGCCGCCCTACGGAGCAGGCTCACCGCGGGCCGGGAACCAGTCCCTGTCTCGGGAAGGAGCAGACACATGATGTCTCCCTGCTTCCTTCTCCTCCAAAGAATCCCGTGGCCGGTCCTGTCCCACACCCCCTGCGGATGCGACTTCGAGCATGACGTCCTCTGGTTCCCTGTGCGGCCGCACTGGGTTTGCAGCCCCTGGGAAGCCAGCAGTCAGCCCATTCCTGCCACTAGTGCGACATCCCCTCAAGGGGTCCTCCCCGGAGCCCACGCAGTCCACGGGAGACTGGAGACGGCGCTCCTGCGAGCTTTCTGGATCTGCACGGAGGAGCCCAGTCTGGGTCGGGCAGCAAACCCTGGGGGCGTGCGAGGACTCCAGCATGTTCTCTGGAAAAAGGGTCGTAAGGATTCACAAGTTCAGCTCCGCTCTGGTGACAAGGTAAGGGGCTGTTCTCACCGCTGAGCTTCGCAGCCTGGGTCTCTCCTTCCCAGAGGGTGGGGATCAGGCATCCGAGGCAGAGGGAGCAGGGCTGTGGCCTGGACTGGCTGGAACCCAGCACCTTCCTTTGGGGGATCAGGCCGCACTTACAGACAGTCGTCCGGGACAGAGCCACTCATTCCGCTCACTGCTGGGCACTTTTCTGCACCCCCCTCCCCAGGGCCTTCAAGGTGGAGCATGAGTTGCGCGAAGGGCCTCCTTCCAGCCTCACCTTGCACCCCTGCCTGCCCCTCCCGGCCTCTTGGACTTTGCTGCCACTGCCCAGAACCACTGGGATGCTCCGACTGCCAAGGCTATACACGTTATTCTTTCCATCCCTGAGGCCCTTCCCACCTGGCTCCCAACACCTCCTCTGGGAAGCCCTCCCTGACCTCCCACCTTGGGTTCCCAACCTCCTGGCCTTTGTTTGTTGTTGGTTTCTGTCTCTTCAATTAGCCTGGTGGCTGAGGTTGGGACCAGGCCTCCCAGGAGTCTCATACAGGCCCGGAGGGTCCGAGGGCTCAACGAGGGTCTGGAGAGCAAAGTTACGTGGTATACCCTCCCGCAGACTCACACACCCTCCCGCACGCTCATACACACACCTGCACTGGGTCTCTGGCTGAGTGGTGGGCTGAATGCCATTTCTCCGCCTTGTACCCTCCTCTGCTCCGCACCTTCCTCTCCTCACCCACGGCCCTGCCTCTGGGGCCTCAGCCTCCCAGACCCAGAGTGACCACCTGCCACTTTCACAGCGCCCTGCAGGCACAAGCCAAGGGCAGCCAAGTGCAGTGGGAGGAGCCAAGGGAACGCTTCGGAGGCCCAAAGCGTGTATCCTGGGGATGTGAGCTGACATCGCTGAGCTCCACTCTCCTCCCTGCAGAACCGGGAGCAGCCCTAACTGCCCACTGTGCTGATCGAGCCAAGGAGCCAACCCCACTCGGGAACTGCTGCCTGTGCGTGCCTGAGTGCAAGTGGCACACGTGTGCCCCGGCGTGTGAGTGCGCGGGCAGGTGCAGGCCCGGTCTGGGGTGTGAGGAGGGCCGCCTTGGGCCCAGCAGTCAGGGCTGGCGTCACCGGTGCGCATCCCTGGCCACGGCGCGGGGTCCCTTGCGCCGAGGGCCCAGGGCCTGATTTAATGCGCTGCTGCCACCGTCTTGGAGTCCATACTAAGTTTTGCCTTTGTGCTCGTGTTCCTTCGTGAGATCGACGGGGCGCTGCGGTGGTGTGAGCTGGGGAGAGCAGTGCGGCCCAGTGCCCCATGCCACCCGGCGTGTGCGCCACCCGTGGGCGCGGGAGGTCAGCGGCGTGCACGATGTTGGGGTTCAGCGAGACTCCACATGCGTGGACGCCGCTAGCCCGGCAGAGACACGGAGAGACGGGCACTCGTAGTCCCTTTGCTTGTAGCCCCTCCTTCCTCAGCAGCCACTGGAGAGTGGCGCTGAAGTGCGCATGTCCGGGAAGTGACGGAAGAGCAGGCGAGTGAGTCCGCTAGTGCGGCATTTCCGCCGTCCTGGGGAGAGTGAAAGCCACGTGCGGGTGCGAGCCCCGAAATACGAACTGTGGCATGTCAGCGATTTCGCACATGGGTGAAAGACTCTTATAGTGCATTTAAAACCGGAAAGCTAACCCTGGCTGGTGTGGCTCAGTGGATTGAGTGCCGGCCTGCGAAGCAAACCGTTGCTGGTTCAATTCCCAGTCAGGGCACATGCCTGGGTTGCGGGCCAGGTCCCCAGTAGGGGGCACGTGAGAGGCAACCGCACATTGATGTTTCTCTTCCTCTCGTTCTCCCTCCCTTCCCCCTGTCTAAAACTAAATACATAAAAATCTTAGCTAACATCTTAGCTAATAACTTGTGATGGTTACCTTTCTGTGTCCAGTTGACAGGGCTGTGGGGCGCCCAGGCAGTTGGTGGGACATTTTTCTGGGGTGCCTGTGAGGGGCTTTCTGGACGAGGCGTTAATGTTTGCATCGGTGGGTGGAGTGATGCGGCCGGGCGGGTCTAACCCGCTGAAGGCCTGAATGACAAGAAAGGGGGAGCGAGGAAGGGAGGACCTGCTCTCTCCGCGGGACTGTCTTCAGGCTCGCTCAGAGTCTGACCCGAATCGCACGTCGGCTCTCCTGGGTCTCAGCCTTTGAACTTGGATGGGAACTTACGTGACCAGCTCTCATGGGCCCTGGGCTGCCGCCTGCAGGTCTTGGCCTTGGCCTCCACTTCCACGTGAGGCCATTCTTCCGAGCCTGCATTCAGCCGATTGGTTCTGTTTCCCTGGAGAACCCAGACTAATGCATAATTTTAAGTATTAATTTTTTTCTTTATTTATGATGATGTTAAAATAGCAAATAAAGCCATGGCGAGTTGCAGTGCCACAGAGGGGAGGGGGAAGCTCTGGATTTGCTGCCGTACTGGCCCTTGGCCCCTGCTCTCTGAACGTGGCCCTGCGCTTCCATCCTGCGCGGGGCCGTGGGGCTGGCGGTGCTGACGGCGCTTTCTGCTCGGCTCCGGGTCCCCATGGGCAGGCGCTGGGGAGGCGGAGGCCTCTGTCCTGCACAGGACCCAGCTGTGCCTGGAAGGTGGAAAGGAAGACCTTAGGGCTTCCCCTGCCCATCCGTGGTCCCTTAAGCTCCGAAGCTGCCCCTTCCCAGGCCTTGGAGAGACTGCATTGATGCCCCTCCCCACTGGGGTTGCTAAATTTAGCAAAACCAGCAACCAACCCAGGCTGTCCAGTTAAAAGTGAATTTCAGGTAAGCATCAAATAGGAGTTTGGGTACATGTATGAAGCTATCCACGCGATATTTGGACATACTTATGCTCAAAGACTGTCTGTTGCTTGTCTGAAATTCATATTTAACCAGTGTCCTGTATTTTTCTCAGCGGCCCTGCCCTCTCCCCCCCCCCCAACCTCTCTCATCTCAGCACCGCCTCCTACGCCAGGGCCGGGTCCAGAGCCCCCCACCTCTGGCAGAACCGCGGGCTGCCCTGGCTCCCCCGCCTCTGGGTTCCTACTCGCCACAGCCTTTGTTTTTGCTGCTTTTTGATTTTATTTTTCTGTCATAAGAGCAATACGTGTTCACTACAGAAAAATCACAGGCTCCAGACGAGCACCGAGGAGCAAGTAAGAAAACACGCTCATCCACCCACACAGAGACAGCTCCTGCGAGTTCCCCGGGGAGACGCTTCTGGAGCTGCGTGTGTGTGCCCCTGCGGATACCCGGGCGGAGCGTGCACACTCACCGCCCAGTTCAGACGCGCTGTCCTGGGAGCTGCGTTTGCTCGGAGCCCTGGTGGGAGGGCGGGGCGCGGCTCGGCCTGAAGTGAAACCCCCGCGCTGGGGTCGCAGAGGCCTGCACTCCAAGTCGTGTCTAGAGCGTGACCTCGTGCGTCGGTTTGCGTGGCTGCCCGACCGAGCACCACGGACTGGGGCAGTGGGGGCGGGGCTTGAGTAACAGAAAATGACTTCCTGACGGTTCTGGAGGCCGGTTTCTCCTGAAGCCTCTGTCTCAGGACTGCAGGTGGCTGCCTCCTCCCTGTGCCTTCACCTGGTGGCCTCTTTGTGCATCTCCGTGTCCCAGTCTCTTCTTCTTACAAGGACACCAGTCCTCTTGGCTTAGGGCCCAGGCCAGTGTCCTCACTCTAACTTAATTACTTCTTCAAAGATCCTATCTCCAAATAAGGGCACAGTCTCAGGTAGCAGGGGGCAGGGGTTCCACACATGGATGTCAGAGGAGGATGCGATTCAGTCGGGACACCTTGGTCCAGCCACTCCAGCCACGTCCAGACTCAGCTTCTGCCTCCGTGGAGTGGGGCTCATGGCCACGTTCCTCTAGGAGGGGTGTGCGGACCACCAAACCAAATGTTCCCCACAAAGCGATTGTCCAGCGCCGGGCCCCCGGCAAGTGCACAGACGTCACTTCTCACTGTTCCACCTGCGCAGAGTCCCATCATCCTCCGGCAGATGGACGTCTGAATACTACGAAGGGGAGGCCATGAAACTTTTGGTACCGACTTGCCCTTTTGGCTGGTATTTTCATTATTTCCTTCAGGTAGGTACCTAGGGGACAGCTGCTGGGGCCAAGACAGATACCAGCTGCCCCCCTGCATCCGGACAGCGCCCAGCACAAGTTATCCTGCAGGCACAGATCGGCTCCGTCTAGGTGCACAGACGGGGGAAAGGATGCCGGGAGGGGTAATGGCTGTGCAAGCTGGTGGGGTGGCTGGGGCGATCACTGAGCACTGTCACATGATCCTGATGTGGGAACCTGTATCTGAGGATGCCAGCAGGTGAAGTAGTGGAGCCGGAGAGGAAACACCCAGCCGATGACAGGGGCCAGGGAAGAAGGGCGACTTGCCAGGGTGGTGGCCCTTGAACATTGCCAAACACTTTGATGCCTCAGGAGAAATACATTTCACACTGGCCACCTGCGGGCACACAGGCACACATTTGAAACAAAAGTTTCCAAAGCTGCAGTTATCCTCGGTGAAATGTGCATGGTGTTTGTGTTGCATTTGCTCTGTTTCCGCCCAGATGCTGGAACAGAAACATCCGGTAAGTGGATTTCATGGCCCTCTGCTGGGTTCCCGCTTGCGGTTTGAAAAGTCCTGCTCTCAGCGAGGCTGGCACTTGCTGCCCTGTGCTCTCCTGTGTTTAAAATTTACTATGGAGCATGGATTCGGGTATTCCCTTCACATTTTCACGTACAAATAGAGAGCTCTAGGAAAGTAGAAAACAATAAAATCAAATAGAATTTCTGGAAGGTAGTTTAGCGAAAGAGGACAAAGCGGACATCTTTAAAGGCAAGCACCTGCCTGGAGAGAACAATTTCACCTCAGCCAGGGCGCTAGCAGGACCGGGAGCCAGGACGCGGGCCGGCTGGGGCGCAGGCTGCTCAGGATTCGGTTCCGCGGGGGAACCGCCCTCACACCGGGCGCGCGCACATCCCTGGCGCCGCTCAAGCCTTGGAAAAGGGGGGTAGCGGAGTCAGAAATTAACCTCAGGCTTCGAAGGGCTAATCCCGCTCTTGTTTTTAAAAATATGTCTTTACAAGTGTGGGGGACCAGGAAGAGGCAAGTTTGAAAGCGCACAGAGGGAGGCCGCCTCGGGTTGGTTTTATTTTCTTCTCCCGACTGACTTTTCTGTGATTTGGGCAATGAGTGCGCATTGTTTTTATAAGGAGGGGAGATTTTAAAGGAAAAGAGAGACGGAGAAAGAAAGGAAAGGAAGAGATAAGAAAAGAAGGCGAGCAAAGGAAGAGAGAAAGAAACAGGAAAACGAAGGGGAGGCAGGGGGAGAGGAAAAGGTGGCGAAGGTAGTCGCGGGGTGCCAGAACACCCCAGGAGCGGCGAGCGCCTCGCCGGTGGCAGGGGCCGCGGGTCCCAGCGCCAGGCGCTCCGAGTTGCGGTCCTGCAGCCGGGGTAGGCCGGAGGGCGCAGCTTCGTTGGGAGGAGAGGTCGCTCAGCCGGTCCATCTGGGCCCCCGAGAGGCGGGCAGGTTCAGGGAGCGCCTGAGCGCGCAGTGGGGCCCCGCGGCTGCCCCTGACTGTCCCGAAACGCCCTCCGCTTCCTCTCTTCCCCGCAAACCCCTACCCGGGCCAGCGCGGGCGGCGCTGGGGCGGGCCCTCTCCGGAGACCAGCGGGTCCCCGCCGCTTGCTCCATATTCTTCCTGGGGGTTTGAGGTGAGAAGCAGCGCGCCACAAGAGGGGGAAGGGAAAAGATGCAGAAATACCATCTGTGCCATTTTCTTCTTAAAAGTTATTTTTCAATTTAAATACTTTTAAAGAAGGAAAAAAAAAAAGGAAAAGAAAAATTCCCCCCAGCCTAGGGTATCAGTTTCAAAAAGTTGTCACCGAGGAGCGGCGTGGGGGCTGGGCGCCGAGCGGAGGGCGGCCTGCGGGGGTGCAGGGTCTGCTCTCTCCTCTCCCGCCCGCTGCGCCTTCGCTCGCCCGCGCAGACCCCTCCCGTGTGCACGCGCGCTCACACCCAGGCGCCCACGGACACTGCCCCTCCCCTCCCCCCACCCGGACGGTCCCGGGCTCCCCAGCCGGGGCAGTTCGGCCGCCCCGGTCCCCCAGCTCCGGCCCCGGGCCCCGGCGCTCTCTCGTCTCCTCCCACCCCCTCTCCTGCTTCCAGGTGTCGCTCGAAGAGGGAGGTGGAGGCCGAGTTAACCCCTAGGTCCCGGCGTCCCCCCCACCTAGGGAGCAGCAGGGCAGAGGGCGAGGGGTGTGTGCGTGGGAGCGCCAGGCCTTGATAATGGGTGGGGATTTGTGCCAAACGCCGCGACCCCCTCCTCCTCTCCAGCCCCCCGCCCCGGAACGGCCACCCCCCTCTTTCCGGCCTCTCTCCGCTCATCATCCTCGTTCTCCTCCGCTTCCCAGGGCTTTGGGGATGGTGGTGGTTTGGCTCGAACTTGGGGACGCTGAGGAGGGGCAGGAGAAGCGCGGCCCCTGGGAGGGGGGCGCACTCCGCGCCCCCCCCCCCACCCGCAGGAGGTGCTGCTGCTGGTGTGATGGCGCTGCGCCGCCACGCGCCCGCCCCGGTCACCTTTCCCTCCGCCGCCGGGAGCTTGGCTAGTCCGGACTTCCGCGGACCCCACAGCCCCGCGGGGGTGGGAGAGGTGTGGGGGGACGATTTTGCAGGTGCGGGAAGGGGGTAAGGGAGAAGCCAGGTGCTGGAAGCCGGGCTGCAGAGGAGCCAGGTGTGCAGAGGCGCCCGCGTAGCCGGGAGTCCGGCCCTACCTGGTCCAAAGCCCCCATGGCCCTCCACACTGCCCCCCCTCCCCGAACAGTGGGACGCTGGGAGAAGTTAGACGCGCTCCTGCAGGGGCAGCTGGAAGTGTGTGTGCGCGCGTGTGTATGCGTGCGCGCGCGCGCCCGCTGCGGCAAGTCAGGACCCCCACGTTTCTCTGTTCCTCCCGCGTCCCTCCAGGACCCCGCCCAGCTCTGCTTCTTCCCTCTGCTCTGGACCCCAAGTTCTCCTCCCCAGTACGTGCGCGCACGGGCGCGCGCCCCGGGCGCAGCCGCAGACCCTTTCTCTTTAGGTCCCCCCACCCGTCCCCCCCTCCCCCCACCCGCTGTGCCCTGCCTGTCTGGCTCCTGCCAGGCACCCTCCCCGCTGGGGTCACTATGGGGACTGGAGGGAGAGATTTGTGCCTAATTCCCACCGCTGTTCGGGAGGAGGAAAAATAAAGGAACCGAAGGCAACCCGAAGGCAGTTTAATTCAAGCCTTTATTATTGTAACATGAAAGAAGTTTATATACACAGGGAATATTTCCAGCAAAACATTCACCAAGTGTCCTTCAAATCGGGGGCCCCCACCTCCCGGCCCTGCAATCCGCAGTGCTGCCTAGAGGGCCCCTCACTTGGGGTCCCCAAGCTCTTTCCCCCCACTCCTGCCCCCCTAACTCAGCCGCCCAAACCCAGTTTCCTGGGAGTCTTAGCCTCTTCCTTGTCGTTTGGGCGCTGAGACCCCCTCACTAGTGCCTCCTGAGCCATCCTCCTCCCGCCCCGACCTCCCCAACCTCCCTTTCCCACCCGGTTCATGGCGGTTTCCCCATGGAAACCCAGAGTACTTCCCCCTGCTGGTTTCGGGTTCTGCCGTGAGCCCCCTGCAATTCGGAAGCAGCTCATGGTCAAGACCAGTTAGAGACAGCTCGTCATCAGCAGTGGGGCTCCAGAGCACCCAAAATAAGGAGGGGGAAACGACCCTGCCCACCCTTCCCTACCCCAAGCCCCCCACCCACCTCAGGGACAAGACACAAACACAAAGCAGCGGACCAAGCCCGCGTGGAGCGCGACAGGTGTGGGTGCCAGGCAACTGGGGCCAGCTGCCCGGCAGAGCTGGCACCCAGCTGTGCTCAGGGCATTGAGGGTGCAGCCCAAGTCTCTTTGCAGGGGGGGGGGGCTGTCGTGCCTGGCTAGAGGTGCTGGCTCTTCTCTCTGGGGAGGGGGTGTGCAAGAACATGGCAGAGGCCTCCGCAGGACAAGTCCACAGGCGCACAGACAAAGGGTGGCATGGCACCCACACTCGGGAGGGGTTCAGAGCCAGCCAGGCAGGTGCAGGTGAGGGACAGTCACAGAAGCAGAGCAGGGGTGGCAGCGGGGAGAGCCTCCAGGTGGCTCAGCTGAGGGTGCAGACCCAGCCTGCGGTGTGTGGCTCAGCGCAGCTGTGTCACTGAGCCCTCGCCACACCTGACTTCGCTCGGAACGCTTGCACGTGGTCTTCGAGAACTCGAAGGCAGGGCCCGCCACGTGCAGCCCGTGGCCCGCTGGTGGCCTACACGGGACCCGGCAGAGCGCTGTGCAGTTGCTGGTCGTAGCGCTCCAGCCAGGCGCGCAGCTCGGAGACCTGGTAGCCGTCGGGGCCGCGGCCGCCCTGGTACACGATGATGCCGCTCTGGATGACGTAGAGGCGCTCAAAGTAGGCGCCATAGGCTGAGCTGCTGGAGTTGGCCATGGTGTCGAGGACCAGCGTGCAGCCCGGCACGCCTTGCTGCAGCACCCGGGCGGCAAGGACCCGGTCTTCCAGGCTCCGGTGCTGTGGGATGCTGTAAGGGGTGTCTGTGGTGACCCAGCCGTCGGAAGGGTGTGCCTCCTCGATGTAGATGATGAGAAAGTCCACGTCGCGCTGGTACTTGGTGACCAGGCGCTGGAAGGCGCTCATGCGCGCCATGAACGGTGGTCAGGTGCAACTGCCAAAATTGAGCACCAGTGGGCGGTTCCCCTGCGCGAAATCGAGGATATGCTGGTACTGGAACCCCTCCGGCAGGACCACTTGGGAGTTGGGTGCCGGGCCGCCCTCGTGCGCCTGCTTGAAGAAATCCAACTTCTGGCCGTGCCAGACGGCCTTCAGCGACGCCAGGGTGCACAGGCGGTTGTCGTCGGACACGCAGATAGGTGGGTCGTCGGGGGGCACCTCCTCACCATCACTGTTGAGCTCTACTTCAGGTTCGGGCTGACCCCGGCGCCTACGACCCAGAAAATGCTTGCGAATGCACAGGAAGTCGAGCAGCCAGAGCATGAAGGCCGTCCCGAGGAAGCGCGGGAAGAGCACGAGGCACGAGGCCGTCTGGGCGCAGAGCCTCAGGGAGTGAAGCAAGAGGGAGCGGAGCATGGTGGCCGTAGCCCCCCTACCCCCCTGGGACCCTCGACCCTCTCCCCCCACCAGCGGCGGGGCGGCCTGGCCAGGCATCTGGCGGAAACTGTGCAGGGAGCTCAATTTATAGCTGAAGCTTCACTTGGCGGGAGACTCCTCCTCCGGCAGGGCCCGCCCCCTTGCAACTTGAGCCCAGAGATGCCCCAGCAGCGCGGCCAATGCCTTAGAAATCGCGGGCCTGGGGCGGGCGCTGGAGGCTGCAGGGCGGGGCGTCCAGGCGGGGGGCCGGACTGCCAAGCCAGCTCTCAGGGGCGGGGGACCCCGCCGGGGATGCCTCCCGGGACGGCGAGCTGGCCCAGGGACCCAGGCGTCCGCAGTGGAAGTCCTCCAGTTAGTGCGAGCGCTGGCGCGGCTGCGGTCCCTGCAGCCTGGACCGGGCCCGCGCCCCTCTCGTTGCGCACCTGAGCGGAGCTCTCCAGCGCTCTCAGAGCCGCGCCGGAGCTTCGGTTCGCTTCCCGCGCGCCGCCGCCGCCAACGCCGCCCCCGCCGCTGATGCTCTTACGGTTCCGCTGCCCAGGTGCTGCCGGAGCCCGTGTCCGCGGCCGCCGCTTCTCTGGTCCTGTCTCCCGCCCCGCCAGGGGAGCGGAGCCGCGAGGAGGCAACTTTGGGTCCCCGCTGCCTTCCCCGTTCGCCCGCGGGCGCCGCTTGCCTGCTGGAGCCCGCTCGCCCGCTCGTCTCCCGCGCGCGCTCACACTCGCGCCTCGCACACGGCCACCCCCCGCACGGCCCCGCCACGCACACCGCGCTCCGCGCCCCCCGCCGCTGCCCGAGGCGGCCGCGCGCGGCCGCGGCCGCGGCGCCGGCAGCGCCCGCCCCGTCCCATCGCGTCCCTGCCCGGCGCTGTCGTTCTCGGGTCAGCAGCCTAGGGCGCAGCGGGAAGGTGCGGAGGGCAGGGCCCGCGGGCCGTGGGCGCCCGCCGCCGGAGACAGGAGGGCTGGGGAAAGCAGCGCTGTCCCTGAGCATAGCCAGCCCCGGAGCGCTTCGGGCGCGGGGCGCGGCGGGCGCGGGGCGCAGGGCATGGGCGCAGGGCGGCGGCGGCCCCGGCGGCTCTCCCACTAGGGGTAGCTGTTGCCTGAACGCCGGAGCGCTCCCCTCAAGCCGCTTGCCTCGCCGGGCGCAGCCCCGGCCGCCGGGCGCACCCGTCCCGTGCGTCCCCGGACGTTGCTCTCTGCCCCGGGAACGTCGAGACTGGAGCGCCCGAGCTGAGCCACTTTCGCCGACCGCGAGCGCTGCGGCTCGACTCACCGCGGAGGCGCCGGGACGCGGAAAGTGCGTACTCTCAACCGGGGATGTGTTGAGGTTTTAGGGGTGCGGGGCAACTCCCCAACTCCGTGGGGTCCTGCTTGGCCTTGCCGCCACGTCCTTCTGAGGGCTCGCTAGGCGCGGCGCAGGGCTGGCGATTTGGTCTCGGGCGGTGGGGCGGGGAAGTGCCTTGACCTGGGGTCCCCGAAGCTGGGAGCAAGTCCCGCTTCATCTCGACCTGCCTGCGCCGGGTCGCGAGTGAGCTGTACCGGGTCTGGAGACTCGCGCCGCCCGGGACGCCCTCTCAGTAGCAGGGACTTCTCCGGGGTGGCGGTGACTGAGTCCTTGTCCGGAGCTACCGCCGCCTGCGACCCGTGTGCCTCCCGACCTGGGACCAGCCTCCTAACTTCTCCCCAGGACGCAGACCTCGCTTGCACCGGGGCCGTGGGGGGAGCTTGTTGGGGGGCCGAGCGGGCGAGGGCGAGTCGCTCGCGGCGGCAGGAACCAAGTCCGAAGTTAACCGCGGGGCGAGGAGCCTCTCCCCGGGACTCAGCGGGCCCCAGCGGGCGCCGGGGAGGACCACTTGCACTCAGGTGTCCAGGTCCTCCCCTCCGGTTTCCGTGGCCTTGGCGGGATCCTCTGCCCGGTGAGCTTGCCGTGGGCCCTGTGGCTCCAGCAGGACAAGATCCTGAGGGGAAGGCGGGGAGGGCCGTGAATGTAGCCCCTTTCTCTTCCTCCCAGCCAGTTTCTCTGCGGCCTGGGGCGGAGGCGTTGGGGGCCGCTCGGCCCAGGAACTTCCCACCCGGAGGGAAGCCGGCCTGGCCCTCCACCAGTCAGAGCGAGTTGGGGGGCCCCTCAGCACCCTGGCAGGGGTCACCCCGTGGGCTGGGGAATTCTCCCTGAGCCACCCCTGCCTGGGGCTGTGGCAGCGCAGGGTTGGGGGCGAGGTGGGGTGGTTTCCCCATCGTCTGCCCCCTTCCCACAGGGCGTCTCTGCTTCAACAAGTCGTATCCCTTCCTTGCCTTTCTGTGCGTGTGTTTTTTCTTCCTGCGGTGGGGTGCGGATAATAGGGAGAGGCGGCTACTTGGCAAGTCTCTTGAGAGTGTTGAGGGCTGGGGGTTGCTGTCTCCTGGGCAGAGGCAAGAGGGGTCCCCACTTTTGTTGGGTAAACTCTCAAACCCTGATTCCTTGGTTTCTTGGGGGTGCCAATCAAGGACCTGCCCTGCCCCCACCCACCCAAGAGCTGGGGCCAGGCCATGGTGCAGTTCCCCCACCCGCTTCCCCATTTAGTTTCAGAAAATGAAAAGCCACCCCAGGCTGGGAGAGCCCTGGGTGCTGCCGGCGGTGGCCATGCTGTGGGGGAGAAGGGGTCTGGGGTGCATGTGAGACTGGCCCCTCCGGTCCCCCGTGTGGGTGCAGCCAGCAGCCTCGGGCACATGCCCTCCAGCCCCGGGGAGGCTCAAGGGAGCTGCTGCGTTCCTTCTGCTGACAGGCTGCGCCCCACACCGTGGGGAGCCAGAATGTCGCAAGAGGCGCTCAGGCCTGTCTGGCTCCCACGGCCCCTCCTGCAGGTGAGGACAGACCTGAGGTCCAGGCGGTGTTGGCCTTTGGCCTCTGGGACACGGACCCCAGCTTGGTGACTTCCTGCAGCGCTTTCTGCCCCCCACCCCCGCAAAGCCTCTTTCCTCCCCGAGCAGCCCCTGCCCCACCCTGTCCCCAGCCCAGGACAGCACCCCAGCTCGCCTTAGACCTGGCCCTTCCTACCAGCTGCCCACCCTGTCCTGGGGTTCAACAGTGAACCCACCGGGGGTTTGGGGGAGCACCTGACTGCTTGCACAGGACTGGCCCCAGTGGGCCTGGCAGGCTTTGTCCTGGGGGTCCAGTGTTGGAGCTGGGGCTCCCCTGCCTCCCCCGCCTGCCTCTGGGGATGGGCTAGGCCTGCCTCCCTTCCTCTCACAGCTCCAGAGGGGTGGGCAGGGGGAGGCCAGAAGGGGCAAGTTGAACCGGCTCCGTTTGGTATGGAGTCCAGGAGCAACTTGGCCAGGGGCTGGGGCCAGGGGAGTGCTGGGAGTCGGGGGGCTCCCCCCTCCCAGACTAGCCTCGGAGGGCTATTTACCTGTGAAACGGGGTGGGGGGCTGTTCCCAGGCCCTGACCCCTCCCCCACACTGCCCCGTGCGAGGCTTGGTAGGTGGGTGCGTGGTGGGTCCACCCACTGTCTCCCTCCTGGCAGAGTGACTCCCAGCACCCAGAGTGGCTGACGCTGGCACTCCCATGGGGCAGGCAGGGCCGCCGTGCGGGAGGGCCTCCCGAGGCTTCTCGGAGGAGCAGGCCCAGCCTGAGCTGCAGGTGTGAGTTGGCCTCGCCCTTGGCCCGCTCATCCTGACCTGGCTGCCAGGGCTCCAGCCCTCCACGGTCTCTGACCCCATCTTGCCCTCCCCTCCGTTGGCCTCTTGATGCTCTGGGCTTCTGCACACGCTGTTCCCTCCCCTTCTCCCTCCCCCGTGGCTCTCATTTCTCCTCCTCCTCCTCCTCACCTACCTGCACCTCCACCCCGGCCCAGCCTGCATGGCCACCACAGGGAGCTGAGCCTTCCTCCCTGCCCCTGTGCCCTCCTGTGTGTCCACTGCCTCAGCTGCGGTGGGTTTCCCCACTGGGCCCTGTGTCCGCTGGCCCAGCCCAGCATCTCCCCGGCCGGCCGGCTGGGTCCTCTGCAGTGAGTGCCTGAACCCGGCCCCCGGGAGAAGCTCAATAAATAAACTTCTGTGAAACGTGTCGTGTGCAGCGTGGACTTATTGAGAACTTGCTTTGGGGGGATCTCGGGATGTTTCATTCAGTCCTTTTGCACCCCAGCAGCAGTGAGAGGGGTAGGGTGTGCTGGCAGCCCGGCCGATGGGGTCTTACAGGCCCTGTGGCCGGCCGAGCGCCATCTGCGAGAGGTCCCCTCGGGCCTGCCTGTCCCCCTCCTGGGTACGCAGGTCCCCCCACAGCACCTGGCCCTCCCACGCTCTCACACGCTCGCCCTGCACGTTTACTTCCAGACCGATTTCTTCTTTCCAGACTCCTTCCACCTCTCCTGACCTCAGCTTGGCCGGACAGCACAGGTGGACGCCCTGCAGGGGGCGGTGACGGCTCGGGGCTCAGTGGTCTGGCCTTGAGGTGTCCCAGAGACAGCAGGTTTCCATTCCCCTGTCAGCCCCAGCCAGGCACCCTCCAGGAGTGTGGGGCTCTGGGGTGGGTGGGCAGCCTGGGGGCCAGGCCAGAAGAGCTTGCTGGGGCCCCTCGGCCTGGAGGGAGCAGGGGTGTGGGGCTGCATTCTGGAATGGAGGAAACCCCGGGGTCCTGGCCGAGGAGAGCAGCAGGCCCAGGAGGTGATGCCCTTGCCACCTGCTGTGTCACCTGGGCTTGACCTGTCCCTTCCTCTGCCCTCTCTTGCATCATCCTTTCCAGTGCCGTCCCTCCAAACTCTAGAAGGCCCTGGGAAGCCCCGCAGGCCCCACCCTGCCCCTGCATGCTGCCATGGGGCTGGGAGACCCCCAGTGGAGGATGGGAGGCACCCCGGCCTCCTGGCCCCACTGCTTGCCCCCAGCACGGCCATTCACCCAACCCATTCCTGCCACAGCTCCAGGGTCCTCACTGTTGGACTGTCCCCACGGCTCAGACCTGGCGTGGGCTCCGGCTTGCTCCTGCCCTGATGCAGTGGACACGGGGGGACATCCATCGGGGCCACCTGGTGTTCAGACTGCCCCCTTGGGCGGGGCAGACGCCTGCCCGAGGCCTGTGTGAGAGGCTGCCTGGGGCATTGGGGCGCTGGGCCTCGCGTGTGAAGGAGACCCTGCACTGAACCCCAAGGCTGGCTGGAGGCCCCCCTTGGGGTTGCTTGTCCTACCCATCTCTCACCCTCTCTGGAGGAAGGGGGAGTTATAGCCAGCCAGCAGACAGGCCCCGCTGGTCCCTTCGCTTCTCTGAGCCTCGAATGCCTCGGCTGAGAGGGGAGCCAGGTGTCATGGACCTGTGTTCCCTCCGTGAAGCAGGGCGATGCCTGACCTGGGCGTGTCCGTTCCTTTGTTCCCCGTCTCATCCTACAGTGCGTTTCGGGCCCCCTGTAAGAAGCCGTGGACCCCCAGCAGGTTCCACCGTGAGACGAAACCACGAACACGAGGAAGGCCCCACCGCCCGCTGGGGACGCAGTGCAGCCACTGTGTCCTCCCCATGGGCCGTCACAGATACTGTCCTGGTGGTAAAACCGGACTGGTTGATCCCCAGTGTCCAAAAATGGCCGTCCAGCTGTGCCTCGTGAGTGGCTGCGTGTGTGGCTGCCTCTCCTCAGTTTCCACCGGAGTCTGGGGACCATCAGCGTGCAGATTCCCAGGCCGAGTGTGGATGGAATGGTCCGGGGCTCGTGGCCAGCAGGAGATCACCCAGACAGGAACGGGGCCCTCGGGGGACTCAGATCTGTGACTCGGTGACAGGGCGCATGGGGTGCAGAGTCTTTGCCACAGCCCTGCGCCGCTCTAGGCCAGGACCGTCCTCCTGGACCGTCTGTCCTTCTGCCGCTGGCCCCCCAGCCCTGGTCCAGCAGGGCCCTGGGCTCCCGAGGGACTCAAGCACGCTGTCCGGCCAGGGCTCTGGGAGGGGCAGGCGTGTGTGCGATTCCTGCAGGACCTTCTGGAGCGGGGGGGGGGGGAAGGGGGGACCGGAGGGGCAGGGAAGGCGGTGTCTGTGCATCGCAGCAGGAACCCAGCGCTGCCTGCGCACCCACTGTGCCGTCGCTGTGTGGCCTCGGGCGAGCCCCAGGAGCTCTCTGTGCCTCCTCCGTGGAGCGGGCAGAACACCCCCTGGTGGGGGGGCACTTCACATGCTGCACACACACTGCCCCCGCATGGAGCCCGGGGCAAGGAAGCGCTGTGTGCCTCTCAGTGGCAGCTGGCACAAGCCCACGCCCACTCCCAGGCCCTGTGAGCATGTGTGACCCTGAGCCCGTGTCCAGACGCCCACCACCTGGGTCCGCTCCTCTCGCACAAAAGGTCCTGCCGGGGCCCTGCTGGGCCATCGAGGCAGAGGCCTCCTCATCACGGAGGCCCCTCTGTGAAGCCTTTCAGCCCCAGGCACGTCCCTGACCTTGTGATTGTTTGGGTTCGCACATGGCAGAAGCCCAGTCCAGACTAACTGAAACTAAGGAGTTTCCTGGCTGCCGTTAGCGAAAAGTCCAGGAGGAGCCCTGGCTTCAGGCCCAGCTGCATCCAGGTGCTCAAGGGACTCTGCCCAGGCCCTGCCTTGGGCTCTCCCCGGCTTGGTTCCCAGGTGGCTCTCTCCGCACGTGGGCAAGGTGGCCCTAGGAGCTCTGGCTCCTGGGGTCAGTGCAGCCCACGTCCTGGCCACCCAGAGAGGAGGGGGCACAGTTCACTCAGGGCAGGAATCTGGTGGGGACCGATGGGGGAGCCGCTGCTGTGGTCGGATCTGGGTCTTGTGCCCACCTGTCTCGGAGAGGGGTCCCAGCTTACACGAGCTCCGAGAATCCGCCCAGGTCGGTGGGGGCGGGAGGTGCTGGAGAACACGTTTGTGTCTGACTGCCAAGGACCCCGGTGACAGTGGCAGCAGCCCTGTGTTGACAGTTACTCGTGCCACATAGACAATGCACGGGATTTTATCATCCCCGTTTCACAGGTGACAACACTCAGACTTGGAGAGGGGAAGTGAGTAGCCCGTGGACACAGAGCTGATGTCTGACTCCAAAACTCCCACTCTCACTCCGGTTCACGAGGTTTTTAATCAGGGCGCTCTGGGGACCAGGGGACCCACCCGAGGGGGAGGGGAAGGGGGCGTGGGAGGCCCCGAGCGTGTTCGGCGGCCAGAGGGAGCCCTGGGGAAGAGGAGGTCCGTTGGGGAGGCTGCTGTGTTTGCGGGGACCCCAAGTCGGAGGCGCCTGCAGGCATTGGAGAAGATGCCCAGGTGGGCAGACCCACGAGCCTCGAACTGCGGGTGTGATGGTTGGTTTTGCTTTCGGAGTTCACGGTGTCGGGGGTGGAGGGGAGATGGCTGGGAGCTGGCAGACCAGAGGGGGACAGCGGGACAGTCAAGACCACGACACACCCATGGAGGTGCAGGAGCCGGTGAGTGACGCTCTGCACAGCACCTGCTGCCAGGCAGCAGGTCTGAGCCTTTGCGGCCCGGGTGCGGGGCAGCCACCCCCTGAGAGAGACGTGCTTCTGGGGCCCTCGGGCTGTGGCTGGTGCACACACCTGTCGCCAGGCGTCTGGGGCCGCCGTCCTACAAGGACCGGCCTTCCCACCCGAGGGACCTTTGGGAACTCGGGACTTGGTGTGAATCCCGACTCTGCCTCCTAGATGTGGTGTGGCCATGTCCCAGGCCTGTCCGGGCTGCAGCCACTCGTCTGTGAAGGAGGAAGCTGGTGTCCTGCACTCAGGGGCCACGGAGGGCGTGGCATGCCTGACCCCGGGGGGCCTCCGGAGGCAGTGGTGGTGTGTCCGTGCCTGCGTTTCCTGGGCCAGGGTCTGATGGTTGGGGGGGTGTGATGGTTGGGGGTGTGTGTGACAGAGGGTCTGATGGTTGGGGGGTGTGTGTGGCAGAGGGGGGTGTCTGGCTGTGCAGGGGGAGAAATGTGTCCATACTCGGTGTCACAGGGTGTCACCGGCGGGGTGGGAGGTGGTGGGAAGCCGGAGTGGACCGAGAGAGTCCTTCCTCGCTCCTGCTCCAGAAGCTAGTCTTCTCTCTCAGGGCTCAGCACGGTGCCACTCCTTACACTCCGAGGTCCCTGAGGCAGCCAGGGTGCTCTGGTCACCCGTGTCCCCTCACTGACCAAGGTCCCCTGAGGGCAGGCTGAGACTCACTTGCCTATCTGCCAGTCTGGCCCGTGGTAGGCACAGGTCCCGGGAGAGCTTTCGAATTCGCCCCCACGCCCAGTGTGGCCTTGAACCAGCCCTTGGCCCTCCGTGTCCCAGTGCAGGTGGCGCTACCTGGTGAGTGAGGCGTCTGCCCACCACCTATCGGCACACGGGCAATGCTGGGTGCCAAGTAACCGCACTCGACAGGCGCTTGTCTCTCACGCCCCGTGAGGCTCAGCTGGTCGGGGCCTTGGTGGGCTTGCTGGCCGTAGGTGGGGGCGGGGAGGGTGGCTGGTGTCAGCTGACTTAGGATGGCTGCTGCCAAGACGGTGGCTCTGCCCTGCTCCACGCATCCCTCCTCCTCTGGCAGGCTGGCCCGGCTCTGGCCCCGCCGGGTGGCAGAGGATGAGCTCTTGGAAACCCCTGCTCATTCCGAGTCTGTTCACGTCCCGTCGGCTCAAGGAAGTCACGGGCGAGCGCCCAGGTGGGAGTGAGGGCCCCGCCCAGCTGCGCAGTGTTGTCTGCTCGGGTCGGAGCCAGGCCCGGCACCTGGGGCTTCCCCTCCACGTCCCTCACCCCTGCCCCTCCCTTCTCCCTCCCGTGGCCAGCCACGCCCTGCGTGTAGGACCGAGCTCCCTGGGCGGCCGTGTGGGTCAGAAAGTGCTCACAGGGAGGCCTGGGCCCTTCAAGGCAAAGGACCCCTGTGGCCGTCTTGGGCCCAGCTGTCACCTGGAGGGGGCAGTTGCATGGAGACAGCAGGGAACCGGCCCTGGGCACCTCTCCAGGCAGCTGGGCTGAGGAACCTGCCGCCACGGCCACAGGCAGGACCACCGGAGCATCTTCTGAGGTGGAGGCTGCACGTCCAGACCTGTGCCGAGCACTCACGGTCCCAGGACAGCAAGCCACCTTCCCGAGACCTTGTGCGGGCCGCTGCTGGGGCCACGCCCTGTGTGACGGGCAGCCCTGGGCTTTGGTCTGGCCTGTGGTGGCCTTAGAGGGATTCTCGGGGCACCTCTGTCCTTAAGAAGGGCTCTTGGGAGAGGAAAAAAGAACACATTTCAACACCTCCAGATTCTGAAAATGGATTTCTCCCAGGGAAACAGAGACTCAGAGTGTGTTCTCTTTGCTGAGAGAGCGCCAGGAACGTTGGGGGGCTGGGGGAGGGGAGAGAGGCCTCGGC
>PVKU01002329.1:0-187235 GCA_004027475.1 Anoura caudifer | reverse complement strand
AGGGGCTGTGTGACGGGGGCACTCCACCTCACCTCTCTGGCCTCTGTTTGTCTTTCTGCCCCGTGGGGTAACTCTTCCTGCCCCATCAGGGATGCCTGAGGGTGAGATGCAGGGGGAGCAGCGAAGGACATCCCCAAGCCCCGGGACGCGCCGATGGTGCCGGCTGCCCTGGCCTGGCTGCCGTGGCCTCAGTGACGCGGTCAGTTCTCTCTGCTGCGGCCTCTCCACCTGTAACTTGGGAGCAAGATTCTGCACCCTTTGAGGTCAGGGGAGGCTTGGCTGGGACGTGGCTGCACTGGGCACGGCACCCACTTACAGGTGGGGCGGGGGCTCCCAGTGGTTGGCTGGTCCCTCCTCGGTCCCCTCCAGGGCAAGCCCTTCGCCTCCTCGCGCTTTGGCTGGCACAGTCTTCCCGGATCAGGATGGAAGGGTTCCCAGGTTCCAGCAGGCCCATGTGGGGTGTCCCCTGGGACTTCCGCGGTGCCTCCTGTCCTGGCTCCACACCCCGCACCTCAGTGCTCCAGACTCACGCTGGAAAGGTGGCCCTCCACTCGGAACGCTGCCCAGCCACGCAGGCGCCCACAGCCCCCAAGTACTGGCCACGCTGCTCAGCCTGGCCTTTGAGGCCTCCAGGTGGGTCCTCTTCCCCCCTTTTCAACCCCATTTCCTTTCCCACCCAACAGTGACCCAGTGCTCCAGCCACAGGATGTGGCAGCCACGACTGACCACACTGAGTTCCAGGCCTGTGCGGGGATGTGTGACAGAGACCGTCAGCCTCCCAACGAGGGAGCTGGTGCTGAGACACCCGGGTGCTTCACCATGCTCATCAGTCGGGACTCGAACGCAGGGCTTCTGACTCCGAGTTCACACTCTTCACACAGAGCCACGGCTTCTCCGCACAGGCTCCATCAGCCAGCTCCACCACCTTGTGCCTCTGGAGCTCCTTTCCATCTCATCTTCCCAAGGCTGCGCCCAGATGTGGCCGCCTCCAGGAAGCCTCCTGAGATTTCTCATCAGATCACCTCTTTCCTCTCCCGGCAATCTGCTGCCGCCTTTTACTCATGACATTGGTTCACCCTGGTCCTGGCAGGGAGGGAAGATTGTGTTCGAGTAGCAAAGATTGGTAGTTGCCTCCCTCCCCTGACATTCATTCTCCTTTCTGCTTAAAGTAAAAGAAACCTCAAATGTGAACTGGGCCCATGGTTACCCATTCAAGTTTCCTGCCTCCCTCATAGCTACGTGTAGCTATCTGACTAAAACCTTGCCAGCGACATGTAAGAAGTGAGCTGTGGAAACTCTGGGCCCTACCTCTAGAGGGAAGAGAGGTGGCTTTCCCTTCTTCTCCCTGTCCACGCTGCTGGATGACAGACGTGATGGCAGGAGCGGGAGCAGCCACACTGACCCTGGGATAGAAGCTTGGTGTTGAGGATCCAGAGCAACAAGGCAGGAAGAGCCTGGGTCACCACCATGTCAGCTGACTGCTGACACTCAGATTGTTCCAGCCCTTCTGTCTTGGTCAATCCAATATGCTTCCGGCATTTGTTACAGTAGCCACAACGTATCAAAATGAATCCCGGTGAGTACAGGTCCAGAAGCAGAACTCCGCTCACTGTTTGCTGAGTGACTAAGGGTTTAATGACCAGAGGTCAGCCAGCCTCCGCTGGGTGATGGCTTTCCAGAGCATGAGGAGCTTTGGGGTTGTAGAAGGGACGTGTCCGTGGGTTTGAATGCTGGTGCTGCCTTGTCATCACGAGTGTGGCTCCTTGGGCAAGCCGCAGGGTGGCCCAGCAGCTCAGATGCCTCTGGTGTGACCACGAGGGTGACAGCCCCCCCTGCAGAGTGAGGCTGAGGGGAGGGCTTGTTTCCAAGGCACTCCAGTGTTCCTCTCCTGGGCTGAACCGGCTGCCCCAAGAGTTCAAGGGCCACCCCTGCCTCCTCCCTGCCCTCCCTGGCACCCCGCCTCCACCCCCCACCCTGCTCCTCTGGGCTGGGAGATTTAATGAGCCTGAATGAAAACATCCAGCTCGTAACAATAAATATTTTCCACCAGGACTTTTCCTGCACTTAAATTAATGGTCTCGGAATCCCTGGAAATGGCTGCAGAGGAGAAAAGGGAGTCTCATTTCCAGAAGCTGTTTTTAATATTGTAGAATTGTGGGCCCCCAAGGTTGCCACGTGCCCCCTTCACCCCAGCCGCCCTGCAGGAGGCAGGCCTGACTTGACCCCTCCGGAGGAGGCCCGCCCTCCTGGGAGCTGCCTGTGCCCACCTCACCAGCTGCCCAGGGTCCTGCAGCTGCACTTCACCCTGCAGGGTGAGAACCCAGGGCCCCCGAAGCCTCGGCCAATGAGGTCGGGAGAAGGCTTCTCTCGGCCATGGTCCCACCTTCGGAGCCTGGACTCTGAGACCCACAGCCTGGAAGGGGCCAGAGAGAGGCTGCGCCAGGAGTGTCCCCCCGGTCACCCCAGTGGCGGTGCTGAGGGTGGGGGCTGCGGAAGTGGTCCGGGGTCTCATGCCCACAGCAGCCTGGGCAGCCCGCCCTCCCTGCTTTCCAAGCGGGGTTTGCTGTCCAACTGCCGCAGGGCGCAAAGGTCTCGCGGCCGCAGAGGCGGTTTGAAAGGGGATAGCGCTGTTCCAAGCCGCCCGCTCTGAAATGTTTTTCACTGAGGGGAAACACATCAACAAGAACTTACCACCCTGGCATCTTGCAGCGTACAGCTCAAGGGCTGGACGTCCGTTCGCTTCTTGGGCAACCCTCACCACTCTCCATGCACGGAATGTTTTTCGTCTTGTCAGCTGGAGCTCGGTCCCCATGAAATGCTAGCCCCCCACCCTCAGCCCTGCCACCCCTGCTCCCGGTCTACCCTCCATCTCTGTGAGTCTGGCTGCTCCGGGGACCTCAGAGAAGTGGGGCCGTGGGACATTTGTCATTTTGTGATTGGCTTATTTTATTTAACATGATGTCCATCCGCATGGTCCATCTGGGCTGTAGTGGATGTCAGACTGTCCTTCCTTCATCAGGCTGAGTGAGTGACAGTCCCCTGCAGGGACCGCCCCGTCGGGTGTACCCATTTATTGGCTGATGGACACCTGGGCCGCGCTGCTTTCCGGCTGCCATGAATAACAGCTGTGGTGGGCGCGGGCGTGCAGGTCTCTCTTGGAGACTCTGCTTTCGGTTCTCTCGGGTCTGGCCCCAGCAGGGACTCGCCGGGTTGTGGGCAGTCCCGCCGCACCCCCCTCAACAGGGTATGGGGCTCCCACTTCTCCACGTCTTCACCACACGTGTTCCTCTCAAATTTTATTTCCCGGCAGTCATCCCGACAGGTGTGAGATGCCCACCCGAGGCCCAGAGAGGGAGGGACTGGCCTCAGGCCGTTTGTGGGTCTGTGGTGTGGACGCTCGGGGTCCCCAGGTCTTCAGGCTCCTCTGGCCCCTGCAGGGAGACCCCGACCTTTCCGAGCCCCCACAGCGCGGGCAGTGGTTCCTGGTGGGCCTCCTCCCCCAGCACCCTCCCCCCGGGACGCTTCCCCATCAGGCCTGCTCAGAACGGTGCCAGGCACACTGCCCATCGAGGGGTTCCAAGCGGGGGGCATACTCAGCTGCCTGCCCTTGTGGGCTCCTGGCTGGTGAGGGCCAGGGGGCCCAGTGTCAGATGTGCTCTGAGGGGGTGACTGAGTCCTGGGAGGTGGCCCGGGAGCGGGCAGGGGATACCTGTGGATTCCGAGTTCCTGATGCCGCAGTCTTTTCTGTGGCCCTCAGGTCAGGGCCACCTGTTCGGGTGCCTCACCCCACCTCAACCCTGGGTAGGCGTCCAGCCCACGGGAAGCCAGCACTTGGGTTTGAAGCGGTGGGACCCACGGCCAGGCGTTGGTCACTGCCAAGCCACCTGCTGGTGGGCCCTGCAGGGTATGTCCCTCCACTCCCGAGGCTCAGAGATTTCAGAAGCCCCAGGCCCCACCCTGCCAAGATTTGGAGGCCACGGACCAAGCCCTTACCTTCGGACAAACCCCTCATTGCTCAAGGTAGAGAATCCCGAGGGTCTAGGCAGCCCCACTCAGGGAGGGACGTCGAGGCTGGGTGGCAGACGGCTCGTTGGCCAGGCCCCAAGGGGGGATGATTGTACAGGGCAGAACGGACAGCTGAGTGATGGCCACAGGGGCTGGCATCTGGGAGCGGGGGTTGGGGGTCAGGGAGAAGTGGGCAGGCCTTGGGACCTGGTGGGGGGCTGAGGGTGCATTGGTTTCCTATTGCTGCTATAACAGCCTGAACAGCACCCGCTTAGTCCCCCCCAGTTCTGGGGCCCGAGTGCAAAGCAGGGGGGCAGGGCCGACTCCCTCTGCAGGCTCCTGGGAGAGTTGGGTTCCTTCCCGTCAGGGCTTCCAGAGGTGCCTGCATCCCGTGGCCCCCCAACTTCCGTCCCACTACTCTGCCTCCTGCCTCCCTCTGCCACATGTGAAGGATCCTCTTGAGGACATGGCCCCCCACCCCATAACCATGCCCCACACCCAGATTGCTGACTGAATCGCGACTCAGCAAAGTCCCTCTGCCCTGCGAGGCAAGGCCTCCACAGGTTCCCAGCACCTTGGGGGGCTGGTATTCTGTCACCCACAGGGTCCAGCCTTTTCTGGAGGGTGCTGGGGAGCCACTGAAGGTGGGAGATGGCGGAAGGCCATGGTCAGACGGGAGTAGGGGAAACGCAGCGGGCCGGTGGGGCTGCAGCAGCCAGGGACCAGGGTGTGGCTGTGTCTACCTCACCTCTGAAACCCCAGCCCCCCAGCGGCACCTGGCACCTGACACCTGACAGGGGCTTTGTAGATGCTCACTGAACGAATGAAGAAGCCGAAGTGAGCCGCCCAGAAGGGTCTGGAGTGGGGAGGACCTAGCCAGGGAGGAGTCAAGGGCTGGGCCCGGTGTGCTCGCTGACACCTGGGGATGCTCTGCCGCTGGGCAGAGGAACTGAAAGGCGCCCCTCGGACTCCCCTCAGCTCCGCCCCAGGCATTGCAGAATATTTCCGCTGGTCCAGCATGTGTGCTGAGAATGGCCCCATCATCATGTCCCGCAGGCCCTCACCTGACCTGCGCCCTGCCTTTCCCCTGGGCACTGGTCTAGGGCTAAGCCAAGAACTAGAGAGGCCTCTGATTGGATAGGGGCTGGCACCTACCCCATGGTCTGGGCAGCCATAGGTTGGATGTCTGCACAAGGGGCGGGGCCATAGGCAATCTGTCCAATAGGGCATCAGACAGAGTTAACCAATCAGAGGGCTCTGTGTGATTGGGAGCCAGGACAGGTATGTGGGCCGCTAAAGAGGGGCAGGTGGAGGTGAGGAGTGGGGGTCGGGGGCTGGAGCCAGGGGAGCAAGGTGTGCCCTGGACAGCTTTGCACCCACCCTCTGTATGTGGGGAGCCTGGATACCCGCAGCCTTCAGCAGCCGGCTGTGTGCCCGGCACCCCCAGGAGTTTCCCTGCCCTGAGGAGCATGTCTCCCCAGGTTCCTTTTCCCCCATTCCCCACTTCTCCAGGAAAATTCGCACTCCCTCTTCAAGGACCAGCTCATGGCTGTCCTCTGCACCCATCGGCCCTAGCACCTGCGCTGCGGCGTGTTATAAAGCGTGGGGCTCTGTCCCCAGTGTGAGTTCCTGGGTTCAGGGCCTGGCCTCACACGGCCCTGAGGACCCATTGATGGCTTGGGGTCATCAGGTGGAGTGAGGGGCAGGGGTGGGGCATGGTGGGGGGCAGCCGGCACAGTGGGCGGGCCGCAGTCGGGAGACTGGATGTGAGCCCATTGGAGATGGGAGGCCCAGGGAGCACCCTGTAGCCTGGGCATGGGTGGCACTTGGCTCAGGGTCAAAGCAGGAAGTGTGGCCTGGGTGGGGCGGTAAGGGGCCGTGAGGAGAGCTGGGGCCCAGACTTACCAGCCCAGAGGACGTCTGCTCTGTTCATGCCCAGCTCTGGAATTTGCTTTGAGCTGAACCAGCCTGTGGCCCCAGAGGCCCTGGCAGCTGAGAAGGGACCGAAGATGGGATCTTATGGGGGCCCAGCCAGAGGCTGGCATCTCCTCCCACGGGGGCAACAGTGGGCGCACCTTTACCCCAGCCTCTCCCTGGACCCCCGCCCCTCACTTCTTCCTCTTCCTACCCACCCCCACCCCACCTTGGTGCTGGTGCTCACTGCCCTCAGCTTCCCTGTGGCAGCCCCTGCTCCCCCACCTCTAAGGGTGGGCAGCCTGGTGCCCTCTGATACTCTCTGAACGTGGCTGCCCCTCTGCCTACTGGGTGACTGGGGGCAGAGGTCACAGGTCCCCAAGTCCCTCCTTTGTCTGGTTAGCTGCAGCCCCCAAGATCTCTCTTCTGCCAGGCGGGGGTCAGCAGAATCTCCCGACATATACCATCAGCTTTGTATCATCAGTTTGGTTATTTATTTAATGTTTTTATTTCAGTCAACTTGCCTTAAACTTAAGTACTTACATCCTAAGCAATAGAATCTGAAACTCGGGGCTTGATATGCTAGTTATATATATTTTTTCTCAATACATATGGACATAAATAATAACTCGAAATAGAAAGAATTTTGCCTGGGTATCCTTTCAAATCACTTGTTACCTCCCTTTGAGAAACTCTGAACTAGTTTGTTTGCTGGGGAAACTGAGGCTCCGCGAGGGGATAGGCTGTGCCTCAGCACGAGAATGTGTTGTCGGCCTGCCCTCCGAGTACTTGCCTGGCGGCCTCCTGGGTGGGCCCCTCGAGGGAAGAGGAGTTTGCTGGGAAGTGACACCCAGTCCCACTGTCCTCCGGCCCCCACTGCCCCAGCCTGTCCATCCTGCATTCTGAGGCTCTGCCAGGGCCTCTTGCTGCACCTGTGGCCTCAGGGTGCTGCTGGGTCTGGTGTTTCCAGCTGGCCCTCTCCAGTCCCCCCGCTCTGGCCTCACCTCTTCCCACCTACGCCCTCAGTGCCGTGGGGCCCTGAGCCCCCTCCAGGCTGGGTCTGGAGGAGGAGTGACTGAGTAGCCGGACCCCACCCTCAGCCCGTCCTGCGGCTCCCTGTCCCAGGCCCTTTCTCACAGACAGGGATCCTTGGTGAGGCCTTTTCCTTTTCTTCCGAGCAAGCTTGGGTGGGGCACCTGCTGGGGGGCTCTCAGGCTGCGTTCTTGCTGGACTGGCAAGAACCACATTAGCTGCAAGGGTGGGGGTGGTGGTGTTGCAGCATTGGACCTGGATTTGGAGGACAGGAAGCTCAGTGGAAAGAATAGCATTCAGGGCGGAGACACAGGCCACTGAACTAGGGTGCCCACTGGAGGGAAGGTGAGATCCAGCTGGGGGATCCTAGAGGGCTGCCTGGAGGCGGCGGTGAGGGCAGCACTGCTCCCCATTAAGTGCCCAGCCCTGTGCTGAGTGCTTAAGCTACATCACATTATTTACTCTCCATGGTGCCTGTGGCAGGCAGAGTGGACACCACAGAGGAGGACCCTGCTCAGTGGTTCCAAGGTGACGAAGTGGCACGAAGGTGGCAAAGCCAGCATTTGACTCTGCCTTGTCTGATGCTGCCAGGTTAGTTCTCTGTTGTGGGTAGAAGAGTACCCCGGCCCTCAGCGTCTCGAGGCAGCAGCATTTCCGCTCTCACAGTTCCTGTGGGTCAGGACCGGGGTGCGGCTTCACGGGGTCCTCTGCTCAGGGTCTCCGCCAGGCGCTGGCCTGGGCTGCGCCGATGTCCCTGCTGGCTGGTGGCTGGAGGCTGCGCTCAGGTCCCGGTGCCCCAGCCCCCCACGTGGCAGCTCCCTTCCTTAGAGCAGGTGAGCCTGCAGAGTCCTGTGAGGCCGAGGCCGGCCTTCCGTCATCTGGTCATGCAGGTGACACCTCACCCCTTTTGGAAGTGAGTCACAGGTCTGCCCTGCCATCAAGGGGCGGGGACCCGGGGTGGGGACCATCCTTGAAAGCGGCCCCCAACCCCCTGTGCTAAGTGGAAGTGGTTGCTCCGGCTCCCGCCAGCTGGGGCTGGTCTGGGGCTGGGCCGTGACTGGGAGGGGTGACAGCACAGGAGGAAACGCTCCGGGAAGGCTCTGCTGCGGGGGTGCAGGGGTGCGGGGGGGTGCGGGGGTGCGGGGCCTCACCGTCCAGCTACCGCCTGCCCCTGGGGGCTGCAAACCTCCCAAGCACTGCGGCCTCCTCTCACACCCCCCTGACTCCTTTGGCCACCCCCTGCCCCCTCTGGGCTGTGGGGGATGGACTTGGTTGGGGGACCAGGAGGCCCCCACCCCCACCCCTTTTAGGACAATGGGAAAAGGATTACGAGGAACTCACCATTTTTTCTTCAAATGTTTTGCAACTTTCCTGGAAATCCGAGTGATCCCTGAGGGGCCCAGGCTGCTGGTGACCTGGGCCGGAGGCAGTTCCCACCATAGACTTTCCAGGGATTGGTGGCCGGTTGGTGGCTAGGCTGGGCCCCCAGAGTGTCTTGGGTGGCGGTGGAGGGGGAAAGAGTGTGAGTGAGGTGCCTCCTGCCCAGCTCCCTGCTCCCGGATGAACCCCTGCAGTGTCCCCAGACCAGCTGGCATCCCCCAGGTCTCCTGCAGTCCTGGGTCCCCCCTTCCTGCCCAGGTGTTCTTGTTCTGGTCCCTGAGGGGCAGCTGTGCAGCGCAAGACAGGGCCCCACTGGGGAGGGGGCAGCCTGCAAGGCAGGCCCACGCTGGCACAGAAATGGCCCGCAGCCAGGGAACCTGGGGTGAGGCCGGCTGAGTCCCTGCCTCCCAGTCGCTGCCCACAGGGAGTGGGGATGCTCGCCCTGCACTGCCCACTGCAGAGGCTCCGCTGCTGCCTAGGGGCCGCGACCTGCTCCTGTCTGGGCTCCAGCTTCCTCTTCCATAGCGCGGACTGTTGCAGGGGTCAAACGAGGTCGCAGAGACAGAGCATTTTGTACGCGATTGTGTTCGGAATTAGCACCCTGAACATGAACCCATGCACGAAGATAGAAAAAGGCAATTTGGAGCCTGCCCCCCCCCAGCCCCCACTCCCATCCCACTCAGCCCAGGTGTTTTCTAGGAGTGGCCCAGGGCTGGGGGACTTGGGGGTGCAGCCTCAGTGTTCCCAGATGTGAAAGGGGCCCTGCACCCTGGCCCGCCCCGTGAGCGCTGACAGCTGGCTGTCCTCATGTCTGGGGAGGGCAGATGGCCCCCGCTCCCGCCTCTGCACCCCCCGCTGCCCCCTTGTCTGTGCCCCCTTGTCGGCCTCGCTCCCGTGTTCTTCCGTCTGTGAGCTGCCCGCTCAGTCCTCAGCCCCCTGCAGCCTGGCTGCCACCCCTTCCCTTCCCCCTCCCACATTGACAAAACTGTCTTCAGGGGGATGGTCCTGGCTGGGATGTGGAGGGCGCCTCAGCCTGTGGCCGTGTCTTCTCTCCTTTTGGGCTGTCCTTGTCCTCGGCTTGTCCTCGGCATGTCCCCGCTCTCCTCCCGCAGCGCTCCCCCATCACGGTCCTTCTGAGGCCCCCCCCCCAGCCCCCATCTCCTGCTCTGCCCTGACCCAGTCACCACCCAGCTCTGCCCTGTCCCTGCAGGCGTGTCCCACACCTATGGTGTCCCGGACCTTCTCCATGAGGATGTCCCCCAGGTAGGTCACACTCAACACAGCCAAACATATCTCCTGGCTCCCTCTGCCGAAGGCCATACCAGCCTGGCCCCCCTCTGCTTCCCCCATCCCCCCGGCTCTCTCCAGTGGTCCTTTTATCCCACCGCCACCTCTCAGCCAGAGGTGAAGCGCACACTGCTTCCTCATTCACCAGTGTCCCTGCAGAGCCCACTGCCTCTTCCCCAGCAGCTGCTCTCCGCCAGCACCTGGCTGCCCAGAAGTCTGCATTTCCTTGACTCCCTTGCAGCTAAGTGTGGCTATGTAACTGCAGCTGGCAATGGCCTCTGTGCAGATTTACACTCGCCACCTCAGGGTTGTGCCTGGCAAGGGAAGGCACAAAGTACCTGGGAAATCAGAGCCAAAAGAGGGGTCAGACCCTGCTGACTTTGGAGAATCTGTTGGCTGAGGAGGGGCTGTTGTGAGCCCGGCCCTGAGGCAGAGGTGAAGAGACATAAGCCCACCTCTGAGGGACCTTGGTTGAGCAAAATCACAAACGCACCAATAGTTTCCCAATAACAAGCAGAGTGTTAGGAGCACCCAGGAGACATGAGGCAGAACACGCAGGCTCTGGGGCCCAAGGAGAAGGGCGGCCTAGGGCGTCAGGAAAGACTTCCGAGCGGAAGGACACTGAGGGAGGGGTAGGCGTTCGCTGTGTGGTGAAGTGGAGGACACATTTTCTGGGCAGGGTTGGGGGGACAGTGTGCGCAAAGGGATAGAGGGATTATGGAATCACAGGCTGTTTGGTGTTGGAGTGATGGGGGAGAGAAAGGGGACGAGGGGGGGCGCCCAGCCCAGTCCTGCCCCCTCCCCCCACCCCCTGCAGGTAAGAGAAGGTCCTGAAGCCCAGGGGGGCAGACAGGGAGGGTCTGCGCGGCAGGGGGAGGTGGGGGCGGATCTAGAGAGTAGGAGGGGCAGCAGCAGGGGGTGGGCTGAGGAAGAGTGGCCCCTTCGGATGGGGGGCCCGTCCCTGAGGGGGGTCCCCTGGAAGACCTGGTGTGGCACATGCTCCCTTGGGGAGGGGAGGGGTCGCCCACGAGCCGGTCTGCGGCCCAGCAGTTCCTAGGAGGGCCCGGCTCTGTCCTCGGACCTGCTGGCCTGGGGGCCCTGGCCAAGCGAGGGTGGGTTTAATCGCCGTCAGGAGCCTGCGGCTTCGGCAGCGCCAACCAAACTCGGACCTTCTGGTGTTTACGATTGGCAAAGTGAACTTCCTGTTTTTAAGAGAAAAGGATTAGAAACACTTATTAAAAAGCCCTTTGAAAGGCATCAAAAGACTTCCCAAATGTCAAATGACTCTTACAAAAGAGCCATTTAATGATTTCAGCAACATGAATGGGAACCATACCAGCCTGGGCCTCCTTAAATGATTACAAAGTCTTGCAAAGCCCAGGAGGGACTTGGTGGCCACGTGGAATGTGGGCTGAGGATACCTGGGGAGGCGAAAAACAGTCCCCATGGGCAGAGCAGCCCTTCTGTGGGACGCAGGCAGCGGAGCGGGCTGTCGGGGACGCGGAGCTGGGGAGGGGCCCGGGGGGCCCCTCGTTGGAGCCCGAGCCCGCGCCCCAGACTTGCGCCCGACCTCAGAATGCCCCAAGTTTCCGTCCGACTCCCCCTGATCAACAGCCCCTGACCCCCAGTCTGTCTAGTCCAGCTCAGCCACCCACCACCAGCCTCCCACCCGGGCCCCACCTGTGTTCCACCTGACCTGCTCGTCCCTGCCCCCAGGCCCCGGCCCAGGCCTCCCGCATCAGCCTCCAGCTGCCCTCTCTTCTCCCTGTTCATCCCCGCCCCCCACCCCTGCCCGGGTCACGGCGCTGGACACAGGAGACGCAGCCCCTGCCCAGACCTTGGGCGCAAGCCGACCTCTAGCGTGGCCCCCGAGGAGATGTGGTAAAGGCTGAGGGAGTCCCGCCCTTGCTGGGCGCTGGGGCCGCCCCAGGAAGCCAGTGGACCACGGATCCCGGCTTAATGGGGAGACAGCTGCGGACACAGGCCCCCCACACCCTGGAGCCCTGCGTCACAGCAGAGTGGCAGGCCCCAAGGGAGTCCAGACCCTTGTCTTGGCCACCCCTTACCCTCAGAATCCCAGGTGGAACACTTCTGCCTGATGTCGTCCCCAGCGACCCAGGTGCCTGGCTTTTTAGAAGGGTCACCGACCGGTGAGCCTGCATCCAGTGCATCCAGTCCCACCGGGGCCCCTGACCTCGCATGTCCTCTCAGGTGGTAACTATTTGCTCCTGGGTTTCACTCCAAACAGGGTACGCCGTTAGTTAGGAAGCTATAAAACACTTCAGTGTTTCCCAGAAAGTGCCAAGGAATTCTTGGAATAAAAATAACAATGAATAAAGTTGCCTGGAAATGAGGCGATGGGACTGAATTTGATTACGTCCCATTTAGAAGAGAAAATTAGCTTATTGCGGCTGAGGTGAGGTGAGGTTTTCTCTTTTCTTCAGTAAAAAAGATGCTTTTCACACTCCCCTCCCCCACAGGGCTCTCAGAGCCAGGGGTTGGGCTGGAGCGAAGGTCAGTCCTGCGGGGCCTGCCATCCTGGGGCGGGGGGTGGGCAGGCCCCAGGCTCCTGTGGGCACACTCCGGACAGCCGAGGAGGGCCCACCCCTGTGAGAAGCCCCAACAACGGCGTCCGTGCGGAGGAGGGGCCGAGGGGCAAACACCGTGACACCCTGCTCCCGTCCTGCTACCCAGAACCTGCCCCACGTCTGCCCCAGGAAGCTGCACACCCCCCTCTGCCTGCCTGTCCCTCCCACCTGGACCTGCTCACGCCCACTCCCGGGCCGGCCTCACTCCCCGGCCCCACACCCTCACCCGGGGCCTCTGGCTCTGCCTCCCTCCCAGTCACCGCACGGGGTCTTCCTCGAGTACCATCGGCCCCCAGAGCCCCTTACCTGGGCACTGTAGGCCCGTGCCAGCTTTCCATGGCTGCCAGGGTGGTCCACGTAGGTGTCCCCTGACTGGGCCTTGGGGTGCCCAGACACTGGGTCAGACATCGCCATGGGCATGCCTGCCTGCGAGGGTGTGGGCTGGGCAGGAGAGCCTTCGCCTCGGGGACGAGAACAGATGGCCGCCCTTCCGGGCGTGGTGGGCCTCGCCCAATCAGTCGACGGCCTGGCGTGCCGGGAAAGGCTGGCTTCCCCGAGGTGGGGGGAGGGGTTCCTCCATCCTGACAGCCTTTGAGCAGGGACAAGGGCTCTTCTTTGCTTTTGGACTTAACAGAAACATCGGCTCTTGCTGGGCCTTGGGGATCCCAGCCTGTGGACAGGAACGAGCCTGTCAGCCCTCCTGGGGCTCGGGCCTCCAGACGCGCACGGTGCTGTGGTCGGCCTGCGCATCCCTAGATCCCGCATTTTGAACCTCACCCCACAGTGACGGTCCTAGGAGGCGGGGCCTTCGGGGGTGTCAGGTCCTGAGGGTGGAGCCCTTAGGAATGGGGTTAGTGCCCTTAGCGAACACCAGAGAGCTCCCTCGCCCCTCCCTCCATGCGAGGACATGTTGGGAGCCCTCACTCGACCCTGCTGGCACCTGGTCCTGGACTTCCAGCCTCCAGCATGGTGAGGAATCACCATGTTTCTGTGGCGTAAAAGCACCCCGGTCCGTGATATTCTGCTATAGCAGCCTGGATGGACCGAGAAGGATGGGAAGCAGATCGCCGGCTCCCGGGCCTCCAGCTGGCCGGCTCGCCCTGAGCATCCTGGGGCTTGTCTGCTTCCACAGTCCTGCCAGCTTGTCCCTTCCGCTCTCTGTGCATCCTGTTGGTTCTATCTCTCCGAAGAACCCGCCTCTGACACCCGCTGTACAGGTGACCTCAGACTTAGAGGCGGGGGGCAACAGAAAGGCACGCTCCTGCAGTTCTGGAGGCCAGAACCTGACACCAGCTTTGATGGACCGAGACTGTGGCGCTGTAGGCGCTGGGCTCCCTCCAGACTCCAGGGAGGGTCGGCTCCTGGCCTCTTGCAGTTTGTGCTGCCTGCTGGGGACCTTGGCGTGTGGCTGCCCCTCTTCATTCTCTGCTTCTGTCGTCACAGCTCGGTCCCCTCTGTCTATCCCTGCTGCCTCTCTTGGATGAGGACATGTAGGGGCCACCGAGTGAGCCTCACCCAATGAGCAGGTCCGTGACTCATCGACACCTGCAGAGATTGGAGTCACAGGAGGGAACATTCTCGGTTTTCCTTTCCTGCTTTTCTTAAAACACCGTGCTTGCCCTGTTCTGCGAGCTCCTGTGGGGCTGGCCTGGGGCTGGCAGGATACTTATCCTCTGAGAAGCTGGGGCCCCTGAGAGGCGGAGAACGGAGAACGCAGCTGCTGCCCCAGGCTAGCCCAGGTGTGCGGAAGCCCCACGGAGCCGGAGCCAGAGTCCTGGCAGGTGGGGTGGAGGAAGGGGCTGGGGACAGGTTCTCCGACACCTGTGCTAGCCCAATCCCCCCTGCCTTCCCAGACTGGGCCACTTGCAGGGGCCTTCCTGGGCTGGATCAGGACCTCTCTGCGCCCCAGGAGTAAGAGAAACCACAGAAACCCCTCCTCTGCCCCCAGGGGCCCTCCGTGCACGGCCCCTGCCCTGACCCTGGCGACAGCGCTGGCAGCGTCCTGGGCTGCACCGCTGGCTGGGTGGCGGTGGGGTTCTGGGGCAGATGGGGAGCCGCAGGGAGACTGAGGGGGCTGGAGCAGGCCGAGGCGAGGCTGGCAGACGCGGGCTCGAGTCCAGGCTCCGCGCGGAGACCAGGCTCCAGCTAATTAGCTCCCACGCACCCACATCCCCTCCTCCCCCACACAGGCTCACGTGCACAACGCTGACGCAGCCCCACAGACCCCCACCCCCACCTCCCGCACCCAGGCCCGCCAGACTCCCTCCGCACCCTGAGCCTGCTCCAGCAGCCCGCCCCGGCCCCCATGCCCCCTGCTCCTGACCCCGCTGCCCACACGGCACCCGGTGGGCACCTGTCACCCCGGCGGCCTCGATGACCTGCGTGGTGAGAATGGGCATTGCTGCCACAGGGACACATCCCCACGTCCCAGTGTCCCGGCCCCGTGGGCCCTGTGGGCCCATTGCCCCTCTGGACTCTCCCAAAAGGAGCAGAATTGATCTAGATGGGGTACAAAAAGTCATTCCTGGATCCTGCAGGCCCAGGCCCTGGGGGTGGGCACCCACTTGGGCCTCAGCCTCCCCATCTGTGCAACAGGCAGACGGCACCCAGGGAGCCTGCGTGTGCCTGCCACGCAGCTCCGCACCCTCCTCCCGTCTCCCCTCTGGCTTCGGCTGCCCTGGGTCCTCCTCTCCCACCCCAGGCACCTGCTTGTGCTTCCCCCGACCCCACCAGCCCTTCCACTGGGCTGGCTGTCACCGAAGTTGTCACATCCCCATGGGCACCCAGTCACCACCCTGACTCTCAGTCCTCAGCTGCGTGACTCCCATGATCCTCCCTGGCATCCCTCTCAACCCCTTACGGGTGCCCCTGGACCCAGCTCTGTCAGCCCCTGAAAACCTGCACCCCACACACTGACCCCCGGCCTGACGCCCCACCCCGGACCCGGGCCACCTGTACCTGGGTCTTAGTCCTCCATTCCTCTGCTTTCCCCCAGCCTTCAGCCCTGCCTTGTAGCTGACCCCAACTCTGACCTGAGCTTCTCTCCCCTCACCCGAACCGTCCTCCTCCTGCCTGTCCTCCCCCTCCTCGTCCCGGCCCATCCTGTGTGACCGCATCCAGGGACTGGCTGGAGGCTCTTAGAAAACAAAGCGAATGTCCCCTCAGCGCTCGGCCTCCCAGCTCAGCTCAGCTCAGCTCAGCTCAGCTCCTTCGGGAGGATTCTGCAGGGACTGTGTCTGTGTTTGCCACGCGCTCCCCTGCCCGGCGCCCAGGGCCCCTGTTGCAGCGGAACAGGCTGCTCTGTCTCCTTTTCTGTTGCTGCCCCGGGCGCCCCCGGCGCAGGGCCCACCCTGCTCCTCGTCCCAGCAGGCACGTCTGCAGGATCTCTGCCGAGGGGGCTCAGTCTCCGCAGCTTCCACCGGCTGGGCCCCGGGGGAGCACCAGGAGGTGGGGCGCATGAAGCTGTTCTGGCTTTCCCCAGCCAGGCGCTGGGGTCTGCCTGCGCCCCGGGCACAGGCCCCCTGCAGCCCAGGGACGCATCTCACGGTCTCAGTGGTGGCCGGCACCCTGGTGCTCACCCTCCCTTCCCTGGGCACCTGGACGCCTGGGCACCGTGATCTGCTCTCCCTTCTCGCCGCCACACCCTTTGCTGGCACGGGCTTTGGGATGGGGATTCAGGAGGCGCAGTGCTTGTCATTCATTTTGAGGCCACGCAGTGGGACTGGGACCCCAGCATGCAGGGCCCCTCCCTCCTCTGCCCTGTAATGCTGGATTGGGGGCTTCTCTCAGGGGACACAGTGCCTTCCTCCCCTGAGGTCCTGGGGACACCCACACGCCATAGGGTGTGGAGGGGTTGCTGGGGTCCTGGCCTTCCCTGGCCTGGGCCCCACCCACTGACCCTTTCAGGCCTCCTGGTTGGAGGGTCTCCCTAGGTTCCCGCTGACGCCCCTCGGTGGGGGGCTGCTGGCACTCTTGGGAGCAGCGTGGCTGGAGTCATGGTTCCTGACACCGCTCCAGGGAGAAGGTGGCTGCCGAGCACCATGCAGCCCCTCCCTGAGGGCCGTGGGTTGTTTTCACGCTTTGCTGGACTGAACAGGTGACCGGAGGGACCCCAAGGGATGGGTGGGGCTCAGGCCTCTCCCCGAAGCACCCACCCTGATCCAGCCCACAGGGTCCAGCTGTGTGGGGCGCGCCCGTGGCCTGAGATCACCCCTCAGCCTCCTGGTAGGAACACTGTGGTGCGGGAAGCGGAGCTTGTTGGCTCAGGGAAGTGGAGTGTTTGTCATGTTCTGCGATGTGGCTGTGGACGCCTGCCATCGTTTGTCATTATAATTAAGCGCAATTCGGCAGGGGGAGGGGTGGGGGGAGCTGTCAGCCCCCGCTCACCGTGCCTGCCTGCCGGCAAAGGCAGAGAGAACCCCAGCGGCCCGGGGGAAAGGGCAGGTGTTTTCCGATGGACGCCCACCTGCCAGCCAGATGCTGCCCCTGCCCTGTCCTGCTGCCCTCTCCAGCAGCGCTCGGTCTCCCCTTCACCCAGACACCCGTGTGGCCACCAGCCCGGGCAGTGGGGGGCCAGTGGCAGCCAGCCCCCCTGACCGACTCTAAGGGACACAGAACAAAAGAACTCACCCTGAAGCCAGGGCTTCCCCTGGAGATGATGGTGGGAGAAGCTGGGAGGTGCCTGCCCCTCCCTGGCTGGGACCTGGGGGCCGTGGGGCCAGACCCTTCCCCCGGGGCTCCAGTGTTTGGGAAGACTGATGAGAGAAGGGAGGCTGCGCAGCCCCCACACCTCGGTGCCTGGCCTCTCCCCCCGCCCCCCGCCTCCCAGGGCTCTGCTCACACGTCAGACCCTCAGGGAGACCTGCCTGGGCACCCAGAGGAGACCCTGCCAGCCCCCTTCTTACCCAGTCTCCTATTTATTGCCTTTTGGTTGTATACATAACTGTCTTCTAAATGTCCTTCTTCCTCCCCCAAGTGCAAGCTCCCCAGGACAGGGATGGTGCGTGCCATAGCCACCACAGGGTCCTGAGAGGGCCGCAGAGGACTGGGTGATGTGTGCTCGCCCAGGGGTCAGTGCATTGACTCCTGCCAGCGCCCTCACGGGTCCTCTGTCCTTGGCAGCGCTGGGCCTGGGGTCAGGACCTCAGCTCTACAGACTCACAGATGAATACAGCGCAGTGTGTTTGTCGAACGACTAAAGGAATACACTGTATTGAGAAGGATTCTGATGTGCAGCGTGGACTCAGTGGGAAAGAGTGATGGGTGATGGATTAGTGATGTCTGCCACGAGTGCGGACCGCACTGGTGGGACAGGTATGCTGCAGGTTTAGTGTTCTTGCTCTAGACTATAAACTGCAGACTGGTGGACAGGAAAGGGTCTCAGGCATCACTGGGTTATGGAAGGGAAACTGAGGCTCAGGGAAGCGCAGGGACCTCACAATCAATGGTAGAACGAGGCTTGAGCCCCAGAGGCTCAGGCTTCCCCCCACACCCTTGCCCCCTCTTTCCTGTGGCGGGGAAGCTGCCCCAGCTGGGAGAGGGAGCTCAGGCTGGGTCACGGAGTGCGTGCTCTGCACGCACCGTGTGGGGAGCAGCCCGGGGGGCCTGGGGCAGGGCCCATGGAGAGACAAGGGCAGGGGACCCGGTTCCTACCCGGCCCACCACTCCTAGCTGTGTGACCTTGGGCAAGTCACATTGTCCTCCAATCTCCTTTATAAAGTGGGGTCGATCGAGTTGTTTTAGGGTTAAAAGCAGACACAGGGCCTGCCCCCACGCTGCTTTCTGTTTGGCCGGGGAGACAACTTTTGCTCAAATAGGCCCAGAGAAGTGGAGTCGAACACAAGGGCGGGCCCCATCGGGACAATGGCAAGGTCTAACCGCACACTGGGCCCTGCAAAGGGCCGCAGTGACCCCTGGCATTGCTCCAGGCAGTGGCTGTGCCCGGCAGAAGCCCCAGCCGAGGGGCAAAGGCACTGGGGCACAGCCCGCGCACCCCACGGGCGCAGGGTGCCTCACCCTAAATCTCACAGAGGCGCCCTACGGGCCCCTGCGTGTTGCCCACAGGAACTGTCCGGCCACGGGGTGCTGGGGTGTCCCAGTCACCCCTCTCCCTGTGTGAGCCCCGGGTCCTCTCTCAGCACCTGCTTATTCTCCCCTGAGCTCCCCTAGCCTGGCACACTGTAGGTGGGCAGCAGACAGTCCTGGTGGCCACTTTGAACCCTGGAACCTTGGTGGAGACCCCAGACAGTTGGTGGGTAGCTGGGCGGGAGCCGGCCGGGCTTTCGGGCCCGATTGCCCGGGTTGGGCTCTGGGTGGTGGTGTGGAGCTTGACCCCCGGATTCACCAACCCGGGAAGCAATCCCTCCTTTGGCCTGGCCCTGCCAGGCTGGCTCTGTGGCATGGCCTGTGCGGCTCAGGGGACGGCCAGGGTGACCTGCGACGGGTGGGCAGCTGGAGGGGTGGGCACGAGGCAGGAGTGGAGTGGCCCCGGTGGAATGGGGCCCCTTTACCGGGAATGCGGTGACTGGTTCCCTTTCTCCTCCGAGTGTCTGCACACTGGGGGCCCCACCCCTCCCAGTTCCTGCAGACCCCCTGCCCACATTCCTGGCCCCTGGGCCCAATGCTCAGGGCCGAGAGCGGCCCCCAGCCATCCCCCCAACCTGCCCACCCCTCTGCCGCTTCTTGATTCTAGAACCCTCCCCTCAAAGGCTCACAGGGGCCACACGGGGAGTCCCTTTGCAAACCATGATGTCCTGCGACCACCTCGGTGGTGTCTTTTTCTGTCCCTGAGCAGGGCTAGGACGCCCAGGGTGCAGGGCCTGGGTCCTGAGGCCTGAGGACAGGCCAGGCACCTGGGAAGGTGCCCTGAGCCGTGACCCTGCAGGGCTTGGCACCGGCGGCGGCTCCCTGGGGCCGAGGTTTCACAATCCTTCTTGGCCGCCGACCCGCTTCTCTGGCAATTGCGGGTTTTCTCGGCTGTGATTTGGACAATGTTTTTTTCCTCCTAAACAACCATTCTGGCAAAAGGGACAGCAACTTTGGACGAGCTGGCTTGCATTGCCCCACTCCCTCCCCCAAGCAGCCCCCTCCCCACCCGCCACCGGGGCCTGTCCAAGTGTTTCCAACGTCATGTCTCAGCAGGGTCATGGGCAGAGGCCGGGCTGGTGACCTCTGACCTCTGGGGCCTGGAGTGTTGGCCTTTGGGGCCACATGGGCTGGTCACTTTAGAGTCCTTGCTGCTCTCTCATAAGCTCACAGGTCATTTCCTGAGCACCTACTATGTGCTGGCACAGGTCGGGTGTCCCACTGGTCTCATTGTCCCCCCTCACCCCCCTAGAGGTCAGAGAGGAGGTCTCACTGGGTTTCAAAGTTGGGCCTGTGTGTACCCCAAACCTGCCTGCCTGGGGCTGAGCCCCGGAGAGCGGACCCCTGCCCATAAGTGTTCTTATAACGCCTCCTGGGTGCACATTTCTCTACTCAGTGTCCTTGGAGCGGCCACCACCTGGACGCCCAGCTCGGACTTCTGGAGTCCGATGGGCATCAATGCCCCCACCCCCCCCACCCCCCGCCGCTCCAGGCCCTGTGGGCTTGGGCTCAGAGGGGCCGGGAAACCCGCCCAAAGCCACGCAGCTGTAGGCAGCGGGGCAGGAGCAACCCGGGGGCCCAGTCAGTGCTGGGAAGAGGAGACCGGAGGACCCCATTCCCGTCCACGAGTGGGACTTGGGTTCAGGAGTGACCTCTCCATATGGGGAGGGCCTGGACACCCGAAAGCGCCCCTGAGGTCCGGGGGTGAGCACCGGAGGGTCCTCAGGCTGACCTCTGGTCTCAGGGCGGGGAAATGGAGTCAAACAGGGCACCAGAGATGGAAACGGGGGAGGGGCTGCGGTCTCCAGGCCTGCCCAGCGCTGCTGCCCCAGGACCTCGGTGGCATCAGGGTGGGGCAGGGAGGGCTCGCTGAGCTCCCCTTCCAGGGGACAGCGCTGGGCAGGGACCTTCCTCCTGATGTGTCGGGCTCTGCCTGAGGCCCGCTCACAAGTAGGGGTGGCATCGGAGTTGATCCCTGTCATCCTGGGTGGCCCTGAACTGCTGGGGCCCTGCCCTCTGACTTCCTTGTTCTCCCCGTGGCTTCGGGGACAAGTTCCCATGGTGACATTGGGGGCCCAGGGGTCCTCCATGTGGTGCTCCTGGGTGCCGTGTGCACCTCCTGGCTGCAGGCAGCGCCCAGGTCAGGGCTCCGGGTCGGGCCCGCCACCCCCACCCCCCGGCTGTCCCAGCTGCCTTCCGGGCCCCTTGGTGGGCCTCCCCTGGGGGCTCTCCCAGCCCTGGCTGCCCCTCCCCCTCCTGCATCCCTTCCCCCGCCCGGTGCTGGTGATGCCTCCTGAGTAAAGGAACGAATCCTGTAGGGCAGGGCATCCCTACCCAGAAACTGTATCAGCATTTTAGTTTTTTTTTTGTTGACAACGAATGAGCTTGTGTTGATTTAAACAATAACAAAAAACTGGGTTAGTTGTCATTTAAAAAGCAGCCACAACATCAGGGAGCAACAGAAAGGCCAGATTTCTAGTGGTTTTACGAGCCAGTCCCCACATCCCAAGATTTCAGGAGTGAGGCGCTGGGCTTGTGACTCTGGGAGCCCCTCCCAGCCAGCCACGGACTCCTGGCTGTGCCGCCAGCAGGCCCGGGAATGTACTCAGGCTCCGAGAGGGGGCAGGGTCTCAGCCCAAGTCCCAGCCCGGGCAGCTTGGGGCGGTCCAGGAGCGTAGGCGCATCGGCCCGTCACCAGGTGAAGCCCAGCACGGGACCCCCGGCCCCAGCCCCTGTAGTCGGGCAGCTCTGGGGGTCACCCGGCCATGCTTCCCACGGGCAGGTCATACCCCTCTGCCCCGGACGAGATCTGCCGTGTGCCCAGCTCTGAGCCCGTCTGGGTCTCCGATGCACCCAGAGGCCCCACCCTGCCCCCTGGGACCCTTTGCTCCCGCTAACCACTTCCCTGCTGGGAGTTTGGGGGTGATGCCAGGGGAGGCCGGCTTAGCTGTCCCGCCTTCTGTTCTAACCCTTGGAGTAAACAGGAACATTAAATCACTACTTGGGGGTCAGGAAACTGGAAATAATCAAAACACAGTGTCCTGTCCTCGGCCTGGGCGCTGGGCCTCCTGTCACCGACCCAGCCCTGCCGCCTGGGGCTTTCCCAGCCGCTGCTCTGCCCAAGCTGCTGCCCCCACCGCTCGCCTGGTTGGCCGGGCATCCACAGGGGCCCACGCCCCAAGGTACAATCATGAGACACCCGGAGAGGCTGGCAGCCGGGCGCACCCATGGTTGGACACCACCTGGCTCGGGGGGTCGTCACGGGGCTGGACCCCCGGCAGCCCTCGGACCCCAGGGGATAGAGGTGGATATCGGGGAAGGCCCTGGGGGCGGAGTGAGGGGCCAGGGGCCTTTGCCCTCTGTCCTTTCCCTGCTTCTGGGGCAGGCTCCACCCAGAGGACAGAGCAGTTAGGGGGGCCAGGGGGCAACGGGCGGTGGGTGAGAGCAAGGCTGGGGGGACACAAGGGTTTCCTCTACTGTCATAGGGCACCTCAGGCCACAAATACTGACCGACACTCTTCCCCAGGGTGCTCTGCAGTAGCTTGTCAGTCTCCCAGGTGCCCCCACCCAGAGGGGAAACTGAGGCTCCATGGGGGTAGGCAGCTTCGAGGCTCAGCCCCCAGGCGCCTGGTCCCTTCCAGGAAAGGCCGGCTCTGTACGTGCTGCCCCTCAGAGCCCCGCCCTGGGCCGGGGGGGCGGGGAATCGGGGGCTCACGCTGGCCAGGCGGAGCTGCCAGTCTGCTGGGGTGACCGGTGAGCGCAGACACAGCCCAGGGGACTCAGGCTATAGGGGCCTGGCCAGGAAGTGGCCCTCTCTGCACTCGATGGGATGAGAGCTGGGCCGGGCTGTGCAGGCCGAGCAGGTGCTCTCGTTGGGGAGGGAGGCCGGGCAGCCAGGGTGGCCTGGGGGCTTCGGGGGGAGGCCTGGGGCGGCCCGTCGTCCCTCGTTAACCTGCCTGGAGGTCCGGGGCCAGGCTGGGCTTTGCCGTCTGTTTGGGGGGCCTCTGAGCATCTGCGAGGCACCTTCCTCCTCACGCTGAGTGGAGGCCCGCAGACGTGCCGTGGCTTGCCCAAACTTGCACAGTGTCCACCTGCCCTCTCCTCCTGGGCCTCCCCCTCCGGGCTCGGGCACCCCAGTCTCAGCTCTGCTGCTGCTTGGGCAGCACCTGGAGGGGCTGCGCTCCCTGGTGCCCTTTCTGTCCCGTCTCGGCCTCCCCTCCCAGGGTCCCCAGAAGGGCCCGAGGCCCGGAACCATGGCAAGGGGTGGGCATTAAGCCCGGCCTAATCCTGGGGCCAGGATGGGGCTCAGCTGGGAGTGGATGGGCTGTACCCGGGATGTGGGGGGCGCTCTTAGTCCCAGGGAAGAGTGAGGCCAGCAGGGCTGGGTGCTGAGGCGTGGTGTGAGGGGGGACAACGGCTCCCAGGGGGTCGTGGGCCGGAAATGGCAGCAGGGGAATTCCTGGCGGGAGGCGGGCGGCAGGTGCGAGGGGTTGTGGGGGGGTGGTCTGGAGGGAGCCAGCCCTGCCGTGTGGTGCACCCTCCCCCGCACCTCTGTCTTTTGTCCCGAGGAGCAGCTCAGGCCAGTGGTCCTGGAGCATTCGGCCCGCCCTGTCCCCACCTGCAGTGACGGCTGTTGGCGGCAGCGGATCAGTACCCCAGGTCCCGTGCCCATCCTGCTGACAGAGAGCCCTGGTTTCCCACGGTGGCCATGGAGGGTGGGTGTCTGAGTTCCCTGCACATCCACACAGGCGTCCGGGGACCCCCTCCCATCAAGATCTCAGTCCCTGTTTAGGGCTGGATCTGGGGCTCCTCACCAAGTTCGCAGGTCACTGGGCAGTGGTGGGCCATGAGGCTGGAAGGTAGGTGGGCTTGATCAGGGGGCCTTGGGGCACAGGGAAGTTGGGATTTGAAAAGCGTCTCTGCTGTTTGGTGGGCTGAAGAGGGTGGGTCGGGGACAGGAGCTGACAGCTGAGGGACCTGGTACAGAGCAGGCAGAGATGGGCGGGCGCGGCAGGGGGCTCGCGGGGGGTGCGGTTGGGGGAGGGGGCACCCAGGTGTCCGGAATGAGTGGCTGGGTGTGTGGTAGGAAACTGCCTTCCCAGGCCCCCTTGCAGCTGAGCGTGGCCAGTGAGACACGAAGGGGGCACGGACAGGGGCTTCGGGGAGGGCCCCGTGCTCCCTGTTGGACCGAGGGCCGTTGGGAGGAGCGCCTCTTCCTGTTGCTGCCTTTGAATGTTGCGTGAGGTTTGCTGTCTGGAGCTGGGGCTGCCGTGCGGCAACGAGGAGGTCAAGGTCAGGAGAGGTCATCAGGGGCTGGCCAGGGTTGCCAAAGGCCGGCAGCCACCACCTGCAGGCGGGAGGTCCGTGGGGGAGGAGTCCCCTGGGGCCTTGCACGCCAGCCTGCGGAATTCGGGGTTCACTGGAGAAGGCTGGCGGGCGGGGAGGGGCCACCAGGACAGAGGATGTGGCTGCCCAGGAGGGCTGGTGCGGCCACCCCCCTTCCCAGATGTCTCTGGAGGCGAGACCACAGTCGGAGTGCTTGGCTTGTGGCCACCGCAAACAACTTGTCCTCATTGTCATTGAGTAACTGCATTTGGGCCCTTTGGTGCAGGCTGTTTCAGGACAGTGGGCTGCTGGCAGCCCTGGCGGGGTGGCCCAGGACCAGCCCCCCGGGTCAGCAGCCCAGGCCAGGTCCGCAGGGCGGTGGGCCGCAGACTGGCTGTAGAGGGAGGGGAGCCCCGTGGGCCGGCTGGGCCCGGAGGGGTGAGTCCCGGCAGTGCCCGTCCCAGGGACCTCCGGTTGTGCAGCTGGCCGGGGGCAGGTGGGGTGGGGCTGAGGGGGCTTGCTGGGCTGGCCACCGGCTGGGGAGGAAACCAGGGAGGGAGCCCCGGGCTGGTGCAGGTTGACCACTTCTGGGCTGGCTGGGCGGGGACAGGGGTCCCCGGCCGCGGGCTAGGGCGGCCGGGCTGGGTCGGGTGGGGTGGCTGGTTGCACGGCCTAGTCCCAGCCCCTCCCCCGCCACGCAGGCTGAGGTCTTGGGCAAGCCCTCCCTTCTGACTGGGTGCAGCGAACCCTCCGGAGCGGACGCTGTGAGGATTAAACGGGAGGATTCCTTCAAAGTCCCAAGCCGGTGGATTTCGCAAACAATAAAAATTTCAAAAATCAACTTTGGTTCCTGTCATAGGGTGCCAGCTTTCCGTTTGCCAAGTCGGGACGCGGAAAACAACAACAGCCCCGGCTACTGCCTGCTGTCCCCTCACTTCGCAGAGGAAGGGGCGCTGGACGCATGGATGGCCAGAGGCCTCGTGAAGACAGGGGAGGCCCCGCCAGTCGAGAGGAGGGGGTGGTGGAGCCCAGAGCTCGCTCCGGCCTCGTTCTTGTTCTGTCCTTAGTTTCCCCGTCACGTCTGCGACAGGTGTGGCCGGCCCTCGCGGGGCCTGGACTGAGTGGCTTGTCTCAGCTCGGAGCTGGAGAACTGACCACCTTTCAGAAGGGTGGTCTCTGACAAAAGGGCCCCTTCCCCCATGGTGTGGGTCCCACTCGCCACCCCAGGCTTTCACCCCAGGCCCATCCAAATCTCTCGGCAAACGGGTGCTGTTTGGAAGAGGGTTCTGGCCACGGGGGTCCATCCTGAGAGACCAGGAAATGAACAGGCAAGCACCTGACAAACAGGTACCTGCCTGTGCTTCGTGCACCGGAGCGGGGCTGACCTTCCGAGGAAGGGAAACCGAGGCTCACAGAGGAGGAGGGTGTTGCTGGGACCCCCCAGGCCGTGCGGGACAGATCTGGTTCCCGGTGCCATCCTCTGGGCGCGGCTCCCCAGGCAGAGGATGGGAACGCAGGGCCCAGACCCCTTGTCTGGCCGAGTCAAAGCTGCGGACGGACTCGGGGCAGCAGCTGCCCGTTTCGTCCACGGTCACGGGCACTTGGCGTCTCAGCGGTCAGGGGCCCCGGGGGAGGGGCTTCACACTGCGGGGCTCACACTCTTGTGCACACACACCCAGCAGTGGCCAGGATATCCCACCTCCTCAGATCAGTCTTTTCTGAGTGCCGTGACCACAGTTGTGTGGAGAGGCCCCGCCCTGCCTGGGGGCCCCTGGGCCGCACAGAGTTCGGGGAGGGGTCGTGGACAAGGGCCAGACGGGAGTCCAGTCCCGCCCCCCCTCCCCCAGCTCCGTGACTTGGGGCCGGCAGCCCCCCACCCGGAGCCTGCGCTGCCTTGGGGCTTGGCGCTCCAGCAGGGGTTGCTCCTGGGGTCTGGCGAGGCCCCCTCCTTGCCTGTTCCCACCGCCTGGTCTCCTGGCCTGATGGGGAAGTCTCTGGAATGCTCTGGTTCCCACACTGAGGCCGAGGGGCAGGAAGCTGGGGTCCCTGGGGAGCAGCCTCTTCGAGTCCCTCATTAGCAGCGGTCGGCCGTGTTTAGGCCGCAGCTCCTGCCGGCTCCCCACGCGGGGCAGTTTCCTTCACACCTGGATGACTCAGGGGCAGGAGCTCCCGCTGCTGCCTGGGAGTTGACGGGTCAGGGGACAGCGGCGGGGTGGCATGCCTGGGTCAGGGAAGTGACCAGGGTTTCTGCTGTGAGGTGGGCGGGGGGCCTTGGCTCCTGGGGCCTGTCTGAGGCCTCCACTGCACAGATGCCCACCTTCCTGGCGTCTGCAGACATTCCTCGGGGCCCAGAGCAGGAGTCTGGGGCCCCACCCACCATTGGTGGGTGGTCCACCTGGCTCTGTGTCCTGAGAGGTCGTGTTGCTTGAGGGGGCCTGTCTGCAGGTGGGCCACAGGCTTTCTGGATTTTCCCACAGGCACCCCCTGAGTGCCTGGCCTTGTCCTGGACACCAAAGACCCAGAAGTAGACCCACACCCCTGCCCCCTAAGGTTCCCACTCTGGTGGGAGAGGCAGACCCCAGGCTCCCAGAGCCCACACTGCTCTCAAATGCATGCAAAGCCCTTGGGTGGAGGCCTAGGCCAGGCCCCTGGGTGGGGCGGGTGTGTGCCGGGTGCCCAGAGTCGGGGACCTCCGGTGTATCTCCAAGGGAGGCACATCTCCGAGGGGAGGTGCCCGGGGGAGGGGGCAGAGGCTGGAGTCCCCTCATGAGTTTGTCCAGTCACCCCTGGCTCCCTGAGCACCTGCTCCTGCCAGGTCCAGGCTGCCTGCCAGGGGCTCTGGGGAATGGAGACCTCAAACTCATGGCCAGGCTGATGGAGCAGGCCAGGGCCTCCCTGGGGCGGAGAGGACCCTGCTCCTTGCGGTGACCGGACGGTAGTTCTCCTAAGGGGTCCACTCTCTCCATCTGTTGGTTGGTCCCTCTTCCAGAAAGGAGCTGGGGTGAGCTCACCGCTGCAGCCAGGAGCCCCTCACGCAGAGGCTCAGCATGGCCTGAACATCCACCCTGCCCACACCCCAGTCCATGTGGTGGGCAGGGTGGGAGCTGTGCTCCGTGGGTTCATTCAAAGACCCAGGCTTAGAGGTCGAGCCCCTGACTCAGACCCGTGGGTTCGTGGCAGGAAGGTTTTTGGGGGGTGGGCTCGGGGTCAGCGCCTGCGGGTGTGGGGCTGGGCAGAGGCCCAGACGCTGAGCTGCAATGAAGCTCCCACGGGGCCCCCCGTGGAGCCCACTGGGAGGAGCTCAGGGGCGGGGCTGGCCCTGCAGGTGGGAAGAAAAGACGATTTCTCCGCTCCTGTCAAACCGCATCACTGCCTTTTCTGGAAAAGAAGAAGCCAGCGCAGGGACGTGGCTCCTGCAGGCATGGTGTTGTCCGGGAGCTCCGGACGGCTGGCATCCATCCGGATGGTGGCTCTGGTGGCTAGCGGGTTGGACTTCAGCACCGGCATCAGCTGTCCCAGACTTGGAAAGGGGGATCCGGGCCGCGGGGCCACCTTTGTCACCGCCATCAGGTCCTGCGCATTCCTGTGCCGCGGCGTCAGCAGCAGGCCAACGGCCAGATCGCTCAGCCCACCTGCTTTCCTGGGCTGTTCTGTAGCAGGTGCGTGCCGGTGGCCGTGAACCTGCAGCGCCCAGGACTCCAGGCTGTGTGGGCTCACCCACGTGCCTCCGCCCCAGCCTCCTTGGGTCTGACCACGCTGCACACCACCGCCCGTGGGTCCGTCTGTACTCGAGCTTCGGGCCCCACCCCTTCCCGCACAAAGCGGGTGACGGCCCTGAGCTCCGCCCATTGGAAGAGTCCCCCTGTGCACGTTTTTCAAGGCCATCCCACGAGGCTGAGAGTGTCCTTCATGCTTTCAGCACGCACGTGTCTGCTGAGCCACCCACTCACGAACACGTCCAGATGCCTGTTCCGCGTCGGCTGCTTGTGAAGACCGCCCGTGGCCGGAGGCGTGAGCTGAGGGACAGGCCCTGGTGGAAGTCAGGAGTCAGGTCCTGCTGGTGCATGCGGAGCCTCAGGTGTGCGCCTTCCGTTCGAGGGCCGGACGCTGCTCGGACTCCCTTGCCTCATGGCTTGGTGGGTCTGGTAGAGCCCATTTTGCGATGGGCAGCTCTGGCCACGTGGTCCCTTGGTGTCCCACAGGTAGGCACCCCTTGTCCAGCAGTGTCCTGCGGCCACCAGGAGCTGTTTACCGAGGGCCATCCAGGTCTCACGGTAGGTAGGCGTCCCAGGCTTGGGCCAGACACCGAGGCGTCTGTTTTGAGACTCCCTCATCGGGGTTTGCCGTGAGATCCACTTGGCATCTTTCCTACCACTGGTGCCTGTGAGGCCATAGGGAATGACAGAGCACGTCGTGGTCCAGGGCAGCTGCCTCCGCTGCAGCCGTGCCTGCTGGGCAGCCCTTCCCTCGGAGAGCATCCTCGGGGCCGCCCGGCATTGGGTCAGAGCAGAATTCCCAGTGTGCAACATGCTGCCTCCAGAAAGCAAAGAAACTTACCAGGCTCAGCCCTTTGCACCTCTGTGTTAACCAGGCCCCAGGTGTGGGCCACCCTGGGAGGGGGCGTGGCCCTGGGCACGGCAGTCTGACCAGTGAGTCGCCTTCACTCACTGCTGGCCCTGATAGCCGCCCTTCTGCCCAGGAGGCTGGGCGCACCCCATGGTGTCTGGTCCTCTGGGAGTGGCTCCCCCACCCCTAGGCCCTGGACTGCCCTCGGGACGGTCCCCATTGTCCAGCAGGCAGGGACCAGCGTGGGCGGGACAGATGGGTGGCAGGATCAGGTCTGCATGTCACACGGCAGACCCCGGCACAGGGCTGCTCTGGACCGCAGGGGCAAAGGAAAAGATTTGACCGCAGCCTGGCCGGGCCACGCTCTCCATGCCGAGGGATTCGGGGCCAACAACCGAGCTCGCCCACGGGGGCTGAAGGGCTCTGGGCTGAGCTGGGCTTAGGTCACGGGACTCAGGGACCTCAGGGCCAGGTCTCCCAGGACACCCTGCCAGCCTCCCTGAGAGCCCACCTCACGAGGGCCCTGCCCTGCCTCAGAGTCCAGGACCCACGGGGGCACCCTGCACGCCCCTGCCCTCGGCGGGCCCCTCCCTGGTGGGGAGGCTGGTTGGGAGGTTGACTCCTGACCGGAGGGACGTCCAGCCCAGGACACGTCGACCCTGTTGGAGCCCTCGGAGGGAGCAGTTGGTTCTTCACAGAACAGGGTGAACATAAGGAATCGCATTCTGGCTTCCCCTGAGCACATGTCCTCGCAGCATGAGGCAAGGAAAGGCACAGCAGGCAGAAGGAACAGCCTGGGCAAAGGCTCAGAGGTAAGAAATCACGGTGAGTTTGAGGGACTGTGAGGCTGGAGAAGGGACCAGGTGGGGAGGGCTGGGAATACACTGCCCTGGATCCAGACAGGTCACGCCTTGTCCCCCCACCCCCGCCCCGCACTCGCCTCCCTTCGCTCTGCCTTGTGCCTGGTGGCCTTCAGAGTGCACTCACCAAGATTAACCCGGGCTGTGCCGCCACTGGCTTACCGCCCTCCTGTGTCCCCGCTGCTCCCCACCGGAAGCCCACGTTCCTTCCTGTGGCACAGGGGCCCCACCAGCTGGCCCTGCCCTGGCCCCACACTGCCAAGCATGCTCCTTTGTAGCTCTGCATACAGGCTGCTTCTGCTCCCACCCTCTGGGATGCCCTTCCCCCATTTATTTTTTGGCTAAACTCGTACTGAGTCCACAGGGGCCACCTCCTCCAGGAAGTCTTCCCTGACCTCCCCCCTCCTCCCATCTCCCCCGCCTCCTCCCCACCCAGTCCATTCCCAGCACAGCCTCAGAATTGCTGCTGTCTCCTGTCAGGACGACTCCTGCTCTGGGCAGAGGCTTCTGGAGCAAGGCCAGGGGCTGCCCTGGATTCCTCTGTGGGGCCCCAGCCTCCAGCCTGCCGCATGGGGTTATGCAGTCTCCAGGCTGAGCGAGAGGGAAGTGAGGAGATGACGCCCTTAAGCACCAAAAAGACATTTTCCCAAGCAGCTGGCAAGGCCCCCACCCAGTCTGGGGGTTTTTCCAATCTGCTCCAGAAAGGCCCAGCTCTGAGCGTAGTGGGGTCATCCCAGGACACAGTGGGGCCCCCTTCCCTGGCCGTGGTCCCACACAGGGCTGGAGCGAGGGTCCTTCCTCCTGCGTCTTCTTTCGTGATTGGTAACGCAGAGATGGACTCTTGGAGCCTCCATCTCCTTGGGAGCCTCCGGCCACATCCAGGACCTTGCCCCAGAGCACGAATTGTCCTTGCGTGGCGTGGGAGCCAGTCCTGGCCTGCGTTGCCCAGTGCCCCGAGGACCTGTGGTGGCAGTGAGGGGAGGGGTGCTCAACTACCAGAGGTGCGTCCCCTCGGAGCCTGGGCTGGCTACCCTCCCCTGGCTGTTTGGTGTTTTTGGCCCCCTGTGTTAGGGGTTGGGGGCTCAGTGCTGGCTGCTGACAGCTGAGTGACTCCTTCTGGCCCAGGAGCGCAGGGGAGGTGAGAGATGGCTGGGGCAGGGCGTGGGCGGGGCAGCGGGGGCCAGGGCCGGGGGCCTCTGTGGGCTCAGCCGACGCGGTGGGCATCTCCTGGGATTTCCAGACACGGAGCGGATATCCTGCCAGAGGGGCTTGTTTCTCGCTCTGCCTGGCACCGGCTGGGTCTTCTGGGAGTTGTTTTGCTCTGGGTAATTGGTGAGAAGTTTGCTTCTAAAAGTCTGCCCAGAGCCCAAAGTGGAAGCAGGCAGAGGGCCAGCAGGAGTAAAGAATGTTCTTTTCAAACACATTTTTATAGAAGTATGTTCGTGTCTGCTCCATGGACGCGGCGAGTTTAGAATTTGAAGTAATTACACAGGGCTGGGTGGCCAGGCCTCACCTTTGCCCTGTGGCCTCAGAGAGGGGTGTCCCTGACCTGGACGGCCAGCTGTGCTGGGGCGGATGACCTCACGCCAATCACAGGCTCCTCTCATCTGAGTGAGAGCCGGCCCCTTGGCTGCCACTGGCCTGGCTCGGGCCCCGGCGCTGAGTGGAGGACGTGAGACCCGCCCGGCCGCCCCGCGGTCACTCAGACTCCGAGCTCTGGGCCAAGCGCTCAGACCATGTAGGAGGCCTGTGTTTGCCCGGCTCAGGCTCGGCTCTGCCCCTGGACTCGGCAGCTTTCTGCTCTGCCCGGGCAACTTCCGCCTGGCCAGACCGCCCAGCGACTTTGGCGGGGGGGGGGAGGGGGGGGACACATGAAGCCTTGGTACCCCGTTTTGCAGGGCAATGGGTATTGATTGTCCTGGGGAGAAAAGTCCCCAGGAACGTGGCTTCCTGAGCCACTGACCTCTTCCCTGCTGGGCGATGGCAGGGATTCCCTTGTCCCTCTGAGCCTCAGTTTCCACATCTGTCCAGTGGGGGAGAAGGTTAGACTGTTTGTTCCTTAGAGTTTCATCCTGCCCGAAGATTCTAGCATGGGGCGCTGTCTGCCTCAGTTTCCCACCTGCACAAGGGGAGAATGTGGGAAGCCGCCTCTGGAAGGAGGTGGGAGGTGTATCACTCGCAGTCCCTGCTGGCTTGGGGAGAACCGATTTCAAAGTGGGAAAACGGGCCAAGGCTGTGTTTCCAGCCTCAGCGCAGGGACGAGGTTGCCTCTGCGTGGGGCGGGCAGGGCTCATCCGTGCATCTAGAGCATCTTTCCCGAGTGGGTCCTCGAAGGAGCCGGCGTCTCCAGGGTGTGGGGGCCACGGGCTGGTGCCCACACAGGCTCTTCCTCAGCCCGTGGGGCCCAGGGGCTCCGAGGCTCAAGCCTTGCAGGGCCTGGCTGGGTGGGGCGGGCGGAGCACAGGCGCAGGGAGGGCCTGGGCGATCGAGGGTCCCCTGCCATGTGACTAGCCAGGAGTGGTGTGTCCAGAGGGCCGTCTGTGCAAGGGGCTTGTGTGGATCATCCTGCTCCGTCTTCACACCCACTCTCCTCTCTGTTTTGCGGAGGTGGAGCCTGGGTCCTGCCGGGGGTGGGGGGAGGTGAGGCAGGGGTCCTCCAGGTCACCTGGCCCCAGAGATGGTGCTGTGGGCCTCATCTCCCCCCTCCCCTGCCCTCCGCCCCCTCCCCCGCCCCTGGTTTCCAGGGTACGGTAGGCCTGTTGGATCCCGAGACGGTTTTAGAGGTGCGTGGACAGACCTATTACATAATCGTGTATTTGATTTCATGTGTATTAGAGAAAAAAGTTTAACCCATCAAATCTGTGATTTCACTGAGAACATTGCCGAGAAGAAAACAAGGTTTAACAAGGGAGACTATTTAAGATTACGTTTAAGAAAAATATTAAGAAATGGTCTAGCAGGTCTGGCAAAAAATCGGGGACTTGGAGTAGAGCCAAGCCATGCACGAGCTGCCTCTGTCCGCCCTCCCTCCTGCACCCTGGGCTCAGCCCCCGTCCCCATGTGCCCCGACACCTCCCACCTCTCCTGGGCCCTAACCTCCAGCCAGCTCTGTACCCCCATTCCATCCCAGGGACATCCGCAAAGGAGGACCCCCCCGCCCCCCGTCTCTTGCCATCCACCCCTCCCCTCTTCGAGGCCACCATGCAGCGGGCCCACCGGCCACTCTCCAGGAGGTTGGGTGGCCCCCTTTGGAAGGGTCCTTGCTGGCAGGGACGCAGGTGGCTGGGTTCTCAGGACCTCTGGACCGCACACTCACGTGGTTTCCTCTCTTCGCTCCGCCTAGTTTCTCCCAGGCTCCTCTGAGGGTCCGCCTTCTACCAACCTTGAGATGCTGGCGTTCCTTAGAACCTCCATTTCTTCTTAGCGAAGCTCATTTCCTCTCGTGGTATTTACGGCTAACCACAAGCTGATAGCCCCCCCAGCCCCCCTCCCCATCATCTGCTGAGGTTCGCCCCTGCTCCGCGAGCGAGGCCACTTCGGCCCGGACGGCTCCCAGGCGTCTGGGGCTCGCCTGCCTGAGCCGAGCCCTGGCCCAGCGCCTCCGCCAGCTCCGTCCCCACCTGGGGCTGCTCGGCCCCTCCTCTCCGCATAGTTGTGTCCTCCCCGCTGTGTTAAGTGTCTGATGTGCCCACGTCTCCCCACCTCTCTGCCACCACCCTCTCGGAGCACCATCATCCTCCCACTTCAGAGGCCAAACCGCCCACTTCAATCCACTTGGATGTAACAGGCAGCCGGACCTTTGAAAGACACGGAGGGGTTCCAGTGATTGTCCTGCTCTGAGCCACCCAGCTCAGGAGCACCCCATCTCCTGGGATCAGACGCGGAGCCCTTGGCATGTACACGGCACCCCTGCTGGGGCTCCTTGTCACCTAAACGGTTGTGACAACAACCTTCTGTTGCCAAATGCTTGGCCGGGGTGGAGGGTTAACTCCTCTTCCACCCAATGACCAAGAGGTCGCTGCCGCTGCTGAGGCCCCTGCCGCGCACCCTCCCCCCATGCCAGCTGCCCAGGCTCCCTCTGCCCGAGGCCCCTCTGTGCTCGTGGGTCTAAGCTGGCTGTTTGAGGTCCTGCCATCCCAGGGGTGGGGTCCGGGGCACCACCAGGAAGGTGGACAGTCCTTCTGCTCACATCCACCGACCAAATGTCATTGCTCGGCCACACCTGGCCACCCAGGGGACTGGGAGGTGCCGCTTTTGGTGGGGAGGCGTGTGGCAGGGAAGGAAGGCTGGCCCTTCTTGGAGCCTCAGCGCCTGGCGACCTCCCCTGTGAGGTGGTCGTGAGGGTCCAGGAGTGCCGGGGACACAGCCAGGAGCTAGTCCGTGGGGCCTAGTCCGTCTGTGCCCGCCTCGCCTCGCCTCAGGCTTGGCACCCGTGCCTTGAGAGCTCAGGGTCTGGTTTTGGATCAGTCCTCGGGCAGGGCGGACAAAGGTGGCTTCCAGCCCGCCCGTCACTCGTCGCCTCCTCTGTGCCGGGCCCTTGGTGCACGGGAGCCACGGGGCGCGGGACACGAGGCGGGCAGGGTAGGCGCAGTTGGTGCGTGGCAAACCAAACCTGTCAATTCCAGAAGCTTTCGGCACATTGTTGAAGCGACTCGATGACTTTGAGAAGTGTCTGCGTGTTTTTCCCCAAGTGCAGTTATTTTTGCTGCTGTGAAATGTTCTGAAATCTGACAGTTTTGTTTTGAGTCTTAGCCCGATGTGAAGACGGAGAGGAACACTGCCTCCCGGTCCTGTGGCACCCGCTTCTCGGGGTTTCCTGAGGACACCCAGAGCCTAGCAGGGGTGGCCAGGAAGCCAAACTGCCAAGCTGTCCCTCGGGCGAGCACACAGTGGGTCAGGCCTGGGAGCGCATGGGCCCACTCAGCAAGTGAGCCCTACGGGCTGATTTGGCCAATGTAAAAGCACCTACTGTGTGCCAGGACCTCACCCACCAACCATTTACTAAGCACCTACTGTGTGATGCAGAACCACTGGAGGGCTGTTGGCTCTGGGGTGACAGGCTACCTGGCCATGCTTGGTGGCCAGCAGGACACAGGGGAGGAAGCTGCTGAAGGGACTAGGACCCCAGAGGAGAGAAGGATGACTTTGATGCCACCCCTGCTCTTCTGAAGCTGATGGCCCTGCAGGGGACCTTGCCTCAGGGTGGGGACATCTGAGGACACCAGGGGGCTGGATGTTGTCCTGGCCTCATTGCTGCCCCGCCCCCGCCTGTCTGGCTCCTCTCTCTCTCTTCTCAAGCTCACGGCTCCCCAGGGCTGGGCCAGGGACCCACCCTCCCCCCACCTAAGCGTGCACGCCCTCCCGCTGGCTGGTGTCACTCAGCTCACTTCTTCACGAACAGCGTCTTCACCCCTGGATGCCATGTGCTTCCCCCCGCCCTGGCACCCCTCGGGCTCTCACCCTGCGTCTGACCTTGTGACTTCTCAAGTGACCCCATGTTCTCCTGGGCTCAGCAGTCTCCCCCACTTGGGCATCGACCCTGCTGCTCCTGACGGGCAGCGTTGTGGCTGCCTTCTGACTCAGGGTCTGGGGCTCAGGGCACACGGACCAGCACGCACGCAGTAGGTGACATCCCTGAGAGCTGGTCGGGTGCCAGGCACGGGGCTGAGTGCTCTCCCTGTGTCGCTTCGCTGCATCCCAGCGGCGGCCTCGGGAGGAAGTGTCGCCTGTGATCTCGGTGTCTGTGTGTTCATGGACGACAGGACGGAGGCACAGACGAATAAATTACCTGAGGACACGGGCGAGCCCAGCACTCCCCGAAAAAGCAAACCCTCCACTTAACCCCGGTGGCAGCCGGGGGAGTCGAGCTCGGCAGCCGCAGTCCCAGGCTTGTGCGCGAGTGCTTCCGTGTTTACAAGTGCTCTCTGCATTGCTATGGAGACTGGTCGCGCAGACTTTCCCTCCGAGAGGTAGACGTGGGGAGTAACTGAGACTCGCGCTGCAGAATATTCCTGGGTAAAAGGACAAAAACAAAACCATGGCGAGGCCCCTCTCCTTCCCCCTTTCTTCTCATCCTGCCCTGTGGAACCTGCACATGGAGACATTGCTACTATGTTAGGTAGATCACAGGGTTGGCAGAACTGTGACAAAGATCCCCATGCGACAGGGAGCAAAATAAGGAAGTTTCTCCTTCTTTCATTCCGCATAAGCCAGGCAGGGCTGATGTGGCTGATGGCTGGGCCACAGTCTCCTATCACAGTTCTGCTCCCTTTGCGTACCTCCACCTTGTCGCTCAGGAAGGTCGTGCCCGCCTCCGGTCCACAATGCAGCCAGAGAATGAGGAGCAAGGAGAATGGATTGTGTGGCCCCTTCACCTAGAAGCTGCATGTATCATTCTGGCTCAGATCCCATCAGCTGAACATTGGTGACATGGCCACATGTAGCTGCAAGGGAGGCGGGAACATCGTTTTGGGTGGGTGGCCCTGTGCCTTGCTCAGGCTTAAAGGACACTGTTATTAAGGAAAGAAGGGTCAAATGGACATGGGGGACAGCTAAGAATACACACCACAGTCCGCCCCTGGGGGCCACCTGATTTCCATGCATACTCTGCCTTCCGAATTCTGAGCATACTCAGACCCTTTGCTGGGACACAGCCCTCGTATCCCTTCCAAGCACTGTGTCCAGACACGTCCAGGACCTGTGGGTGATGTGAAGTCATCTCAACAGGGCAAGTTACAACCCCTCAAACAGGGAACCTAAGAATTATAAACGAACAAGACAGGAGGCCTGTAAACCCCCTTCATAGATGTGCAGGGACAGGGAAGTCTCTGGGAGAGCGGGCTTTGGAAGAGGGAAGGATGCTCATGGCCTGGTGGGTGTCAGCGCCCCTCTGCACCAGCCGGCTTGGTTGTGACGCTGCCCCAGCTTGCTCGGAGAAGTGCCTTGTCCTCTGTCCCCCACTGTCCTCACTCAGTGTCACCGTCCCCCCAGGCTCACACTGGAAGTGGCATTGCTGAGAGCACCCTTCCCCATAGCCACTCCTCCTTCAGAACACGTCTCCGGCTGTGTTCACGTTCCGGGTGTCCAGGGATTTGTTTCTTTAGGGGGTTTGTCGAAAAACAACATGGTTTTGAAACCCAGGCTTGTGGTTTACTTGGAAATACAATTCCCTCTAAACGTGAGTCGGTTTCCGTCTATTCTACTTTGCATAGAACCCCACCCACAGATCTTGTCCAGACCTGGCTTTCCGTGCTGATAAAGCTGGTCTTTTCCGTCCAGGCCTCTGACCTTGGCCACTCTCCATGTTCCTCATTTTGCCGCAGCTCCCTTCATGGTATCTGGACCAAAGGCTCGGGCAGGGAGACCGCACCTCACTCAGGTTGCGGCCCCTGCCTGGCTCCCCTCATCTGGGTAAGAATGGTCCACAGCAGGGACATGCCTGGGACTGGCCAGCCTCTTACCTCCCACGGGATGGCCTGCCTTGTGCGTTTGTGGTCGTTGGCCTTGAGGCAGGGGATGCCGGCTGTCCTGGCGGCTGTGAGCCGGGCCGCTCACAGGTGCACGCGCAGCGGGGCAGGGTCCCCGAGCCCCTCCAACTCCCTGTTGTACTGATGTCTCCTGCCGTGCGGCCCCTCAGTGTGTCTCCTGGACCTGGCGACTAATATCAGTATTTTTGTCCAGCCACTTCCCCTGTCACTTTGGGACATCAGATGGGACCACGTGAGCAGACTCTGTGGGCGGGGTCAGGGGCACTGTGCACCGTGCTCCGCTGAGCGAGGGCCCCGAAGGGACATGGCAGGTGTGAACTGACTCTGGGTCCTGAGAAGGGAAGATGGCCCTGGGTGACCCAGGTGGACCCACTGCACTCTCAAGGGTCCGAGAGAGAGAGGAGAGAGAGAGAGAGAGAGAGAGAGAGAGAGAGAGAGAGAGAGAGAGAGAGAGAGGGAGAGAAGGGGCTCTGAGTCAGAGGAGGGGTGCGAGGACAGATGCAAACCTCGTAGTGATGTGTGGGCAGCGAAGACGAGGGGCCCAGGCGCGGAGGAAAGTGGATGGGCTCAGACGCTGCACGTGGCTGGGAACCAGCATCTCCCCTGGAGCCTCCGGAAGCAGCCAGGCTGGCGGGTACCTGGGTTCGAAGGCAGTTGGGCGGTCTGGGACCCTGACTTCCAGACCTGGAAGAGGGCGAAGCTTCGCGGTGTTGAGCCATGGAACGTCAGTGAGCTGCTCCAGAGGCAACAGGAGAGCCAGCCGTGAGGACTGAGTGGGACCACAGCTGGCGGGGACAGGGACGGGGTGCGGGCCAGCGGGCAGGAGGGGGTGCGCAGGGAAGGGCCCAGAAGGAGGGGCAGGCTCCAAGGGACGTGAGCAGCCTCTCTGAGCAGCTTGTGGGGCACAGGGCGAGGCTGGCTGGGGCTCTTCAGGGCTCTGAACACCCTGTTGTGGGGTTTGTTCTCTCGGAGGAAGAGAGACCGATGGGGGGTGGCATTCAGACCCACGGGGGTGCTGCGGGGCCAGGAAGTGACTGGGGTGTCAGCAGACGTTGGAGAAACACGGCCTCAGATACACCGAGTGCTGTGGTCACGATGCCGTGCACAGTTCTGGAGCCTGTGCTTGTCACGGTCATCCAGGTGTGTGGGAGCCCGCAGCACCCCCGCCCCCCCGGGTCTGCAAGCCCAGGGCTCAGAGCAGCAAGGGATAGCAGAGGAGAAGACACGAAGCTTTTATTTAAAAAAAGAAAGAAAAAAAAAAGCTTGCGGAAACACGCTACAAGTCCCTGTTCAATGCCTTCTGCTTTTTTTTTTTTTTTTTAATTTTTTAATTTTTATTTTTTTGCAGGGTCAGGGGGCCGGTGATACATGAATAACCTTCTGAAAACCAACCTGGGGACAGTGGCTGAGGATTTTAAAGCATAGATCAGCCCAGATGCACCACAAGAAGAAACCCAGGACCGTGAAAGAGACACATTCGAAATTGCATGTTTTCATCTCCGGCGTTCACGGAAATGTGCCCATTAGCGGGGGTGGGTGGGGTGGGGGTGGGGAGGCTGGGAGGAATCGGCGAAGGGCCCCTTGGGAGAGGAGTTCTGTGCTCGGCAAAGCAGCACCCTGGAAAGCCATGCATAGACACGTGCCTCGGACGGCCCCGAGGGTTGTCTCAGATCCTGCAGGGAGGAGAAGGAAAAAAACATTCTGAATCTTGCCAGGATGGTATCTGAATAAACAGCGTGGACAGCTGCTCCTCCCTGCCGGAGCCAAAGGCACCGCGCCGTTGTCCATGAGGAAAACGCTCTTGATGAGGGCCCGGGGGCCCGGAGCGGAGCGGCCCCGCAGGACGGGCGCCCCTGCCCAGGCCTCTGTGGGCCTTTGAACTCCACCTTAGCACCCTCCTTCCAGCGGACGGTTCTCTCTGAATTTGGGGTTCTTCATTCCCTTTCTAAGGGAAAGTGCTAAGTGTGCCGAGCAGCCCCCCTCCGAGCTGCAGCCTGGCTGGTGTCCTAGGGGAGGATGTGACAGCCGGAGGGCCTCATGCCCGCGCCCCGGGTGGCAGGTGGGGGTGGTGGGGAGAGTCGGGACACGCATGCTGGAGGCTGGGTGAGGGCCACGCTGGACCTCGGGGCATCCGGGTTGGTGACTGGCCCGAAGGTCAGGGCCATGCAGGGTTTGGGTGTCAGCTTGCCCCGTGCCCTGTCTCGAGTGTGACCTGAGTGTGAGGGCCTAGTGCCTCGGTCACATAGTGCCTGCAGCTGATGAGTTTAATCGGCCCCTGCTTGAGGCCAGTCTGAGTCAAAAGAGAAAAGTAAGAGGTACCTTCCCATTTGGGGGCACGAAAATTGTCCCCGGTCCTGGTGGAGGGGGGGAAGAACAACAGGGAGCCTGTGCTGGAGCTGACACTCATGGCCTGGAGAGGTGGCCCCGGCACGGACCCCACAGAGGGGGGGGCCTCTGTGTGGGGGTGGCAGATGCTGCAGAGGCCATGCCCCACAAGCCTCTCGGGGTCTCAGGGGGTTCCACCTCGCCATGCATACCCCAACCTCCTTTGCAGGAGGAAGCAGGACCCACGAGGAGGGGCTGGTGCTGGCTGGACCAGCAGGGCTGTGGCCTGTGGTGTGTGTCACTGTGGTGGGGACATGGGCTGGCACCAGGTCCACAGCTGTCTGGTGGTGGAGGGATGCAGAGGGAGGGGCCAGAGCCGGCAGCCCAAGGTCCAGCCAGCTGTGTGACCTTGGGCAAGTTACTTGGATGCTCTGGGCTGTGTACCATCCCTCAGAAGTGTGAATTATGCACACTCACCGCCGTGGCACCCAGTGCGAGTTGGGATGATGGCCCTGGAAACTCTTTGTCACCACAGCCAGGGGCATGGTGTGCGGCCCCAGAGGAGCCACCGAGGAGCCTGAGGCGGTGGCCCCGGGCCATGTTCTGAATTCAGGCGGTTGACAATGGAAGGGTTAGGAAAATCATTTTGGGAACAAAACGTAATTACTTTAGAAATCTAACTGGATCTTTTCTGTTTATATTCTCTTGCCCAAGTTGAGGTAGAAAATATTTATCTTTGCTGTTTTACAAGCAGTGGCCTCCGGCCAGATGTGAGGGTGACTTCGTTCCACGGAACTGAGGGGTGAAGGGGGGCGGGCACCCCGCCAGGACCGCGGGGTGCACAGCGACCTTGGGGAGCCCGCTGGGCCCAGGGGCGGCTGGTGTTTCTTTGCTTGCTTTTCACTTTCTTTTTTTATTGTGGTAAAATACACACGCGATGTTTACTGCTTTAATGCCGTTTAAGTGTACAGGTGCAAGAATGCCATCTCAGTAATCCAGAGAGATCGTAGTGTGCTGTGATATTTTAAAAACTCGAAGTAATGCCAAAGAAATCTGTGCCGAGCAACATGTCCGCATCTTAAGGAGAGGCAGGCTCCGTCTTCGCGGTTTTCCTCTGCGTCTCAGGCTCCTGGGTGGCCTGTCGCAGCTCGGATCTTGCTTTTATTTGAAATTTTGATTTCTTTCATCCTGGATGTTTTTGCATCAGTTTTGTTTAAGTTGCGGTGAAATATACGCAACGTAAAATTGACCAGTTTAACCACTTTTAGGTGTATAATTCAGCGGCAGCAAGTGCCTTCACGTTATTTTGTGACCATCACCACCACCCTTTCCAAAACTTTCTGTCTCCCCAAACGGAAACTCTGTGCTGATGAGGCACTTGCTCCCCCCGCCCCCCGCCCCCGGCCCCCTCTCCTTCCTTTCTCTGTGGATTTGACCCCTCTGGGCCCCTCACGTGAGCGGAATCATACAGCGTCCGTCCTCACCCGGGCAGTGTGCTTCATCAGCAGGCTGTTCTCAGGCGCGTCACGGTGCGGCGGGCTGTCAGCGCGCCGTGCCTCTTCACGACTGCATAATATTCCACCGCTGGGCGGGACGGGCCCGCCCCCTTGTCTATCTGTTGAGGGGCACTGGGCTCCGTTGACACCTTTGGCAACTATGAACGCTATGAGCACTGGTGTCCAAGTATTTTCGTGGGTTATTTTTTGAGTCTCTGACTTCAGCTCTTTTGCTTATATACATACAAGTGCAGTTCCTGGAATATACAATTACTCTATGTTTAGCTTTTTGGGGACCCGCCCGCGGTTTTCCGCGGCGGACATGCCACTTTGAGTTCCCACCAGCGAAGGACAAGGGCTCTGCTTTCTCCACATCTGTGCCAACACTTGTGACTTTCTGTTAATTTTTCATTCAGGCCATCTCTGTGGGTGTGAAGTGGCACGTCACCGAGGTGTTGATCTGCATTTCCCTAATAACTAAAGCTGTTGAGCATCTTTTCATATACGTGTCGGTCATTTCTGAAACTGAAAAAAAAAAGAGTTTATTTATTTTTAGAGAGAGGAGAAGGGAGAGGGAAGGAGAGGGAGAGAAATATCAATGTGAGAATGATCGATCGGTTGCCTCCCGAGCACGGCCTGACCGGGACCACACCCCCATCCCAGGCCTGTGCCCTGACGGGGAATAGAACCAGCGACCTTTTGCTCTGCAGGACGACGCCCAACCCGCTGAGCCACGTAGGTCAGAGCTCTGTAACTTCTTTGGAGAAATGTCTACGCAAGTCTTCGCCGATTTTTGAATTAGGCTGTATATTTTTTTGTTGTTAGATTGTATTTACATTACTCCTGACTCTTAAAAATATCGTGTTAAGAGTGAAGCCTTCACTGCTGAGTTTTCTGGGACACTCTTACATTTGCGTCTGAGGTGAGTGTCTCACCGGCCTCACCCTACTGCGGCCCAGAAGCGTTCCTGAATTAGCCCCTCGGAGGGGAGGGCGACCCTCACGGTGGGGGAAGTGCAGACAAGGGTAGGGGTGTGGGGCGTGGGGGTCCTGGCGGGAGGGCTGAGGCCGAGGGCTGAGGAAGGCAGACCCTCAGTGCCCTCACGGCTGCGACGGAGCAGCCCCCTCCTCCAGCCTTCGGTGGGGAGTGTGCTTAGACGCAGCTCCCACAAGCACTTTCGTACAGAGAGGAAGCAGAAGGGTCGAGTGCCACGTTTTGGCCAGTGCCGGGAGAGGTAACTGAACAGCTGAAGTGTGGTGCTGAGGATGGTGACACAGGCGACCGGGAGGAGCCGAGTGCCCGGCCATGCAGCTTCTCAGGGAGGCACAGGGAGGGAGACCCAGGAGACAGCGTAGCCACCCCTGCCCCCGGCACCTGCTGGGCGTTCACAGGCCTGTGTGGCCATCTGAGTCCACAGCATCCGGGGCCGGTCCTGAGAGGCTCATCCTCTGGGCTCACGTCAAGACTCCTGCCTGCGTCCAGGGCAGCATGTGGTGTGGCTGTCACCACGGCCGTGCCCAAAGGCAGTGACAGCGCCTTCCTAACTCTCGGGGAACCGAGAGAACCTCAAAGAATCTCCCCAGGCTCCAACCCACACCACAGCACCATCAACACCAAGTTCTAGCCAGCCTGCCCAGGCGCCTGGACAGCATTCTAAGAAGTGTGGGTACCGGCCATCACTCATCCATCAATCGGCCCCTGTTCTCGAAGACAGAAGCACTCCCGGCGGGAGGCCCGTGGAAGCACCACATCCAAATTTGATGAAAACTGTAAATCTAAAAATCCGAGTTCAACGAATTCCGAAGAGAACCACAGCAGGACACATCACGATCCATTTTCTGAAGCCGGAGTGAAAGAGAAAATCCTCCCTGCCGGCGGCCAGAGAGGAAGGAGCCATGCGGGGGAACAGCACGAAATGACAGTGGTGTTCTTCCCGGAAACGCCGCCGGCCGGCAGGTGACCTGTCCGAAACAGTGGAAGGAAGACGCCGTTCATCTGGAATTGTTACCTAAAAAAAAAAAAAAAAAAACCTTCCAGAAGCAAAGGCAAAGGAAAGAGTCCCAAGACGCCGGTGGGCTGGGGCCACCGCGCATGTTACAGGAAGTTCTTTGGGCAGAAAGAAAATGATGTCGGAGGGAAAGCTGGACCACACAACGAGGGGGGGGGGCACTCAAAATGGTGAATTTGTGGGCGAGTGCAAAAAACTTGAAAAAACAAACAAAACCCCACTTTAAGAGGGACCGTTTTCAGTGATATTCACAATGTTCCGATGGTTCATAAGTGTTATTAAAAAATAGGAATGCCTAAGCACATTTAAATTATAGATGTCATACATACTCGCTCTGTCCCCACACAAATAGAACCTTCACACTGATAAACCCTCCCAAACCCATTCCACAAAGGAAAGTGTCTTATACATCATACTACCTACTTTGTATATTAAATATAAAAATATAAAACAAATACGGAGTATAGACTGATATTTCACAAGGAGCGTTTTACATTTTCTGCCATCTGCGTTTAAAACCACTTATTAGAATAAATTTTTTTTCTCAACTTTAAATCTCCCAAAAGACAGTTGACTGAAAAATATATCCACAGTGCGCTCGGGGGTTTGTCAGGGGTGCAGGAGTGTGACTGAGGACGGCCGCAGCTCAGGGACGGGGGGCAGGATGGGGAGTGCGCTGCAGGGCGCTCACCGCACGGGTGACGTGGTGCAACTCAGAAGGCCGGCTGTGATAAATGGAACACGCGTATTTTAGATCCCGGAGCAACTCCTACAAATCGGAGCCAAGAGACCTCGTTGATTAGAGGCGTGTGAAATATAAATCCCACAGCATCCTCAGGAATGAAGGAAAAAAGGGGGAAAGAAACAAAAAAACAGGCAGAAACAGGGTAGACTTAAGCCAAATGATGCTGATAATTCTATTCAACGTAAGGTCTAAAAAGTCCAATAAAAGGCAGAGACTTTGGCCCTGGATGAAAAAGCAAGACTCGACGCCGTGGTGCCCGTAAGAAACCCGTTTTAAATATGCCCAGACTTAATTGTGTGTCTATGGCCTAGCAAGGAACGGTTAGTAACTGAAATAAAATCCCGTATCGCAAATCAATCGTATGATCAGAAATCGGAAGAACGAGGGAGTACGGCCAATGAGCGCGCGTCCGCCTCAAAGAGCCCCAGGGGCTGAAGCTGGAACACTGGAGACAGAGACTAATGCCGGCGCTGGATTACAACCCAAAGAATAAAGGAACGTCCGCGAGTCTACGCCAGCATTAGCTGAGTAACGTAATCACCGAAGAAATCAATGGGAGAAAGGGGACAACACCTCCTCACCGAGGAGCTCCAATGCATCACAGGCCAACGAGCGAGGGCAACAGAAAAATCACCACGAGAGTTCCGCGGCGGCCACGGTTGCCCCCGCCCCATGGCGGCCTCCGCAACCACGTGCGCCTTCCGCAGTCCCGAGAAAGCAGCAGACAACGCCCCGCTCGCTGAGAGGCGTTCTGCAAAACACCGGGCCATCACCACTACCGAGCGGCCAGTCGAGAAAGGCCGCGTGGTAAACAGCTGTCGCCGAGCATCAGCGACTCAGGAGACGCGCCCACACCGCGGGATCCTGGAAGGCGACAAGAACGCGGTGGGGGAACTGGTGACGTCCAAGTCACACCCGTGGTGGTGCCGCACCAGCGCCGATGCCTCTGTTTTCGTGGCTCTGCAGTGAGTTAGGCGAGGTGTTAGCATGAGGGGGAGGCGAGCGCGTGGCGTGTGACGAACCTCTCTACTCGTTCAGCAACTGCTCTGATATTCTCAAGTTGGCTCAGAATGAAAGAGCTTCAGAACGATACTGCCTACACCGGCGTAAAATGTGCAAAATGGCTGGGGGGCAACCGCACGAAACAGGTTCAAGTCCCGGGCACGGAAGGCTGTGAAACGTCGCTGAGAGAAACGGGAGGCGGCATCGGGGCCTAAGGCGGTGTCCCATGTTCACGGACCCCGAGGCTCAACATCGCCGGCGTTAGTTGGGTGCTAACGGTCTACGTCGCAGCATGACCACCGTTCCAGTGACACCCGCCTTTTGGTGGAAACTGACATGGCTGCTCTAAAATTTAAGACGAAGCGCAAGGTACTTGGAGCAGCCCAAGCAAATCTGAGACAGAGCCAGGTGAGATCTGGCCTGCTGAGTTTGAAGACCCAACGTACAGCAGTAGTTTGGTGTACAGGACGGACGCTTAGGCCGATGGAATGGAGCGGAGCACCCGGATACGTGTCCAAGGGTGTGCGACCAATGGAGGGGGCCTGAAAAAATTGCTGGGGACAGCAAAGCCTTCAGAACGAATATTGCTGGAACAACCGCCCCCGCATACGTGATAACATAAACCTCGGAGATTCCCACAGGAAAATTAACATCCCACAGGAAAGTTAACGTAAAAGCCGAAACTATAAAACTTGTAGAAACGTCAAGAAAACATCTGTGACCTTGGAGTAGGCAGAGGTTACTTAATAAGACCCCAAAACCCGCAACACATAAAAGTGAAACTTGGTAGAAAATGGAGGTCAGCAAGATGAGCGTCTGTATTTCGAAGGACCCGCGAAGGAAGCGCAGACACACCACGGCATGGGAAAAACATGCTTGCCACGCAGACGCCTGGCACGTGTGTAAGCACGCTGACAACTCAGTGACAGCGGGACGACGCTGCAATTAAAACCCCGGACTAGAGCCTTTATCAGCCGCTGCACGGAAGGAGTGCAGGCGACCGGCCCCTCGGCCGGCCCTCGGCCGGGGGGCTCCCCCCGACGGCGGTCTCCCTGCCTCGCCCCTTCACCTCAGTCGCCTCCAACGTCACCTTCTCAGGGAGGCCCCCCGACACTTCACGAACCGCCACCTCCCACCGCACAGGGACACCTAGTCGCCCCTCCCGGCGTTCCCTCTCGCGGAAGCACCGGCGCTTCCGACCACGCCACAGACCTTCCTCGCTGTGTCACTGTTTCCTGACTGTCTCCCCGGTGAGAACGAGCGAGAAGTCCGTCCATTCGCCCCTCCGCCCCGCTGCCCGGGATCCTGCGGGCCCACAGCAGCGTCGTCGCTCTCCGCTCGCCCCCAGGTTTGGCCCGGGGGTAACTCCTACCCTTCCCGCAAGCTCAGCTGCGCACTGAAAAACGTGGGGTCGCTTAGGTCGCCTGAGGCCCTTCCCCAGGCATTTCGTTTCGGGAGGTGCGTGTGACTGTCATGCACACTTGGTAGGTGAGGCGATGAGGTAGATGGCTCCGGTGACCTGCCCCTGGGCACACGTCCGATCGTCCTGGAGCCTTGCTTGTCAGCCAGGCCCGCCCGACCACAGCCCCCGGCCGTGCTGCTGGCCTTCCCCGGAGGGGACACTGGGGCTCTGGGGCAGGCTGCCCGCAGGAGGGGGCCTCTGACCTGGCCTGCGAGGAGGGGGCGTTGGGGCGCTTGGGCCGGCCCTACGCAGAGGCCCGAGGGTGCGAAAAGGTAGAGAGGCACGCTGGTTGCTCAATCAATGTTTGCTGAATCGATGGGTAAGTAAGCAGCCGGCCGGAGGGACGAGGGGGACGCTGCGGGGAAAGCGTGAGTCAGTGCCCTGCGGAGGCTTGTGTTGGACCCGCAGTTCGCTACCTGCTCTTGCCCAACTCCCCAAGCTAAACAAGCCGGGAAGCTCTTGGGGCGCTGCCAGGGAGCCAGCCTCAAGCCCAGTCTCAGCAACGGCGGTTCCCCCAGATCACGGGCCGGCCTGCTCTCCTCAGTGAGCGAGCCTCCGAGGGGACCCTGGCGTGAGGTCACCACGACGGGGCGGGGGGGGACGACACCTGGCATCCTTGTCTCCAGCCCTGCTGGGACCCCAGCTCTTCGCCGAGGCCCGAGGCCGTGGGGCCGGCTCCCGAGGTGCGTCCGCCAGCCCGCTGCGAGGAGGGGAAGGCAGACAGGGAAATTCCGAGTGAGGCCTGGACGGCGGTCAAGTCCATTTTCCTTCATAAACACCCTCTCCGCATTTATTACAGGAGGGAACTTGAGCCTGTGCCCTGGAGCGGGGAGTGGATCCAGAAAGGCCCACGGAGGCGAATGCCACCGGGCAGCCTGGCCGAGGGCAGCCTGGCCGAGGGCACCAGGGGAGGAGTGGGGTCCTCAGAGCACGTCGGGCCGCGGTGAGGGGCCCCGGGTGTGACTTCGGTACTTCGAGCTTTAGGTCCTAGGAAAGCCGGCTGGACTTAAGTTGGCAGAATAGTGCCGAGAGGTCTTGGCTGTGGAATGAAGGGGAGGCCCTCCGGGAGTCTTCTCGAAGACAGAAATACGGCGTCTGCTCAGATGGCAGGAGCGCCTCTCGGTCACCCATCTCCGGAGGCCAGGCGCCCAGGAGTGCTTTCGCACCGCGAGCCCGTGCGGCCCCGAGAGGAGGCTGCGAGGCCCTGTCATTACCCCAGGTGTGCAGGCGAGGCCTGGGAGAGGCCCCAGGTCCCTGAGCCCGGGGGTGTGGCCTGGGGACCCTGCTTCCCCATGAGGAACTGGCACAGTGGAAGGTGTCCGTCTCAGCAGGATTCTTTTAGGGTCCGAGGACATCTATTCAGTTTTGCCCCAAGCAGAGAAGAATGGTGAAGCATTTGAGGGTTTATAATTTTTAAATACAGGTATCAGTATGGTGGGAGGGGCCCATGCAAGTCACAGTGTAGTGCTGAGGGATTCCCATGACGGGCTGGCCCCCTCTGAGCCCAGGCTCCGGGGCGCCAAGGGGAGGGGTGTGGATGCCGACATCCAACCAAACACAATTCGATTAAAAGGGCACCCCCTTCCCCAGCCCCCCACCGCACAGCCTAGTGCTGTCCCTGCCCAGGGCCCGGTGGGTGGGCCCGGTGGGTGGGCCAGGGGAGGTGGGGCGGGTTTCTAAAACGGGCAGCACCGAGCGATAGCGCGATTCCGCCGCCTCGCTGGCGCCTCAGGTGTGTTGGCGCCGGTTCCTGTTCGCGTGAACTTTGGGTTTTAGCACGTGTTCGGGTTTGCCGACAAGTTGCCGAGGTGGTGCAGAGGGTCCGCACCTCTTCTCCCCTCGTTACTAACTCGGCTCCGGACTGTGTTGGGGTCTCACCATTTTCCCATGAGCCTCCTCTCTCTGTTCCGGGATCTGAGCTGGGAATCGCCTCCCGTTTTGTGGCATCACGTCCCCAGTCTCCTCGGCTCTGGGTCACATCGAGTTGGATGCCTGCTCTGGGCCGCAGCTAGGGCCGGAGAGGGGCGGGAGGAGAGCTCTGGCCGGGGCAGGTCCGGGCCTGGGGCTGGTGCGGGTGGCGGGTGCTCGCATAGTGCGGAGACTGGGCGAGTGCGGTTTGGGGGCGCGTGCGGGGTGGGTGCCCGCACTTGGCACGGCAGCCCTGCCGGCGCATTCCGGGAGGCAGGCCTGTGTGCTTCAGAGGGACTTTGGAAAGGGAGTTTCGGATTGAAAAGCTAGCTTGAATAATAGCATCAAATGCTGTGTTTTGTGGGATAATTGTTTTAGGTTTATGAAGATTCCTCATTGTCTCCAGCAAACGCATTTAGCTCACTTGGTAATTGAATTAAGGGAAATGTCTTTTCGAGCCTGGTAAGCTGCTGCTCTAATGTATAGGAAAAAGAAAGAAAGAGTAACTTCAAAGCACTCCCCTTCGTGGCCTGGACCAGCTCATTGCTGGATGGATAGCTGAGTGACTAGTCACCGGCCCAGCCCGCTCTCGTGGGACAGCATTCTGAAGGCGCTGGGTTCAAATCCCAGCATTGGTGGGATTTCCCTGTGTTTGAGGAGCCCTGTCGGACCCCCATTTAAAGTTGACCCTTCCTTGGTGGCCCCGGACATATGTTCCCTTCCTGCTGAGCACACTGTCCTGGGGTCGCCCCTGGCTCTGTTTCGGGTCCCTTGTCCCCCCACAAGGTGTGTGTGTCTGGAGGAGTGGGACCCCATCGAGCCCACTCAGGGATCACGAAGAACACGCACAGGCCGCCCCCCAGATGGAGCCAGCGCCCTTCTCCCGCAGCCGTGGACTTCTCTGCCCGGAATGCCCTCTCCACACTTTATCTCCTGCCCCGTGGCACTGAGCTGACTTGCGTTGCAATGGCCCAGGTCTCTGGGCTCATCGGGCCCCTCGGGGTGGCAGTGGTGGGTGGGGAGCCGAGAGGAACCCAGACACACAGGCCCTGAACTTTGAAGAAAAATCAGTGTTTGTCCTGGAGTTTACTGTATCATAAATAAGCGTGTCTCGTTGCACAGGCACCTCCTGGCTCCCGTGTGGCCCAGGTGACTCTGCTGAGTGGGAGCTGCCCGCTCCACCCCCAGACTGCCAGTCGGAGGTCAGGGAAGGACCTGGAAGGAGCCAGAGCTGGCCTGCGTCCGTCCGGTGGGGCTCCTTGTGCTGTGAAACCCACTCGGGTTACCCGCCATGGTGAGGTGCAGTGGGCCGACTCCCTCCTTCTTTCACAGGTGCGTGAACCTGACAAATAATTGGGGGCTCGCTGCACCCGGACGCCACTCTGGGCTCTGCTGCTGCAGGGGAGCCGGCCAGCCAGGCCACTTCATGCACGGAGCACGCGGTCCAGCGTGGAGGTCAATGCTGAACCGGGAGACGGAACAAAACCGGGGCGACGGCCGATGGGTAAGTGCCGTCCCCAGGGCGGAGTGGGGTGTGGTGGAGGGGCAGCGGGAGGACAGGCTCCACGTGCTCTCTGGGCCCTGGGCTCCGGCCGGTGCAGCCCCCGCCCCGAGGCTCACTGGCCTCTCCCTGGAGCTGGCCTCTTCCCCACCCCTCCCGGCTGGCTTGTCTCCTGCCTTTGTCTCCCGCCCTCACCTTCCCACATCGGCTCCCGTGCGCCCCCGCAGTTCTGGAGTGCTCTGGCACCTGGCAGTGCCTTGCTGCCAACGCCCATCCTCCTGTTCCTTTGCTCAGGTCTCAAACAGAGACCCCAGTCGTCCAGCCTATGCACTGGCTGTCCCAGCTGGGGACCGCCCCCTTGCAGTCAGCTAAGGCAGGTGCAGAGTGGACGACGCAGCACATGGGCAGGCAGGATGACCACCGCTGCGGAAGGGCAGCGGCCCTGGGATCGAGCCCTGCTCCATCCTGTCAGGGGGTTGTCCCTGGTGAGGCTCGACATCTGCGTGCTTCACCTTTGTCCCTGTAACCCAACGCCCAGTGGTGCTGACATGAGGCACGGTACGTCCAGGGCCCGGCAGGCTGCCAGGTGGACACGTGTGCTCATTCCATGGAGGGAAGCCCCGATGCCGGGCGGACTTCTGCCCCCCCTGCTCTGACGGCCCGGCCGAAGTGTCCCCGCGCCCCGGGGGCGGAGCACGTGTATGACGTTCATCGTAAGGACAGATGTGTGAGCTGTCGCCATAGCGATGGTTTCAAAGGGCAGCTCCAGGTGGGGGTTCGCTACCTGTTTTTATGGGAATCTTGGGATCACAAAGCAGCCACCAAGAAATCCCGCACCCCATTAACATGGAGACTTTTATGTATTTACGATTCAGCTTAAATTTTTACCAAGAGACGTTTTCAAAATGTAACATGTGTTAGTCACCGCGCGAGTTGCGAAACCAAGGAAATATCTCTGAAGCGCTGGCCTGGACGCTGTCATCTGGCAAGGCTTGGGAGGGACAAAATACCGCTGCTCGGCGCGGCTGTCTCGAAGGGTAGCGGGGGCCTGGTCCTCCCGAGCCCACAGGTAGCTGGTTTGGATGTGCGGGGCTGATGGCTGGGCTTGTCCCCAACCTTCACCCGCCACGTGGCCAGCCAGGGTGAACCCAGCCTGGGGCAGCAGGGAGGGAGAGAGGCTGAGGAGTCAAGGGCTTGGTCTGAGTTCTCATCCGCCACTCACCGGCTAGGTGACCTTGGGCATTTCTGGGCCGCACTGGGCATGGAGAGGTTCGGGAGGTGCCCAGGGCCACACTGCAGTGGTGACAAAGACCCCCCTCCCCCGCCTCCCAGGTGATTTCGGATTCGGAGGCACTGGTGCCCCCAGAAACCCCAGTGCACCCCCAGGGTCACCCTGCAGCTGCGCTATGATTGGGAGGACGGAGGGAGGCGAGGCCAGGCTGTGCCCCCCGCCCCGCCCCCGCCCCCAACCCCCCCGGGCGGGCTTGGTTTCCTGAACATGGCAGCACCGCACCTCCCCACCGAGCGACAAGCCCGCAGGTGGCTTGATGAACATGTGGTTTCTGGATGCGACATGAAAGTTGCTTTTCCATGCTCTCTGTCTGGGCTCCCTGGGTTTGTTTTTCTTGCTCTCACGGCCCTGAAACATTCCCAGTCATGTTTATGCTGTGGCAGGAGACGTGGAAGCCAAGCGCTGCCATGCAGGGCTCTGCCGGCCCTGCCTCCACCATCCTCCCGAAAAGCGCCAGCAGGTGCTGGTGGACCGGAGCCAGTGAGCACGGAGCCCCGCGGGCCTCCAGGGCACCTGCCTGCCGCCTGGCCCCCGCAGGTGTCTGCCGACGGTGCCAACTGCCTCATCACAGGCTCCACCTGAGCACCTTCCTCCCTCGGCGGCATCGGCTTCCAGGAGGGGCCCGTGAGGGGTTTCTGGTCCTCGCTCAGCCGGGGAATGGGGCTGGGATCGTTCCCATTCTGCGGATGATAAAACTGAGGCTCAGGAGTGGCTTGCTTGTATTAAACAACCACCATTTCTATGCTGATCATTCCTCCGCTGCTGCCCTCTCCTCTTAGGGTGCTGTCCTCGGGGCCGCACCCAGCCCTCAGCTTGTTACCACGGCAGCCAGGCTTCAGGGCCTCCCTGGCGGCGCCTGCGGGGACCCCCATGGGGTCCCCCTAGCTCCATCTGGCCCTCCTTTTTGTTTGGATTATATGCCACCCAACTGTCCTCTCCTGCTTTCTTAATTGCCTGAGTCTTGCTTGACCGTGAACTCTAGGGGGTTGGGCACCGTGGGCCGGCTGCCCGTGCCTGGCCTGGGGTGGCCACGGAGTAGGACTCTGCACCACGCGCGTTGAACAGAGACTTGTTTTGATCCCCGGAGGCCGGGCTCCGCATGTCTGGCCACCAGAGGATAGAGCCCTCCACCCCGAGGTCCTTGGCTGGCCAGCATTTTAAATGATATTGTTTCATATTAAATTATTTTAAATTCCATGGACCCTGGTTTCACAATCAAATAATTTAATCTTGTTTACAAATGGAATTTTTACTTTTTGTCAGTTTCTAGCATTGCTGGGCTGGATGGTCAGCAAGAGCGTGTCCTCTCATGCCCTCCCGTCCATCTGGGACAGCATGGCGTCTGGGAACTGTCCCGGCGGGGGCGGCGAGCACCCAGCTGCGGGCTTGCCCGGCTTGTCCTCCACCTTCCAGCTCCTACCACGAGAAACCCACAGAGAATGGAGCTGGGAGCAGCGGTGGCTACCTGTCACTCCGATGCTCTTTTCACAGGGCGTGCAAGTTCCCAGGAGTGTGGCCAGCCACACTCCTTCCCACCTCCATCCTGGACTCACTAAGTTCCTACTGTGCGCTACCTGCTGCTCTGAGCGAGGGAGACTCAGATATGGAAAGACATGACCTTTGACCTGGAGAAGCTCATCCTCGAGGTGTTGGGACGGGGGTGGATCAGTAGACAAAAGGGCCACCCAAAGAGTCGGTGGCTCGGTGGGCTCTAGGAGGAAGCCAGAGACCCTGGGAGGCCAGGTGGGGTGGGGACGGCGGTCCCAGCGACCGGAGCTGCATTGGCGAAGCCTCAGAGGTGGGCTGAGCTTGGCGGCGGCCGCCCAGCTCCACTTTCCGCAGGCGACCAGGCCCGGCATGGAGGGGTTTCCACCACAGCGCGGAAGCCGAGTCTCTCCGACGGAGTCCCCTTGTCAACTCGGACGTTGCCTCCTTACCCAGTGGTGTCCCATCACTGGATACAGGTCTCCTGCCTCTCTTCTGGAACTTTCTCTAAGCAAGTGGCGGTACAGGGGCCGATGGACGTCATTCTGTTGTCACTCGGCTGATGACCTGGGCTGGCCCCTGTGGCATCCCCGCTGGGCTTGGCTCAGAACGGCCTCTGGCTGTTTCCACGAGTCCCGGCTCCGTGAGGTCAGGGCTGAACCGCTGAGGAAGCCCCATTATGGGCCCGGTCCACAGGCCGCCCCGGAGGGACCCCCAGGGGGCTTCTCAGCCGCCCGCCACAGAAGGCTGCCTCAGGAAGGGCCTGGGTGAAGTGCACGGGTGACGGCCCAGCGGACGGCCCTGCGGGAGGGCCAGCACTTCCTTCTAACAGCCGCCCAGGGAGGTGAGTGCGGGGCGTGGCCAACAGGCGCCGAGGGCCGGCTGCAGCCTCGGCCTGGACCGCCCTCCTGGGGACCCCGAGCCCTCCCTGAGCCCTGGGGTCCACTCTCCCTCCCTGAGTCTTCGAGGAATTTCTAAGGCCTCCGTGGTGCCTGCACTGGCTCCCAGGTGGCCCCTGCATGGCCACTGGGGTCGGACGGTGGGAACGCCCAGGGCTGGCCGGGGCGGCTGCAGAAGGAACACCCATCCTTGGCGACCAAGTGTGAACTTGGCCACGCTGAAAATGTGCACACCGCCTGGGCCAGATGTACGCTCCCAGGTCCCCACCTTCCTGGCGTCAGGGGCAGGTAAAGGACTGGACGGGAGGACTAGAGGCTCCTGGGAAAGCGTGAGGTGCAGAGTGCGTCTGTCTGCTTGCGCTGGGACGGGCGATCTCTGAAATACGCAGGTAGGGACGCTGCAGGGAGTCCGATCTGCTTCTGAGTTAAAAACAGGAAAAAAAGCGGGTGCTGGTACGTGCTCTGGAAAGGGTTTGGACTGGTAGTGAGCCCAGGAGTTGTGGCTACGGAGCGCCGAGCTCTCTCCCAGGTCCCTGTGTGCCCCTAACTCACAGAGTCCCTCCAAAGGGGGGGGCATTACCATGTGACCCACTTTGCAGACAAGGAAACTGAGGCCGGGAAGGCGAAGGAGCGTGGAGGTCCTGCAGGCTGTGTGTGCAGGTGCAGGATGAGGGTCCGCGCCCCTGCCCTCCTGCCGCCGGCGAGGGTGCCTTGGGCTCAGTGGGGGGGGGCCTGGCAGGCAAGGCTTCGGGCTTTCGGGTGTCATTTCTGCCTTTCTGGGTTCTCTGTGTTTTCTTCCCAGGAGCACTTATTACTTTATTTTAGGAAACGTCAACAGGGCTCCCTGGACAAGGGTAACAAGCCTTCAATTTCTTATTGTGTTTTTCTGCACTAAAAAGGACAACACAGTCATGCCATTTTAAATGCCCCCACCCCCAGCCACGTTTGGGCAGAATATCGGGTCTCTAGGGAGGAAACTGAAGAAAACCATCAGGACTACAGAAACGGGCCCGCTTCTGGGGGGCCTCAGCGCTCAGCGCGGGCGTACGGAAGTCAGTCCTGCGTCCGCGACGGCCAGAATGTGGAGGTGGGGGCCCCAGAACAATTTCTAGTCCCGTTCCTCATGTTACAGGTGGGCAAAATGAGGCTGAGGGAGGGACCACCCCATGCTGGGGGTCCCTGGGGATCCACCTGGTACCCCCGCCAGGCCTCCCCGGCCCAGGGTCCGCCCTGCGGCGCTGCACTGGACACTGGAATGGCAACATGCGAGATGGTCAGGCAGCTGCTCCAAGCCCCAGGGCCACCTGGGATGCAGACCTCCCCCGCCCCCCCGCCCCGCCGCTGGCAGGCCTGGCCCTCGACCACAGCTCGCTGGTCTTGTCCCAGCTCCGAATCCAGTGGGCTCTTGAGCTCACGGTTGCTCTTCTGTGACTGGCGCAGCTGTCGAGAGGGTGACGTTGCCATGGGTGACCGCAGGTATCCTGGCAGCCGGGTGCGGAAAGGCCACTTCAGGCTCTAATGAGGGCCGGGTTTCCACGGGGATGGCGGAGCTTCAGTGTGGCAAGCATCCAGCTCGGCCCCCACTGGCTCCAAGGCCTTATCAGAGCCCCCGCCCTGCCTCAGTTTCCCCATCTGTAAAACAAGAAGAGCGGCCTAGGTGACCTCAGGCCTTCAGGGTGGTGGCAGATGCCGGCACCGGGCCTCCCTCCTGCTGTCGGTCGTGGGGGCTAGAAGCCCGAATCTGTGACACCTGCTTTCCCAGTGGACAGCCCCCTCTGTCCGGCCCCGGGCCGGACACTGGGCACGGGGCCCCAGGGTCTGTCATCAGACGGTGCGACGGTTTCTGAGGCCAGGAGAGCTGTCCAACCTGGCTCTAGCTTTGCTACCTACTGTGCGGCTCACGGCCACGCGACCACGCCCCTCCGGGCCCCTGCAGCACAGGGAGGAGGACGGTGCCCACGTCCAACAGCCACTGTCCTGGTGCTGGTGTCTGCGGGGCAGCAGGGCCCTGTCCGTGGACGCCAAGCCGGGCCAAGCTGGACCACGCAGACCTGTGAGCGTGCAGGTCTGCCATGGAAACCGGGGAGGAGGCGGGCTGTGGGGCGTGCTGGTCACACGCTGGCAGGTGACCTGGGCAGGATAGAGCAGGGGGCCGTAGGGGGGCAGAGGAACAAAAGTGACAGGTGTGTGGGCACTTTGAGTCAAGCCCTTGCCTCCTGCGTGGTCTCGTTTGACCCTCACCATGATCCTAGGATGTGGGCGTTGTCACCCCCATGCTATAGAAAGAAGCTCAGCATGGGGAGGTGACTGCCCCAGTGTCTTGGCACCAGGCGGCGGCAGCCGGCACCCCAGCGGGATGGTCTGGCTCCGGGGAGCAAGAGCAGCAGGAGGGAATTGCGGCCCGCCCCCCAGCTCAGCCTGAGCCCAGAGCTCCTAACCCCACACCCTCAGCTCTGAAAACAGCCTGTAAACTCCAAACTGCAACCCTCTAGGGTCATGGGAGTATTTTAGCTGGTGGCGGCCATCCGTTGGAAAGAAAAGAAGTGGGGTAAGGAACACCAGAGATCAAGATGTTGGAAAGTTAAGTGTTCTTTCGTGAAAACCTTGTTTCAGGTAACAGGTGCAAACAGTTCCGTGCTCCTATATTATGCGTGGCCACGGTGCCTGCCCGGGGCTGAGATGTGCCGTGTGTTCGTCACCCTGGCCGGGGGCAGCAGGCTTTGGAAGCTGCTGCTTTCAGCTTTTCTCGGTTCTGCAGGGGCCTCCGGGCCTTTGTTCTCTGAACAAGAAGGCCAGTGCTGGGCGCCGCAGGACAGCGGCCAGGACGTGCTGGGGGATTTCCGCCAGCGCCCCCGTGCACGGGACAATGCAGCTGGCTCCGCAAGGTGGCAGCCCCACGTGTGGGGTCTGAGAACTTGGGGGTGTCCCTGTTTGGCTGCAGCGCCCAGGCAGCTGAATGGGGAGTTCCAAGGCCCGGTGCTGGGCCCCACGGGCAACGCTTTCTTCTCCTCTCCTGGTGTGGGCCAGGGTGTCCCCAGATCCTCAAGCAATGCCCCCACGCTGCTCCTCCAGGCTGGCCTGCTCTAGGAGGTGCTGAGCCTTGCGTGGTCACCGGGAACAGGCGGAGGGAGAGCACCCCCTGCCCCTGGGCCGGTGGGTGTTAGCAACAGTGGAGCGTGGGGAGCGAGAGGGGATGGGAGGGGACAGGCCCCGAAGTGCCAGGCTGGGCTGCAGCGGGAGGGCCCTGCACTTCCGCGAGCAGTGCAGGGGGCACCTGGAGGAGGCCTGGTGTGGGGGTCAGATCTGCGTTTCACTCAGGGAACCGGAATGTGGGGCTGGTCCCAAGCACCTGTTCGGCTTCCTCCAAATGGCCCTGTTCCAACCACAGAAAGCCCCGGATTGCGTTGGGAGACCGGCCAGGGGTGCGAACCTTCTCTCCCCGCCCCCGCACATTTTCAGGTGCAGCCTTTTCACCTGTGCGGGGTGCTCTTCCCCCTGTCCCCTCCTTTGGGCTTCCGCTGTCACTTCTTTTGTTTGTTACCGCCACCTCCGTTTAAAGGTTCCAAGGCTGGAGGCTGGCTGCTGGCTTTCTAAATGTCAAGGAACATTCTGGATGCTCACTGCTGTTTTGTTCCTTGGAGGGTGCTGCGGGCTGCTTCTGGCGGATGTGAGACACAGCTCTGCAGGGGCCTCCTCGAGGCTGCGAGGTGTGTGCTCCTGTCTCGGGGGTGGGCACCGGTCCGGGCAACTCTGGGCACCTCGAAACCTACACTGTCGTAACAACACTCGAGCGCAAAGCAGACGCCCTTCCCAGCGTGAGGCCCTGGTCCCCGCCGGCTTTCCCGTTCGCCCTGCTGGCCGGCCCAGGGGACGCAAAAGGGACCTTGGCTTCCCCAGAAAAATGAAACACAAAAACAGAAACGAACAAACAAAAATCCTGAAACGCTCTCTCACACACGCCCCAGAGCTGCTATGTCTGAGACCCGGGCGGAGGCTGGATGCTTTGTCTCCCGCCCTTTGTGGGAGGTGGACAAAGGTGACCTACGGCAGGCTCTCTCCTCAAACCGTGGATGCCCAACGTGTCGGGGACGCCTCTGGTCCCAGTGTTGGCCCACGCTTCAGACACATTGTGTGTGTGTGTGAAAGTGACCAGCGGACCCCATCAACGCGGCTGAGTGGGCTCCGGGGGAGTTTCTGAAGAAGAGGGAACATGGTGACGTGCAGGAAGGTCCTCCAGGCGAAACCGCAACGGACGGGGGCGGCAGGCTGCCCTGGCGGGCACCTGTCCTCCCACCGCACGCCCAGCCTGCGGGGCTCCCTTCGCCTGCAGGGCCCCGAGCTGGGTCTGCGGGGACCCGAGCGTCCGCGGCAGCCTGGCTCCCGCGAGCCCTCCCTGCCCGGCGGCCTGTCCCCTGACGCCGTGGACCTAACTGAGCCTCGACTCTCCGCCCCCTGCCCCCCGCGTTCCAAATGGCAACAAAAACGTGTTTCCCCTTCTCCCATCCAGTTTAAAGGTTATTCCTAAAAAGCAGCAATCAGTGTATTTTTGATTTTTTGAGACTGAGAAAATTATTTACCAGGAACACACAAATTATTTGTTTTACTCCATTCTACACACTTATTGACACAAGATCACTGGAAAAACCACCTCAGGACAAACGGAAGATCAGTTTACAACAGAATTAAAAAAAAAATTTATTACAGCCATTGGGGTTACTGACATTAGGGAAGCTGTAGTTTAAACAGACCCAAGGTCAGCCAGTTGGTTACATATTAGTTAAATATTACTGTTTTAAACAAAACAAAAAACAGATACTCCTTTGGTTAAAAACTTGGTGAATTTTCCTGTGCAAATTTTATCTCAAGTGGAAGACGATTCTAATTTTATCCTGTTCAATAAGCACATTAAAAAAAATCGTGAGGCGGATCTGTTGACTTTCCCCTGCAACTCCCTGAGCAGCTGAAGAAAAGAAAATCACCTTGAATCTGGCGTGTTCTGAGCATGTGAAAACAGCCAGGTCCCTCAGACCCATCTGGAAAGAAATCAATTACCTCTGTGTGTTAGCTTAATATGAAATTATTTTTATTTTCACTGTATTTTCCTTCAGGCTATTAGGAAAAAAAAAAAGCAGCAGGAGAAAGACAGGCTTCAGTTCCTCACCGCCTCTTCTCTCTTCAGGCTTTTCTAGCTTTTGCTTTTTATTTTATTTTTACTTTTCTTTTTTGGTTGAAAAATGTACAAAATGCGGGTTTCAAATCTCAAAAAAAAATATATAGATTTTGATCAGGACAAAATTTTAGAGCCACAATACATTTTGGCAAAAATATTACTAAAAAAAAATAACCTCTGCTTTCACTCCACTTAAAATGTCATTCATCGTTTCGGATCTTCGGATCTGTTCTGTCTGACATTTGTGAGATGTGATGAAGTCTGCGGAGCATTTTGGAGAGTATCAGGAAACTGTAAACAAGCGGTATGTACCGTTCCCACGGAACCAATGCTTGTTTAGGTCACGCTAGTTTTTTTTCTTTTTTAAGCTCTGTGCTTGGAATGGTGGCGTGGCCGGGACCCTCCGGCCGCTGGGTTCTCGCAGGCTCCGCCGCAGCCCTCCGCCCCAGCGGCCTCCTGGTCTGCGGCGCCGGAGGCAGTGGAGAGACCCCGCGGGGCCGGAGGAGGCCGCGCGTCCCACCTGCTCCTCCGCCCGCCCCGCGCGCCCGGAGCCGTGGCGCTGCCGCCGAGCACACTGGCCCTGGCCCCGACGACCGTCTCGGGCTCACTTCTCCGCCCGGCTTCCATTTGGCTTTTATTGGCCTCCCCTTCCTAAATGGTTCCAGCTGGGCCGCGCTCTTAGCCCCTTTGGGACTCCGCAAGCTCATGGCCGAGCCTCGGGAGGAACAGGGCCGCCGGCAAGGAGCGGGGCGACGGGGCCGGGCTCGGGGCTCGGACCCCGCTGCCCCAGGGACTGGGGCGGCCTTCTCCGTGCCGGCCCTGACGAACGATCAGGGGGCCCCACAGACTCCACTAGGTCAGGCAGGCTTGGGGAGGGGTCCCTAGGGCCTCTGGGCTCAGGGTACCAGCCGGAGGGCGACATCGGAAGCAGGTGCCGGGTTGGGGGGAGGCGGGTAGCGCAGCACGGGCACTCGCTCCCGGGCCCTGGGCCCCGACACTCAGCCCTCGCGGTTAGGCGAGACCACCCAGGCCGCCGCGGACGTGGGAACCGTCGTCGCCCAGGCCTGGGGGCGCTGTGGGGTCGGGGCTTTGCCTGCCCCCCGCACCCCACCCTGGTACCACCATCCTCAGTCACTGTCCTCCGTGAAAAGACCCCAACCTGACCTGCTCTGAGCCCTCCAGACCCCCAACGCCCCGCACCCCCGCCTGCCTCCCGCCTGGGTCCCGAGAGGCGCCAGGCACCGGAGGGGGAGGGTCCCCAGTGCCCAGGGCGCAGTTCCAAAGGCCAGAAAATGGAAACTGTGCGAAAAGAATCCCCAAATCCGGCCGGGCCCGAAGCCCACCGGCTTACATAAAGCCCCAGGAGCCCTCCCACCCGCCCATGGCCTCCCTGCCTCAGGGTGAACGGTCGGCGGGCGCCCAGCCAGGCCGTCCTGGGGCTGGCACCGCCACCGACCCCTGTCCACTGGCCTGGCATGACCCGAGGAGGGGGCAGGGGTCTCGGCCTCTTCCCACCGTCTGCCCCAGAAACATTTAACTGGCCTTTAATCACATTAGCAGCCGGCACCAATTAGGGCCGCGGGAGGGGGAGGCCCGAGGAAACCGCCGCGGTCACCCGAGGATAAAGATCCTTTCATGCCCTGGCCCTGGCCCTGGCCCTGGCCCTGGGCAGCGCGGCAGGCCGCCATCCCTGGCCTTTGATGGCCCGCGCCTGGGGCCCGCGGACACCGCCATCCTTGTGCCCTCTCGACCTCACAATGTGCCATCATCATCCTCGGGTGACCGGGTGGCACGCAGGACAGCGTCGGAGGCCCGCACGGTTGGCTGGGGAGGGGCAGCATCCGGTCTGCGGGCGCGCGCGTGCGCACGCGGCGCGCTCGAGGGGGCGTTGGGGGCTCTCAGAGGGTCCCGGGACGCGCCACCTGCCCCGCGGACGCGGAGCGCCCCGCCGGACCGTGGTAAGGCCGCTGCCCACCAACCGGTTCTGGGGGAGGATTACCCCCGCCACAGGCGGCCTGGGCTGGCCACCTGTGCTGTCCTGGGCTGCGAGAGGGCCGGCCAGCCCGAATCGGCCCGTCGTCCCGGGCCCCGAGTGAGGCAAACCGGGCCCAGGCTGCGTACAGGCCGGGCCCAGAGCAGGCGCTACGGTGGCGGGACTCCCGGGGGTCTCGACTGGAGCGTTGGGCCCCAGGCGCGGGGAGCAGGGGGCCGGGGACAGCGGGGCCGGTCCAGCGGGGCAGAAAGCCAACCCGTGCGCCAGTCGAGCGGGGGAGGGGTCGCCTGTGCGCCGGCTCCCGAGGGGCTTACCTGGCTGGGGCACCCGGACCGCGCTCCCTAACCCTGCGCGGGGCGCACTCTGGGCAGGGCCCGGGTCGTGCGAGGACAGCGGCCGCGCGCCGCCGCCGGAATGCTGACCACCGCGGGCCGGGCTCGCGGGGGCCTCCCCGGACCCCCGCCCCAGGGCAGCAGCTGCAGCTCGAGCCGCGTGACCCCGGCCCCGACCTCCCGCGCTGGGCCGTTTGTCTGCACACAATGGAGAACACTCATATTTTTCTTTCCCTGGCCGCACAGGCTTCATGCCCGCGCGTCTCCCTCCCCAGGGACCCCCCACCGCACACAGGCCTCGCTGAGAACCGCTTTCTCTCTGCACACCCACTTTGTCTCGCCTTTCTTTAATTCCATAGCGGTAGTCGAGGATGTCAGGATAGCTTAGAAAGTTTCATAGAAAGTCAGAAAGCAATTAGAGAAGCCCTTTGATTGGACTTTCGTCGGTGCCATGGGATCTTTCAGAGGCGAGTCTGAAGCACCGCACACAACCCCATTAAGCTGCCCAGACTCCCACAGGGCTCAATGGGGGTGCTCAATACTTCGACAGACTTTCGCTGCTCACTGGGAACCGGGGGGCTCCTACCCCAGCTCCGCAGCTGACTCACAACAGCGGGGCCCGGACCCTCCTTTCTTCCTTTCTCATCGGGGCCCCGCGAACCTTAATTAATGTCTGCGCGGCGTTGCAGGTCGCTCTCTGACAAGTGCTCTGAAAACTTTGAGCTCCTGAGTCCAGCAGCCCCGCGGCCTGAATGTTTATTTGAATTTTCAAAAATTTCCAACCAGGGTCCGGAAACGTGAGCTTGATTGAAACCCACTTTTATACCTCTCTCTGCTTTCAAATCGATCGATCGGCTCACGTTTGGAAAATGGGTCAAAGAAATTATGCTTTGCCAGAAGAAAGACCACGTATGACCAAAGTTTCAGCTTAATTGAATTTTAGTGCCAAATTATAACTCACTGAATCACCGGACTTGGGCGAAGGGGGGTGGGGTGGAGGGAGGCAGGGTAGACAGGCAGAGAGGATGGGAATCCGGCCACCGGGGGCTGTGTGCGCCAGCGCGGCAGCCTCGGGGCGGCCTGATGCCGGGCGGGAGAAGGCTCCGGACTGCGGCCCTCCTGTAGGAAAACGGGGGGCCGGCCCCCGTGGGACCTGCGTTTTCAGCTAACTTTTCTGGGCATTATTTACTTAATTAAGTCACAGGCAGCTCTTCTGCAGAACGTGGCTTTCCCTTTGTTGTTTTTTTAGAGAGTAACTTCTGCTTCTTGCCAATAAAAATTAGTCTCCCTTTAGAAGTCGGTATGGAAAGAAAGCAGGTGTTTTGATGAAATGAAGTTGTTGTTGTTTTTCATAGCTGCTTGGTGGTCAAAGCCAAGTGCCAGGGTTAGAACGATTCGGATTTTGCTCCTTTAGAAGTTTGCGTCTGGGAGTTCCTGAGTTAACTTTCGGGAAGGAGAACAGGCCACAGGGATTGCAATTTAGACGGTGGCAAAGTGAGCGTCCATCACGGGGGCGTGGGCTGGCCGCTAAACCTGCAAGAGGGTGATTTAAAACGATTGTGCAAAAATTAACTACGCAGTTGGCAAGCGGTTTGTATCAGTCAGTAGTTCTCTTGAAATGGGTTTCTCAAATTGGCCCCCTTTTCTCTCTCATCTGGCCCTGCTGTCGCCAGGGGCAGCTCCTTAGCCTTGACCACCTTCAGCCGCCCGTCCACTGGACTGTCAGGGCCTCCCGTGGCCTGGGTAGGGAAGGACAGCAGGCACTGACTTCGCAGGCCAGCCCTTGGAGGCCTCTGCCTCGGCCACAGTGGCCTCTTTCCGGAAGCCTCTTGGCTTTCCTCTCTAGACTGTCTCCTCCCATGTCAGCCTCCCCGAGATGCCTGCTCCCTGCCCCCCCACCTGCCCACGTTGCACCTCCCAGACCCAGGTCCCGTCTCATGGTGCCCGGGGCCATCTGGGCTCCAGGGAACCGCCTGCACCCCTCGCTGGTGGCCAGGGCCCCCTGCCACCCCACGGATGTCATCGCCCTGTGCTCTTTGTCAGACTGTGGTGGGACTTTGGGACGGTTTCTGGTTGAGGAGGGAATGATGGAGGCTCCCTGAGAGCAGCTGTTGTTTTGCGCACGCCCGGGGCTCAGTCAGCACCCGGCACCCAGAAAGGGGACGTCTGGTGGTGCCCGGCACGCTGGTGCCCAGCGGTGGGAAGGAGAGAACTGGGCCCCACAGACACCCCGAGGCCCACAGCCGTGTGCTTCTCCGGGGAACGAACTCGTACGTAGGGCCTGCCACTGGACTTTTTCAAACAACATTCAACTATTTAAATTAAATGGAATCTTAAGTTGTCAAAAAAACACCCCAAAACCCCGAATATGACTCAGTTGGCCCATGACAGAAGGCACAGGAAAACCCCACAAAAGCAAATGCAGAACCCCAAACGGCCCGTTCTGCCACGGACACCCTCCATCTGCCCCCAGGTGAGGGGTGGACGCCCGAGAGCAGCAAGAAATCCTGACCGCTGAAGGCTGCCGGCGGCCCGCCTGTGGGGCAGCACGGGACCCTGGCCCCGGAGGGGGCCCTGCGCCACCGAGGGTCCAGCTGGAGTGCAGAGCGCCGGCCGGTACCGTCCCCGTACACCTGGCGGCGCTGAAGCCCCGGGATGCCGCCGAGAGACCGGGGGCAGGGCTCGCTCGCCGGGGGATGACAGATCCCCACTCCGGTCAAGAGCTTGCGATTAAAGTGACAAGATAAAATGAAGCGAACAGACCCACTTTAAAAACTCTCCTGGGAATAAAGACAGCAGCAATTGCTGCGGTGCAGGAAGACGTGAAAATGATGAAAACCCGCAGGAATTTGAAGGAGGAACATTCAACACTTAAGGGTTCAGTGGAAATGTGTCCATGATCCGTCTCTGAGCAAGGTATCATTTCTGACCACTTAATCAAATTAGCCAGCTCAGAACCGTTAGCATTTAGAGGTCATTATGGTTCTGAAGGCGGCTGTCTTGAGAGCCTTCATCTTCAACTGCGAAAACTGAACTTCCTCCCGGAGGGCTGTCAGCTTGTCAGGCTGACGGCTCGGACCCGCAGCCGCAGCCGGGGCATCGGGAGAAGAGGCAGGTGGGCAAGACGCAGAGCTGGGCCCCGGCACGGCCAGGGGCACCGGCACACGCGGCGTTACTGTCAAGCTGGTTTTAAAAAACGGGGAAAGCCTCCTCTCCTGCTCCCTGGGGAGAAGTTGTAGCAAATGGCTGGGCTGCTGAAGCCCTTCTTCCCTCTGAAATGAAATCACTGCCTTCCTCCTGCTTGGGTCTCTTCCACCAGGGACTTCAGCTGGGCGCAACTGATCCTGTTTACATTTTTTTTTTTTTTTTTTTGGAGAATCATTTTGATGTTCTGATTTTGTTCCGATTCAATAATTCAATCAACAATGTAGGTTTAGTTTAAAGGGATTCATTCCATGTCCTTACGGGGAACAAAAAGAGAGGAACTAAACAAACAAACAAAAAAACCCACTTTAGATTTAGGGGCCCACGCAGAATCAGCACGGGGGTCCGGGCCCACGGCGGGCAAGGGGCGCCGTGTTTGGGAGTGTGTTGCGCGCAGGCGGCACGGGGTCACGGCCAGGCTCTCCGCCCCAGTCCTCAGGGTCGTGGCCCTGACTCTCAACGGTTGAGGTGATTAGATGCCAGGCCCCTTCTGACGCCCACACTGGCCCGCCAAACCTCTGGGGTGGGATGATTTTCAGAATTTGGATCCCCCCGCCGCCCTCCCGGATTTTGGAAAGGAAGTCCTGTGTAGGGACTGCCCTTAGCACACGTGGGGACGTTTTGACAGTGACTGCGTGAGCATTCGCTCCCAGGGGGACGCATGGGGACAGGGGAGAACCGTGCAGCGCAGGCGTGGCGTGCCCGTCTCTGAGGCAGCTCCGGTTTTCCAAGGCTCCGGAGCTCTGACTTGCACGTAAGGGCTGGCAGACCTGGGTCACGGGCCCCTTCTCTATGTCTTAAAAAAAATGGGCTGCAGGGGCCTCCAGGGGCTCTTTCTATTGGTCAGTTGTAACGGCAGCTCCGTGTGTTCGTGTTATTTGCTTAAAGAACACTTACGTGTTTTCGGACAACTCACAGAGCTGTGCACAAAGGGCTTTAGCGGATTAAAAGCGCAGGGTGCCAGCATCTCCGAGGCTAATTTCCACGTGTCCTGCTCGGGGGAAGCAGGCATCCTGCTGGCTGGACACAGTGCCCAGGACAGCCGCTGACCCCTGATGGGCACGCCTCGCCCTGCCCCTGGTAGAAAAGCCTCCCATGCCTAAAAAAACTGCAAATACCCTCCTTCGCCTCCGACCTTTCACACAAAGACAGACTGTTCCCGACTCACAGAACCTGAGATACCGAGAGGGCCTCAACGTGCTGAGAGTTAGCGCCTGCATGAGGGCAGGATTCCGGCAGGGGTGGGGGGCGGGCGGCACAACCACTGCGGTCCCACCCAGCTTTGACGCGGTGAGTCTGCGTGACCTGTGTCACGTTCCAATGCACATCGGCTGCTCCGGGAAATAGAAACGGTTTGCACGGAATGGTGAGCAGTCCGGCTTCAGTGAGAATGCGATGTACATTTTATTGTTTTTCAATTATTTTTTAGTTTTTGAAACATCAATGTGCGGTTGCCTCTCATGTGTCCCCCACCAGGGACCTGGCCTGCAACCCAGGCATGTGCCCCGACTGGGAATCGAACCTGCGATCCCCGGGTTCTCAGGCCTGCACTCAACCCACTGAGCCACACCAGCCAGGGCAGAATGTGATGTATATTTTAATTAGTACCTTTTATTTTATAAGAAAGGTCATAAGTTGTTTGTCAGTTTGATTGAGTTTTTTTAGTCCTCACCCAAAGTTATGTTTTATTGATTTTACAAAGAAGGTATGGAGGTGGGGAGAGAGGGGGAGAGAGAAAGAGAAACAATGTGAGAGAGAAACATCGACTAGTTCCTCCCATACTCATGCTGACTGGGGGGTCGAACCTGCAGCCCAGGTATGTGCTGTGGCTGGGAATCAAACCTGTAACCTTCTGGTGTACGGGACGATGCTCCAACCAACTGAGCCAGGGCTGACCGAGGTTTTTGCTCATAGGGCCCGTATGAGCAAATTAGATGGACATGGCCTGCGTGCGTTCCGGAAATGCCAAGCGCTTCGTTCGGTGCTACAGGCTGCGGGACCCAAGTACTCGACCTGCAGGAACGCGCTCTGAGGTGGAAGCGGAAGTCACGGGGAAGGGCGACTGCTCTGCTGAGACTCGGTTTTGCACTTGACCTTCAGAAACGCATGCAGTGCGCGCAAAGCGAAAACGGTCCTGTTTCCACTTAATGCATATTGTTAGGGGGTCTTGAGCATGACCTGGGGTTCAGCGCGTCCATTCCAGAGGTGCTGCCTTCATGGTCGTGTCCTCTTACACCAGTGATGGGCAGAGGGCTGGAGGGCCAGGAAAGGGGTGGGAGGGGAAGCCGCAGGCAGCTCTTGAAAGAAGACAGTTTTTAGTTTTTCACTTTCCCACCGTTCCCTACAGAAGGCTGCTTGAGGGGTTTGATTCATGGGCCTTTCCGGCTTTCGCCCGGGGTCTCTGTGCCAGGGTGGTCTAATGCGTGTACACACTCGGAGTCATTGAGCAGCCGGCTCTCAGGCCCTGGGGTGAGTGGCGGGCCCATCCGCCAGCCCGGCTTCTGCCCTCAGGGGGCTGTTACTGTGGCAGTCTGCAAGGGAAGACTTTGAACAGCAGCAACTGTTCAAAGGCCCCGGGGGGGCTTTCTCATGCCTGCTGTTTGGGCAGCACCGAAGGAAAGGAACCTTCTGCAAGCACGTCCAGGAGCCCCACCAAGCACGGGGAGCCCTGCGACATATTGGGGTGGGGGCTGTTGGCCAGGGGGTCCCTGCTTCCAGTGAGTTCAGGGCTTGGTCTCGGAGGGAGGGCAAGGTCATTAGCGTGTTTTCAGCCTTGGGGACACACGCAGGGGTGGCCCGTACTGGGCACGAGCTCTCCCAGGAGGGGGGACTGTCTAGGGGACAGTCGTCCCTAGAGACACTGACTGGGTGGGCAGCGGTGAGGGGCTGGCTTCTCCGCAGCTGGTCTGCAGTTGTCCAGTGACATCCTCCTAGATGGATGCAGGTGGGAGGCGTCCTGGTGAAGGTTTCTTGGTATCGAGCGCATATCTCATGCAAAGTGCTCCACAGCTCCAGGTACGGCCTGACATCTCTGAAAGGAAATCTGATGTTTCCAAAGGCAGCCCGAACAGCCCAGCCGTCTGGGTGCCGGATTAGCTTCCTGCTGCATAAAGATCTCAGGTGCGGATTGCCAAGAAGGGGCAGGGGCAGGGGTCCTTCTCCGGGACCACAGTGACCCCAGCTGCGGATTAGAAATGCAAGTCCATTTCACAAAAGGCAAGCAGATGAAGGCCTCCCCTAGACCCTTGCAAAGGAAGACACCCTCCCGCTGGCCCCCGTCTGGTCAGATGGGTCTGGTTGCTGTGCTCTGTCTTTGATCCCATTTCTGGGGTTCAAAGGGAACAGTGAGGCCCTGCCCAGATTGCTCAGTGGGTTGGAGCGTTGTCCTGACGTGCCAAGGTCGCAGGTTTGGTCCCCAGTCAGAGCACTTACAAGAATCAACCAATGACTGCATCAATAAGTAGAACAACAAAGCAGTCTCTCTCTCTCTCTCCCCCTCTCTGTCTTTCCCTTGCTCCCCCCTGTTTTGGGGCCAGCTGGTCTGCCTTTGCTGAGGGGAGTCAGGTGGTGGCAGTTTCTGAGGGTCGTTGTCTGCACGGCTGCTGTCCCCCCTTCCCTCTGGAGAGGTGGCTGCCAGCCCCGGCGAGACAGCGGGTCGGAAGGGCCGTGCCTGCCCGGCGGGCCCAGAGCGCCGCCTGTCTACACAAAGGGACCAATTTGTGGCTCAGCCAAATACTTTTTCTCCTTTCCTTTCCTGCCCACCCCGCTGCACCCTTTTCCCCCTAAAATGAGCAACCAATTAGTAATTCGTTGTTCAATTCAACTATTTTTTTTTCACCTTCTCTTAAAAATATTTTTTTAAAACTGTGGTAGGATTTCTTTTTCTGGGTAAATCCTTAGGATTTAATTGCACTGAAAAATCGCGGAGCCTGTCGGAGTAAATTGCAGAAGGAGGAGGGTCACCCAGCGGAAGCGGCCCTGGGGCTGTCGCGGTGACAGGCCCCCGGGATGGAGCTGTGGGAAGGGCCGTGGAGGTCTGCGGGGTGAGCCGCGCTTCACATCAGCACTCAGAGCGGAGCTCGTCACGCTGGGAAGCAGGCGCCCGAGTGAGCAGGCAGCCTCGGGTTCAGAAACCGTCCCCCAGCATCCCCCCCCCCAAGTGAGGTGGCGATGTCTGCCCTGCTGGGTTTAAGTCGAAGCAGCGTGATTTAACCTGTAAAGTTTCTTTGGAAACACAAAGGGGTTGTATAGCACATTCTGAACGGTGAAGCCTAAGCGATGTTACTAGCTTCATGCACAGTTGCGAGTGCTCTTTGTCTCGGTCAAGTTCATGTTTATTTTCGAGAGCTGAGGGGGGTTGCTGGGTGTCACACGCAGCGGCAGTGTTTCCTTTGGCCCTGACAATAGGGATCGCCTTTAGGGTATGGACAGCGCACGTCCCTCTGCTCCCAAGGAACACTCCCAGCCTTCTTTCATTTTTGATGAGTGAGTTTGCGTGCCAAATTGATTTCTCTCCACGAAAAGCAGAACTTTCTACAACGTGCAGCTTAGCCAGAACCAACCAACGTTGATTTCTGGGGACAAAGGCCTGTAGTTTCTCTTCTTCCTCGCAGAGTCCAGGGCTCCTGTCGACTGATAAGGGGGCCCAGTCAAACCGTGACTGGCTGGCTGAGTGAAGGGTGGGCGGTAGCCTCTCTACTGTTTTAAGTCATTTTTAAGCCAACCGCGTTTTTGTGCCTCTGCCATAGGTCAGACCGACTGGGGGAGCACCTGCCTCGTGTTGCTGCGCTTCAGCATGTGGACAAGGGGAGTCAAAGGCCAGGCTGCCGGGTGGCGGGGACCGCTCAGCAGGGAGAAGCCCGGCGAGAATGCAGGTATGCGCAGGCGCTGGGGGTCTGGGAGCCAGACGCAACTGCCTGGGCCCCGGGCCTCCAGCCCGATTACTGGGCATCTCTACCCCTCTGTCTCCTCGGGTGCAGGACTCGTGGGCATCGGCGTCTTCATCGGGGAGGGCTGGGAGGATGAGCCCGGGGCTGACGCTGGGCAAGGTGGGCCACGAGGTCGTCGCCTGTTAAGGAGAAACAGGGTTTTACAAGAGCAACAGCAACGTTAAAAAAAATGAAGGCAGCAGAATGTCCGTCTTATGAATGATACATATGTATCCTTCCTATTTTCCATAGGAAATAGGAACAGTATAGGAATAGGAACAGTATCAGCTCATCCTCTGTGATTGTGCATTCCCAGGAGTGAGCCCTAAAGCAATTTAAAGGTGTGTTGGCCGTGAAGGTGCTTAGCTTGCTGGGGTGCGTGTGTGTGCATGCGCGCACACGGGAACTGCGTCTGGCCGTGCCGCATGGTTTGCACGCTGTGAGATACCAGCGGCAGGGCTGCGATCAGCCCCACGGCTGCTCTGGGGCCGAGGAGGACCCCAGCAGCTAGCTCAGCTGGGAAAGGACCCTAATCACACAGCCGCCGGAGTCGAAAGCCCCAATATGTGTCGGCGCCTCCCTGGGGGCGGCAGGAGGGCAGGGGCTGCGGCGGGGCCCCAGAGGCTTTCCTCTCTAGCTCCGTCCAGGATGTGGGAGGAAGGCTGCCCACCTCTTCCTCCTCCCAGGAGAAAGGGCGGTGGTGCCCAGCGCCCCCTGTGGGGGCTGTTCCGGGGTTTGGCCGGTCCCTCGCAGAGGGAGGCATGAGCAAGGTGGAAGGGAAGGGACACGGGGGAGAGGTGGCCGCGGAGGCATCTGGCTCTGCCACCGTGGGCCCTGGGCCAGCCTGAGAACCTTCCAGAGCCTCACATTCCTCCGCGGTGCGGTGATCAGCTGACGTCACCCGGATAAGCTGCAGAGGCCTGCTTTCGCTGTCTGTCTCCCAGAGGTAATGGAGCCGCTTGGCTAAGGACACCGCATCCCGACGAAAAAGAGGCAATTGCTTTCCGCAGTCGTTCTCTGTTATTTGTGCTGGAGGCAGGAAAACGGGAGCCGTCTGCTCTGAGCCAGCACTGGCCGCGCCGGCCGGCCCTGACCCACAGACCTGCTCCACGTGTTCGTGAGTTTCCCACCCTGTGGGGGTCTTTGTGTGAGAGAGAACTGCTTCCGCACACAAAGGCCCTGCCGCCGGCCCCGTGAAGGCGGCCCGGGAAACCTAGTAAAATAGAATCTGGACGGCTCCTGGCCCGGCCCATTCCAGATAACTGAGCGGGAACGTATTGTGCGTGGTGAGGAATTTCTCCATCGAGTCTTGACAAGGCCCCGAGTTAAAAATAGCTCACAAATCCGGTATTTTAGGAAGGGGATACACCCACTATTCATTTCCTTTCCAGCTATAAAATTGAGTTTCAACCTGTCCACTCAAACCTGTCTGATGACAGACGGCAGGCGACCTGGTAAAAACCAGTGAGAACTGGGTCCCCGAACGTCGACCGACTTGCACGGACCACACTCAGTGGTTCGCGAGGTTGCCTGGGTAACGGTTCCGACCGGTCTGCGTGTGGAGACGGGGTCCGACTGTGGCTCTTGCTCATGACACGTTTCCATCATTTTTGGAAATGTCTTTTCAAAAAGACATTTTTGATGGAAGGTTCTGAGTAGGGATTTTGTAATACATTGATATAAGATGTATTAAAACCGCTTATAATCCATGCTCCGCCCCCCTTGCCCCCAAAGAGAGCCTCATGCTAAACTCCTCCGTGGTTCCGTAAACGTCTTTGGTCTGCCCTCTGGCTAAAGGGCTTTAATGAGAGTCGCCCCCACGCCCGAGCCTCCCGGCCCTGCCGTTCGGCCCCTCGGCATCAGAGGCTCCCGGGGCTGCTCCCATTCGGTGACAGCGTACGACCTCACAGATGGTGTCATAGCCAGTACAAGCGGGGGTCCGTCCGTTAGGACTGTTAGGCAGACTGAGTGATGGCAAGCGCTGGGAACCCCTGTCTGAAGCACGCCCCTGGCGATGGCAGCCTGGTGTTGGTGGGGTGTGGAGACACCCCCCCCACCACCGTATGGTCCTCGGAGGGTGTTTCCAAATGGAGTCCGTTTCCAAACATTTAAAGGAGAGCTAACCTTGTATTATTATAAATTCGGCCTCCGTGTACAATGCAGCGTTCGCTGGGAGTTAGTAGGGGAGAGTTAAAAACACAACTGCGATCCGGAAACAGCACTCCGCTCTGGAGCCTGTCTCCCGGGCCGGGTGTGCGGAGTTTTCTCTCCGGGCTCACAGGCTGGTCTGGCACCGAGAGAACCGCAGGGCAAAAAGTTCCGGATGGACGTGAAGAGACTTAGAAGGTGAAGCGATGGAATGGCCGTCTTCTATTTCTGTTAAGGAGCCACCTTCTGTTTCTTAAGAAGTCTAGTAAATTTAAAAGTCACAAGTTCAACATCCACTTGGGAAGTGCAGCCATGTCCCCCGCAGCCCTGGGGGCAGGTTCGGAGACCCCTGATGGGTGCCTGGGCCCTCTCTGTGCTTTTTCCAGCACGTACACACCTATGACAGAGTGCATCATTTAAAACTCATCAATTGTGTGTTTCTGGAAGTTTCCATTTAATATCTTCAGACCAGAGTTGACCCCGGGGTAACCGAAACTTCGGAAGGCAGGACCGTGGATGGGACAGGGGGACCGCTGTGCCGTAAGTGACGCGCTGAGCAGCGATCGCGAGCTCCCTGAGCGGGGCGGCTCCCGGGGCTCCTCGCCAAGCCGGGGACCAGGCAGACCCGCCGACCGTGCGGCCGCGGCCACGGGCTGCGCTCCTGGCATCTGCACACTGGTTCAGTGAAGTCTCTGGTGATCCGGTATCTTCGAAAGGGCCCTCTGGTCCCCAGTGCCTTTGGGTTAGAAAGCCCCGGTAGCCGTGGCGTGGAGGGTGGCGGGTGGCGGCCGAGCGGCTTTCGGACTCCGGGCGAGGCTCGCTGGGGAAGCGCAGGCGCTCATTTCGGAGCCGGGGAGATGCACTTGCACAGGAAGGAAGGAGAGGAGCCCAGCTCAAATCCTGCCCACTGGAGTCCACGGTACAGCTTCCAGATGGTGATATTCAGATTCTTTTGATATTCTTCCAGCTAAGAATATGAAATACATATGAGAAGAAAAAAAAACATGCCCCGGAAAAAGAGACAAATGCACCCTAACCGCTGACGACCCCCCAGCTGCGTGCCTGACGGAACGGTCGCCTTCGAGTGGGGGACGCTTCGAGGTCAGCACGGGCGACATCAGGGCCCTGGCCTCATGGCCGGGCTGTGACCCCGCCTGCCTCCCCAGCGCTCCACGCTGGGTGTGGGACCTTGCCCGTGCTCAGGCATCCTGATGACCACCTGACGCTGGTTGACGGGGAGAGCTCAAAATGGAAGGCATTGCGCCGACTAGTTAGTACCTTTCGGAAAACCCAAATGCCGCCCTTGTGCTCCGGAAGTAGCTCTGGAGAGTTGATTGTGAGAGGGAAGACTTTTCTCTTGCGAGACAGGCTGTTTCCCATCATGAACTGTTTTAACCAGCGGAAGAATTCGTTTGGCTCGCGCACGTGTGCCTCAGACCCCGAAGGGGAACAGCGAAGCCCCCTGCAGATGTCAGCCAGCCCAGACAGCGGGAGCCCGGCTGCAGCCGCCCAGTTCTAAGAAGGCGGCAGGGTTACATAATTATTCACAACTCATGAGAAATGAGAACTGCTCCAAACGGGAAGTTCTGAGATAACACCCCCACCCCCACCCCGCCCCGGATCGTGGACTTGCGGGGACTGTGTGTCTTTGACTCTCCCACACAGGAGCCCGTGGCAGAGCCGCCCGGCTCGTGTGCGTGGCCGCTCGGCCCCCGGGTCCCCTGAGCACTCCGTCTGGCACTGACTCACAGGTGCGGGGGTCACCATGATGCTGACCGACAGTGTGGCATGCTGGAGAAGCAGGTGCCACCAAAGGCACCAGGCCCACAGAGGGGCCTTGTCCCCTCCCGAGACCAGTGTGCACAAGGGGAGGGGCGACCCCAAGGCCCCTCGACGCAGGTGCAGGGCGGTGGGAGGCTGTGGGGAGTTTGCAGACGTGGCTCGATGAGCCCTGGGCATCTCTAATTCTGGACGGAGCCCCTCATGTTCATCCTGTTTGCGAGTTACTCTGAAGACCGCAGTGCCTCGTTTAGCCAGACCCACGGTGGAAGCTGCGGTCACCTGTTAGAAGCCCGAGGGAGCTCCTCTGGCGGGCTTGGTACGGTTTTGAGAACCTGCCCTGCCTCACGCCCTGGACCAGGCGGTGGGGTCCAGAGCTGAGCAGCTGGGTTCCTGCTGCCAGGTGCTCTCCGCCGGCAGGGCGGGAAGGCGTGTATGCCTGGGTGAGGACAGCGTGCAGAGCGGGGGAGCCCGGGAGAGGACCTGCAGGTAGGACGGGCGTCTGGAAGCGGGACGGGAGCAAGCCCTGGCATGGATGTGCGCCAAGGGCCAGAGGAAGTGGCTGAGCAGAGATGAGGAGGATGCTGGAGGTTGGGGGGCTCAGGGGTGCAGGGCTGCAGACGTGGGGGGAACTTTGTGACTTTGGGGGGGGCTATACGCACTGTGCTGAGGGTTTGGGACTGGCGGTGGGGAAGGGGTCAAGGACCCAGGACGCCTCCCAGTCTCCCCCTCGTGGAGCCCCGGGTGCCTGGCAGCTCACAGAGGTGGGCCCCCCGCTGGGGAAATGCAGGGGCCTTTAGGAGGAGGGCTTGCAAGAAAGGTGGGAGGCCGGCAGTGTCGTACTCGGTGTGCGGGCGGGGGCTGAGCCTGTGGAATTCTCTCAGCTGGGAGGTCCGATGACCATCGCCGGAGCAATTTATGGGGGTCGGAAGCCTCACTGGCTGGGCAGCGGAGTAAATGGGGGGCCGAAGGGTGCGTTCTTGGGGACAGAGGCTGTGACCTGCTCATCCCAGGGTTCACTGCACTGTGCCCAATGAGCGCCCGATCAGCACGTTTTAATCGAAAAAACTTCCCTGTTTCCATAGCCCTTCCTCCGCAGTGCCCCCTCACCAGCCTTGTCCGACTCAGTCTTACAAAAACACGTCACCTTGACAGAGGGAACAGGCTCATGAATTTCACCAGGTGGAGCCAGGGGTAAGCCCCAGATCTGTCCATTTTGTGTTTTCTCCACTTTCCTAGTCGGCCTTCATGGAGTCCCCCCGTCCCCCCACAGGGCGATCTTGCCTCGTGTTGCCTGTTAGCCGCCGGCCTCCGACGGTCTCCGACGGTCTCCGACGGTGACTGCTCCCCGCCCACCGGGGACGCGGGGACCCTGTGTGCGGCCCCTGTCCTGTGTGCGCACGCTGGTCTGGTTTCTTTGCTGAAGGTGGTACAAATTGGACAAGACGGAATTCTCTGAAGAAAGGGTACCCACAGAGCAGTTAGGACCAGAGGACCATCGTCAGCTCGGTGCTTGGAGACCCCCGAGGGGACCCGAGAGTGAAGAGGAACACGGGACCACCCAACCATCATGAGGGGCATGAGGGCGGCCTTCAGCAGCACGCCGTGAGGGAGGGTGGGCTGGCCCCTGCCAGGGAGTCTGGTGGCGGAGGGGTTAAAATAACAAATAAATGACTTTATTTAGACTTGAGCATTCCTGGCATTTTTTCTAGATTTTTCCCCCACAGTATTTGCTGTGACAGCTTTTGTTTGCTCACACTTGTCTCTCTTTTAAATTTCTCATATCAGCGGTAAAAGCTATTTCTTTTTCCTGTAACATCTTGAGCTCGGTATCCACTGAAGGGAGAAATTGCTCTTGCATTACTTGAAATTATAATATTATACCTAATTTTGGGGGAGAAAAATTAGAGTAATTTAGATCTCAAGGCACCGAAGATTTTGCAGGCGGGTCATTTGCCGCATTATTGCTGGTTAGTCATCCATAAAAGTGTTTGCACTGCGGGGGCGGCCTCACTACCTCTAGTATTCTTTAGAAATGCTGATTTGGAGGCCCATTCAGGCAAGAGAGGGTCGGTCATCACCCATTTTGAAGCGAGGGTCTGGTGTTGGCGATGGCGGCCTGGCTGGGGAGGGGAGAGAGTCCGCAGGACTCAGGGAGCGAGCGGGGGAAGGGCCAGGACGTCCTCACCTTGGAGCGGATGGGCGGCATCCAAAGCGTCGCCCCGGGCCCCTGTCCTTTGGGGCGCGCAGGCGCTGTTGCTGCGCTGGCGCGGGAGTGGGCGGGAGGCCGCAGGTACCGGTTATTTGCACCCACCGAGAGGTGGCTCGGGGAAGTCTGCCCTTGCTGCGCGCCGCGAGGTCACGCGTAGCCTGGGAACACACTGGCATGGGTGGGCTGATGGTTTGAAAAGCAATGGGGGGGGGGGCGGGAAGTGTGCCGCGTCCTGAAGTTTGCTTCTGAGAGTGCGGGTCTGCACTCCTGTCCGACCTTCGTGGCCTTCCTAAGGCCCCTCCCCGAGGCCACCGTTTTCCACGGGAACCCACACCCACAGGGGCTCGCCTGGTGGCCGCTGACGTCCCTGCGAACACACGTGTCACCGTGTGAGCGGCTACTGGGAAATCTTAACCGGGACACGCTGTGGGGTGCGGGCTGCTGGGCGCCGTGCGTTCGCTGGCACTGGCCCTGCCTGAAGTTCTCTGTGCTGGGCAGTGAAGGCTCCGAAGGTCCGCTGGAAAGAAGGGCACCAGAGGCCACCGGCATTCTGTCGTGTAAACTGTGGTGGGCCGCACTGAGGCCTGTTCTTGAAAAACCTGTGAGCAGTTGAGCTGTTCCTCTAGCAAGGTGAAAGCTCAGTCTAAAGCATATCTGTACCAAAAAAAAAGTGACATCTTTGTTGGAGGTTCTACTGTTTTTTTTTCAAAAGGTAAAGGAAGAATTCTGGCAAGACAAAAACATCTCATATCTTATTCCTGACCCAGGGAGAAAAAACCAGAAGAGAACAAAACATAGATCTCCCCATTTCAGCAACTCCCAAACCCACGTTCCGGGAACAGATGACGTTTCCCTGGGGAGGGTTGGGGAAGGACCAGCTCAGTTTCGGGAAGCTCGCCTGCCGGTTCCCCCTTCCGGGGGCGCACAGAGCACCGCAGGGTGTGGGGAGAGCGTGCGGCACTGTGGCCCCGCTGCCCACAGCCTCCGGGAAACGCTGCGCCCTTCGTCCTCGGCGGGCTCCTGGCCCCCCACGGCACCTGTGCTGGGGGCCACCGGCTCTGCCCTCTCTGCTTGCTCCGCAGCGCCCTGCTCACTCACGTCTGGGGCACCGTCCAGTCTGTTGTGACGTGTGATCGGCCTTCAGGACAGACACTTTTCGCATCTCATCTTTAAGTCCCCAAAGTACCCCTCAAGTCAGCTCTTGCTGGGAGCCTGCCCTGGGTGGGTCACTGGAGCACACTGGGAACCTGCCATCAGTGGGGAAGGCTAGAAGTGGGAGTTCGAGGAGCAGGGAGGCCCTGGAGGTGGGTTTTTGCGGCGAGCCCTGCCCTTCCCTCCATTTCTGCCTGGGAAGCACACACTTTTGGTGGACTTTCTCTCTTTCTTCGCCCAGGAATAAAAGCGTAAAGAAGAAATGTCATTCTAAGTGAGCAAAAATCTGATGGAGTGAGGCTCAGAGCAGACCAATAGTCTGAGCGGATGTGTCTCGGGCTCACGGAGGGCACTGGGCAGCAAGCACAGGGCTCGGAGGGGAAGGCCTGACCACGGGACCTTCACCCCGGTGAGCTAGAATGGGTGCCAGTCCTCTGTAAGGAGACTCAGGGCTGCCTCCGGGGGGGGCGCTGGCGAGGCGGTGCAGCAGCCGTGGCTCAGTGGGGTGGGCAGTGTGGGCTGGAGACTTTCACGGTCACTGCTCTGGATACCAGCGGCTCCACTTTTTGGTCATATGATCTTGGACCGGAGTTCCGGTTTCTTTATTATCAAAAAATATTTATTTTAAACTTTATTAAATTTTTATAAATTAAAGACATATAGCAAATACTCAAAAATATTTAAAATTTTAATACTACCGATCACAAGGCAACTGTAGTCCACATAGGGGCTTGTGTGTACCTACGTGGGTGTGTCCGCACACGAACGGAGGGAAGTGCAGAGGTGTGCGCACCGCACCGGGTTGTTGGCGGGGGTCACCTGGGAGAGGGCCTCCTGGGCGCCTCGGGTCCTGTGCCCGCCGCTGTGCGGTCTCGACAGTGATGGGGGCGACCCCGGGGACCAGAAGCTCTAACTCGATAAACGTTCATGGTGGTTTCAAGCTGTGAAATTCCGAATTACTTTGTCCTGTGGCGATCGCACGAGTTAGGGAGGCGAGAGGGCATACGGAGAGAAAGAGCCCGCCCTGAAGAAGCAGGATGTATGTCACGTGACATCACTCGCTGGCCATCACGCATATGTGCCCAAAGAAACCGGAAAACGCAGCCCCAGACCAGAAGGATGTCCCTGTTACAGGGCCGATTGCCAAGCCACACACACGCATCACGGAATGATGGGTGCGGGATGACTCTGTCTTGGCGTGACCGGGCAGCAGGGCGGGCCCTGGGGGCACAACGGAGGGAGGCACGGTCTGCTTCTTCGGAAGCTTTTTTCGTGTTGTTTCACGCATTCTAATAGGTTAAATTATTTTTGTGATTCGAGACTAGAGGGAAGTAAATATTTAAAAAAATTAAAAGCTAAAGTGATTGAAGATCAGAAGACAGTGTCGCCCACTGTGTGGCAGGCACACGGGGACATTCGCCAAAGGCTCCCCTCTGTGCCGGAAGATCCTTCCTCAGACGAATGTTCTTTAAAGGAAGAGATTAAAATGCAAAGGCTTTCCAAGGAAACCTGTTCTGTAGACGTAAAGTCACAACACGCTAAGAGCCAAACTTGTGAGGCGGTAATATGCATGCTTCTTTATTAATAACTCAGGTAAGGTCTCCAGATGCATCTACTGACTGCCACTAATGGAGCTTCGGGATGCACGTAAGGGACCATGGCGCTTTGAGACGGCGGCGGCAACTTCAGGGTGGTAAGAAGTTGTGGCCCCTGTTGGTGACAAGTCACAGGAAGTGCTCATTCGTTACACTGAGGGCTGGCGTCTGAGCTCAGGGTGGAAGGGAGGTCACGCCTGTCGGTCAGAGTACTGGAAATCAGGATAGAATATTTTGTTACTGTTGGTCTATTACAGGTGTCCCAACTTGCCCCCTTTGCTCCCCCCTGCCCCGCCCCCCCCCCGCCCCCACAGTCGATCCCCACCTTGTTGTGTCAGTGGGCCCTTCACACGTGTTCCTTGACTAGGCCCTTCCCCTTCTTCCCTCCCTCGTCCCCCTGCCCCGCCTCTCTGGTCCCTGTCAGTCAGCTCCTGTTGCCATGCCTCTGATTCTATTTTGCTCGTTTGTTTGTTTTGTTCATTAGGTTCCACTTATAGGTGAGATCATATGGTATTTGTCTTTCGCCACCTGGCTTATTTCACTTAGCATAATGCTCTCCGGTTAAAGATAGAATATTTTTTTCCCCGCTCAAGTTCATCTTTTCCCCCTTTGCAGCAGAGGGCAGCTACACACGAGTCAAGGCGCGGGTTGCTTCCTTTGGGGAACGTTGGTTGGCACTCCGTGGAGTCGAGGCTTTGGGGGTGCGGGCTCACGGGAAGGCGGACCCACACGTGCTCAGGAGCAAGGCTGTCCGAGGGGCAGGGCCCAGGATGCGGCTGCAGTGTGGGTGCCCGGGGGGGGGGGGGGCTGGTCAGCCAGGCAGGGCGAGCAGGACAAGAGGCAGTGGCTGCTCTGTGGCCGCTGCCCTCCGCGTGGGGACAGGTGCATCAGTGAGTGGGCCCAGAGCACAGGCTCCCACGCTGCCCTTCTGTGCCCCACCGTATTGTTCTCCGTTTGCTAGGACTCAGGGCCTGTGGCGCCCTCGCTGACTCCAGGGCGCAGGCGCAGGGGAGGGGCTGTGCGTCGGCCCTGCTGAGTGGACGCCGGCGAGTCCCCCAGCGTTTCTGCTGCGCATGCGTTATCTTCACAGCCATCGGGACGGACCGAGACTCGAGCTAGCTGTTCGAAATCCCGTAGTAAAACGCTATCAAGTGCTGTCAAAACCTCCTTTGCTCTTTTCACTTTTTATTTTTTTTCACTTTTTTGCTTTCGTTCATGATTCCCACTCTCTCCATTTATAGCTTTTCTTGGCAGCTGCGTTCTGGGGGTAATACTTGGAGCTAATCTCCGGTCATTGCCGGCTCTCTGGAAGTTGGCAACCGTTTAAATATTTCTAAAATTACAGGATTTGTTTGGGAGCCCAAGGACTTGTGTAAACACACCAACAATGGCACCTTTGTGTGGGTTCCCCTTCCTCCACGGCCCACGGGAGAGGCCTCCCCACGTGTGAAGGTGGGTCGTGTCACTTGCCATTCGGTCTAACAAACTGGAGAGATCCGAGAACCCACAGCCAGAGATCAAGACCCTTCCAGGCTGTTCCTTGGACACTCTCGTAACTGGCTGGTTGCTTAATCATTGCTCAAGTATTTACTGAGCGCTCCGTGTGTAGGTGCAGGGACAAGGAGTGCTGGGCGTGTTAGCAGGTCAGTAAACTAGTCCGGTAAGCAGGGACCAACATTTTAAAAATGAAAGAGCCCTGGCTGGTGTGACTCAGTGGGCTGAGCCCCGGCCTGCAAACTGAAAGGTCGCCGGTTCAATTCCCGGTCAGGGCACAGGGCTGGGTTGCAGGCCAGGTCCCCAGGAGGGGGTTTGCCATGGATCCAGGCAACCGATCAATGTTTCTCTCGTACATCGGTGTTTCTCTCCCTTTCTCCCTCCCTTCCCTTCTCTTTAAACAGGAGACATGCAGTCTTTAGAAAATGACGTAGAAAACAGCATCAGTGAAGGTACATGTGCTCCGAGAAGTATGTCTCAAACGTGTGCGCACGCATGCGTGCATTAGATTATGACAGATAGCACGTGTCTTACTGTGAGTCACCAGAAGGCTGGAACGCCCCTGAACTAGGGGGGTGCTCCCGTCCGTGAGGTCACCATTGAGTGCAGGGGTGAATGTGTGCATGGCGTGTACGTGAACAGCTAACAGCACTGGGCACCTGCGGGTGCTGCCTGGCACCTGGGGGAGCAGCTGCCACAGGCGAGTGGGAACCGCAGCCGGAGCTGGTCTCACAGGGAGGCGAGGTGGGTGGAGGGCTCTGGCCAGACCTTGGCCTGCCTCTGGGGAGGGGCGCCAGTGAGGAGGAAGGGGAGACCCTCTGAAGGAGGCGGCTGGGAGCACCCACCACTCCCGGCAGCAGCTGGGAGACAGCGAGTCCGACCTGGTGAGCAGACCTGGGCTGGTCGCCAGCAGTGGCCCCTGCCTGGAGCTCAGGTTTCGTAGCCAAGGTCCCAGCTCCCTGGCTGTCTAGAAGATGACATGAGGGCTAACTGTTCCCTAAGTTAATGCCAACAGGAGATCCAAGCATTTGCAGGACATTATTTTTTGGGGGGTCCTGCTTCTTTATAAATAATTATATGCTGCCACCATTTCCACTTTTGTCAGGCCAGATGTGACATGAGCATCACACAGATGTCACCTTTTTTGTGGGGTCTGGCAGGAAAGCACATCTGTTGTCTGATGGGATGGTTTCAGAGTTACTTCTTGGAACAGGTTGTGCCCTTGTTGAGCCCACGTGGGACGGCTGTCTCCCGGCACCGCCCTGTGGAGTTGGAGCGACCTGTCCCTAGGCCGCTGGTCGGCTGGCACCCTTCCCAGGCCAGCAGGTGTTGTCGGGAACATCCAGGTTACTACGGATCGATTGTGCCCTGGCCTTTGTTAAATATTTTGCAGGTCCCGTGTGATGGAAGTTGTTTGGCCCCTCCAGGACCTCTTGGGAGGCAGAGGCATTTCAGGGGAGGTCCCTCCTGAAAAGGGGCTGTGGACGGGAGGGACTGTTGACCTGAGAGGGGCTGGGGAGGAACTCTCCCGAAAGCAAAAACACCTTGGCTCTCAGTGCGCACGGCCCGCCTGTCCTCGGCCGCCAGCACCCCCGAGTCTCCGACCCTCTGAGCAGAAACGCCTGCTGCTTTTCCTTGTGATTCGTGCGCGTTCTTGCCGTGCAGACTCAGCCCGCGGTTGTGAGCAAAGGGTGTCAGGAGAAGCGAGGCCAGGCTAGGAGCATCTGGTCCGGACAGTTTGTCCCTTTGGAGGAGTTCAAGGCCCTCCAGCTGTTCGGAACACAGCACACACTGTCCAGCGTTTTCCAGGCCAGACTGGCTGATCCCATCGCTTGGGTCACGGGCTGTGTTCGTCGGCTGTTGGTGTCCCGGGCGCCTGTCTCTTGCCGTCTCCAATGGGGGAGGACTGCAGGGTCAAGCCCGGGTAGCACCCAGTGCAGAAGAAGTGTGTCGTTTATCGGCTGACTGTCAGTCTGCTGATTAACTTTCCAGCTCTTTGCTAAGGAAGACCCTCACGTGGAATTCACGGTGGGCTGTCAGTGTCCTGATTTGTGTATTTCTAGAAAATCAGCACAGAGCGAGGAAGGGGCCATTATTGACAGTCTGGTTTTCTTTGTGTGGCAGTCAGTGCCTCTCGGGACTTGGGAGAGTGAGTCCCAACTGAGGACCTTTGTCTGGGATGAAGGTGGCGTTTCCCACCATCCAGTGCATCATGACCGTTGCTGATGTGAGAGAAGAATTTCGCCCATGTCTTTGCTTCCAATCCAAATGCCATTTTCCTAACAAGTTCTGGAAGGAGCTATCTATCCATTTTTAAAGTCAAGATACTGTTCAAAGCCTGCTTTGAAAAAGGTCTGGAATTTTTATCCCTGTTATTACCTTTCCTGCTTTCGTTCCTTCCTTCATCTTAACACGTGGTGATAACGGATGAAACAAGTTTATCACTTTCAGAAAAAAAAGGAAGGGTGATTACAGAATCCCAGTTTCCCTGCTGCTTCCTGGCAGCTTCAGAGCTCCGGGGAGAACACCAGGCGTTGCCTGCAGCCGGCCGGTTGCCCTGCAGGCAGGGGGCAGGCCGCCATCGCCGCCGCCAGGCCGGGGAGCTCGTCTGAGTCTGCCCAGGCTTCTTCCTCACCGTCTGCGTCTGGCGGTGAGACAGGATGGTGTGCTCTGTCTTGGGACGGGCGAGGGCCAACAGGGAGAAAGTGTCGTTTCCAGCAGTGGCCCTCAACCCTAACACGCCCGACGTCCTCTTTAGAACACGCCCTGATGCTCTGGGGTAACAGAGGGCACCTGCAGGCTGTGCACCCACCTGCTTCGGATGTGACGTCGCTGCTCCTACCCAGAAGCAGCGGCGCCTGTGTCTCCGCCTCCTCGAGTCCAGGCCGCCTTGCGATGGGCGGCGACCAGCAAATGCGGTGGCGGTGATGTCAGGGTCCCTCAAAGCCAAGGCCTCAGAGGCGTTGTGGCTTTTTACCTCCTTCCTTTCAGAATCAAGTCACTGTGTGAGAGAGGCCACCTGCAGGGGCACCTAGGTGTCACAGCTGGCAGTCCTGGCCGACTGCGGGACATGTGGCCACGCAGGACAGCCAGTCCCCTCTGACCTCACCGTGAAGGCCCCGTGGGCTGTGAGCAGAGGCGGGCCATCCTGTCCACCCTGCCCTGGTCACCAACCCGCAGAATCACGAGCAAAGACATGATCAGTGTTTTAGCCACCGAATTGGGGGATGTATGTTACGCACCAGTAGAAAACTGATACTCTATTTTGTTTGGACGTCATAGATTATATAAATGATCGCACATATAATCAAAAAGAAAACCGTAGCGCCTTAATTGTAATACAGAAGGGAAAGTAGGAAAGTGACTTATAATAATGACGAGGAGATGCTGGAGCACAGCAGCCTGGCGGTCGTGACGGAGCAGGTGCACGCGCCGGGAGTCACCACATGCGCGCGAGCTCCGGACTCAGGCTGATGCGTGGGCGCTGGGCGGGACCGCGAGTGGCGTCGCCAGCTGTGAGGCGACTTTCTGAAATGGCGATCTGTGCTTGGCTGAGTTCAGAAAACCAAAAACTAATATTTTACCTCTACTGCCATAGCAGTCAGATTCCCCAAGAATTAACTTTATGTTGTGTGGACGCTCCATGCCCCAAGCCCTTCGGGTTCACGTATGAACTGGAGGAGTGCACGCGCTCGGACGGAGGTGAGCACACGCGAGGGCTGAGCGGCCTGCACGGTGGGAACGGTCGTAGGGGCCCTGCGGGCAGAAGGCTCTGGTCACCATTGGGAGATTCCGGCCACGCGTGGGAACAGCCGGGGCAATGGTAACTGCCCGGGCGGGTTCGTCGGATGGTTTCCTTATTGTTTAGATCTCCTTGAAAGACAGCTGTTGTCAAAATGGTGCAGAGTGAGGTTTGCAGCGTGCAGAAGAGTCAAGTCCATGGCGACAGCAGCATGAAGGTCGGCAGAGGAACAATGGAGGTGTCCTCCTTGAAGATTCAGATCCCGTACGCGGAGCGACGACATGCCCAGGGAAGGTGGACGGCGGTAAGTCTCGAGTGCCTGCTGCGGATCTCGAAACCACCGCTAACGCAGCCAAACGAGGACATCCTGCTCATAAACTCAAGAAACGAGGGAAATTACAAGGAACCTAGTTAACTCAAAAGAGGAAGAAAGAATCAAGAACAGATGGAATGAATAGAAAACAGCAAGTTTGCAGGTAGACGTATTAAAAATTTTAAATTAAAGTTGTTGGGGTGATGGTTAATAAGATGACATGTTTCTAAAGTTAACCACATCAGCATTCACATCAAACATAAGTCGGGAGAACACCCCAGTGGAGAAATGGGGATCCTTAGAATGGACAGAGAAGCCACACTCAGCTCGCTGCTGCCTACAAAACCCAAGCACAGAAAGTGTGTCTTGACCATGAAGACACAAAGACTTGGGAAAAGACCGACCACGGCCCTAATCAGCAAAGAGCAAGTCAGGCCGTGTCTGTTAAAGTCTGACTGAAGCAGCCGTGCGAGCAGAGAGTGCAGACGGCAGGGAAAGCCATTTCACGGTGATGTTGATTTCAGCTCAGCAAGAGGACGCCTTAAAAACTTTACACACCTACTCACAGAACTTTAAAACAAACGAAGCAAAATATGAGAGGCTTCCAAGGAGAGGAAGAAAAATCCAGAGGTGCAGGCAGGGACCCCCACACCCCTGTCTCGGTACCTGGTGAGATGTGGATGGTCTGAGGTGATCGATGTTCACGGAACACTCCGCCCAGCAACGCAGGAGTGCTCTTGGAATTGAACACGACCTATGTACCAGAACAGGTCATATTCTAAGCCGTAAAACCAGTCCCAATAAATCGTGGAGGTGGCAGGTCATACGAAGAGCATTCTCGGACTACAGTGAAATTAGGGAGCAGCGGCAGGAGGGCATCTGGACAAACACTTGGAAACTAAACAAAGCGCTTGTAAATAACCCACGGGTCGAAGAAGAAGTCCAAAGGGAACTTAGAAAATATTTTAACCTGAGCGAAAATTAAAATATGACGTATCAGAATTTGTGGGATGTGCAAATGGGGTGCTTAAGGGGAACTCTTTGGCATGAAACTCCTATATGAGAAAAAAAAAAAGAGAGAAATTAGTGACCTTGGTTTTCGCTTAAAAAAGCGAGAGAAAGAAGGCAAAGTCAACTCAAATTGGGTAGAAGAAAGAAAATAGAAAAGATCAGAGTGAAGATCCCTGAAAAGTAAAACCAAAGAGACAAGAGAGAGAAATCAGCGACACCAGAAGGTGAGTCTTTGAGGAGCCCGGTGAAACCGGTAAACCTCCCTGCAGGCCTCAAGGGGAAACGGGACGGGCGGGGGAGACACGAATGGCCGGGATCGGAAGAGGCCGAGCCACAGCGCTGTGGGCTGTGCGTCTGTTTAAAATATTATAAGGAAATAACCGGGAAAACTTTATACCAGTAAATCTGCAACTTAGAGGCGATGAAGAGAGACCTCTAGAGACACGAATTACCAGTGCTCATTAGAACTGAAGTTACCTAAATAGCCCTGTATTTATTACGCGAACGGCGTTTGTGGTTAAATACCTGCCTGTAAAGGAAATCAAGCCAAAAGGGCTTCACTGGTAAATTCTACCAAACATTTAATGAAGGCAAAACGACCGGTTCCACAGGAACATTTTTGAAAAATCGAAGAGGAGGGAATTCTTCCCAACTCCTTGTACGAGGCCAGCACCACCCTGATCCCAAAATAAGACATTACAGAAAAACAGAATTGGAGACCAACGACCTTCATTGAAAAATAGGTGCAGAAATTCTGAACAAAATTTAGCAGATCCTTTCAAGTAATATGAAAAAGGGACCCCGCATCGGGGCCATGTGTGGTTATATCCCAGGAATGCGTTGTCAATTTAATATTGGAAACTCATCATATTAAGAAACCAAGGGTAGGATTGAGGGTGGGAGGTGGGGGAAAGGGGTGGTGGGAAAATGGAGACAACTGTACTTGAACATTAATGAAAAATGAGGAAAAGGAAACTGAGAAGGGAGTACCGCACAGTCATTTCAGGAGAGACCCTCTCACCCTTCAAAAGCCTTTAACGAGACCCAGCCATCTGTTCGCAGCAAGAACTCTCAGCGAGCTTGACGTTGAAGGTGTCTCCTCAGTGGGATGCAGGGCCCGTGCAGCAAGCCTGCTGCTGACACCGTGGACGGAAGGCAAGGCTTTTTACTCCGAGGTCAGGAGCAAGGTGAGGAGGAGGTGCTCTCTTCCCACTGCCATTTGCTCTGGCCCTGGGGGTGGGGGGTTCTAGCCAGGGCAATCGGGTGAGAAAAAAAAGTGACGGGCAATTAATTTGAAAAAGAAGAAGAAAAACTGACCTTCTTCACAAATGATGCAATTGCCTGTGTTAAAAATCTGATAAGACTCTCCCCGAAAGCCACCAGAACAAGTAACTTATTTTAGCAAGGTTGTTGGATGCAAAATCAATACTCAAATATCAATTGCATGTCAGTATCAACGCTAAACACCACACATCCAAATGCAGAAATGCCTGGCCTCAAAAATATTGAAACACACGAACGGTGAGTTTGACGACAGACGTGTGGGTTCGAGGCGCGGCGGACTGCCGGCTGTGCCGAGGGGCATCAAAGAGAGCCGAGGGAGGTGCAGACGGACACCACCCGTGGGTCAGCGGCTGTCACTGTGGACATGTGAACGCTCCCAAATTGCTGTGTGGACTTCACGCCCTTCTGCTCAAAATCTCGTCGGCAGGTTCTCTTGCAGCCCTGGGAGAACTGAGGCCCACATTCCTATGGAAATGAAAGGGCCTGGAAGAACCGAAAAGGACTGCGAAAGTGCAGAGGAACAGTTTTTGATTTCATGACATCACAAAGTGACAGCAACCCAAAGAGACAGTGACAGTTCTACGATAGAACTTGCAGAGGACGGGGCGGCGGGGACGAAGCTTCTGTGACGTTGGTCAGGCGAGGATTCCCTAGTCACAGCGAAAGCCCGGACACACAGAAGGCCACGCTGGTAAATTGGACTTCGTCAAAATTAAGAACGTCTGCTTTTCCAAAGACGTGCCTGGGACACTGAGAAGCGGGAGAAAGCCTTCCTAAGTCATGTACGTGGTAAAAGATGTGCCCTGACTCTCTGCAGAACTTTAAAAACTCAATGAGAAGGAAACAAATACTCTAATTAAAAAAACTGGCAAACACTTCGAACTGATACTTCACCAGAGAAGATATATACATGGAGGATGGCCAATAAGGGCATGAAAAAAAGTGCCACGTCGTTAGTCATGAGGGAACTGGAAAGTAAAAACACAGCGAGCTACCCCTGTGCACACGTTAAAATGGACACACGGGAAAGACTGACCGCAGCGAGTGTTGCCAGGGATGTGGGCGTCTGGAGCTCTTGACGCTGGGACTGGGACTGGGGAATGAGGAAGCCACTTTGGAAAGAAACGCAGCTTAACAGCCGTCCCACTGCCCCCGAGAGAAATGATGTCCACATGCAGATGTGTCCACACGAAGACTTGCACACAAGTGTTCATAGGCGCTTCATGCTAATTACCGTATCTACAAACAACCCAAATGCCGGCCCACAGACGCATGGATGAGCTGTGGTGTATCCGTCCAGGGGAATGCTACTCATCCCGACAAAGCAACGGACTAGGAACACGCGCCACGACACGGATCCGTTTCAGATTGATTACTCGCAGTGCAACAAGCCAGATAAAGTGACTACACAGTATCAGTTCGTTTAGAGACAGGTCTAGAAAATACAAACTAACTTCTAGTGACAGCAGATGAGCGGCTGCCTAAGGATGGTCAGGGGGACAGTGGCCCAGAGGTGTTACAAAGGCGTTTGGGAGGGAGGTGATGAATACTTTGATTACCTTAATGGTGGTGGTAGTTTCACAGGTATATGCATCTCAAACCTCACCAAAGTATATACTTTAAATGCATGCAGTTTGTTGCATGCCCATTTTATGTCATTGGGGTTGTTAAAAATTCAGATAGCACCTCCCAACAAAATTGTTTGCAAACCTGCCCCGTAACCCATGCCCCACAGTTTTCCACAATGCCTCTAAAAGTTTTACAGGGAACACCGGTTAAGAATATAGAAATCATTGTTTGCTTTTTTATCCTTTATCCTCCTCCTATTTGCCATGACCAAGAACCACCCCCCCCACCCCCACGCTGCCATACGCGTTTGCCCTTCATCGTGGGGCAGCCAGAGTATTATTAAAACCTCAAAAAATATCATTGTTGCTGCTCCTGCTTAACCCTCAAATTAAAGATGAAACTAAAGGCCATTTTTTCTTTACTTTGCCAATCCAAGCCCCACCCACATTTCAGGATCTTGGCTCTCACTTCTCTCTGTCTCTCAAAAAAAAAAAAAAAAACCCACAAGGAAAAAAATGTCCTCAGATGAGGATTAAGAAAAAAAAAAAAAGGCCCTTGGCCCTGCCGCCCACTAATTCTCACCATCGCTGTAAACTCACCGACTTCCCCGGCCGGATCTGCCGAGCTGAGCCAACAGCGGCCCGGGGCCGACCCCGCAGCCGTGTCCTGCTTGGCACCAGGGGCATGAGTGACGCCTTCTGTTTGTGCTTCCAGAGTCTGGCTCGACGAATGCTGAGTTCAGTTGTCAGTAATTTTGGCGTATTATTTACCGGGTTGTACAATTGGCTAATGATTTTGTGTGTTTACTTTCTCTTTTCTTGCTGTATTCTTGCCTCTAGCGCAGACTTAACGCAGAGGAGGCGACCAAGGCTTGTAGAGGAGATGATTTCGGGGGAGCGCAGACAGCCCATCAGCAGCCGGTAAGTAGCCTGAGAACCGCCTCTCATCTGTTAGGACTCACTCGTTAATTATCCAAATGCCTCAGTAATGTGCGTGGCTGGTTAGAACCATTTCCTCTCGTAAAAAGAGAGGACGAAAACGGTGGTGTCCAGGCCTGCTCACAGCGGCTAATTACTTCATTCCCTAAGCGCTTGTTGTTTTTCTTGGCTGTGATAGGACATGCTTTAAATAACACTGACTAATTCCTCTGCCTCCAGAAGCACGACGCCGTTAGGTGCCGCCAGGTGTGCTGTGCGCGCTCAGCCCTGAGCGCTGCGGTGTGGCACGGCGCTTGTGTTCACTCACGATCGGGCCCGGGTCGTTAGGATTGGCCGCCCTCGGGTTTACTCACCGCGTGCAGAGCCGTCAGCGGGCCGGAGAGGAGGGCCGAGGTCGCCGCAGAACGCACAGGAAGCGTGACTGCGCCCAGCGGGAGCTGCCGTTCGGCAGCCGGGACGCCCAAGAGGCGGTGCATTCGGAGAGCCTGCCATTTGGGCGGGTCCGCGGGAATCGGTGACTGACCCACCCCCCAGCTGGCTTCGAGGGCAGTTCCGGCGGGTGTGGGACTCCCGTCCTGATCCCTTGGAGCGGAGCTGGGGGGACGGACCTGGGGCCGCCCCACTTGCTGCTTCATACGGTGAATGAATGTCCCCAGCTCCCGATTCTACACGGACAGAGTTCAGGCTGGTTGGAATAAAGTGAGAACGTACTCAAGGGTATAAAGAAATGGGTAGGACTCACTCTTGTTAATAATCATAACCACTATGTCTACGCTTTTTTAAAAATAAGTATGCAGTTTTTCTAATACTATGAAACATTTCAAGTAGAGAGCAACATTTCTGGCGGCCGCTCACAGACCCACACCGAGATTTTGCCGTTAACATTTTGCCGCAGTTGCTTAATCACGTATTTATCCACCGACACATCCCTCTGTCCCTCCGTCCATCCGTCTGACTTTATCGGCGCAGCTCAGCAATTCATGCATATTCAGAGTTCAATCTGTTACTCTTTTCCCCGTAAGATACCCAAATCCCAGGCGTTCATCCCGAGTGTGGCGCATGCTCACCTGGTATTCACACCAGGGCATAACCTCCTGTAACTTGCTTGCTGCCCAGAGCGTACGGCAGAGACCGTGGGCTGCCCTTCCTGTGGCCGTCCTGGTAGTTAGGACTCCACCTCGTGGTGGCGTGGAGCTGGAGGCTCCCTGTGGGCTCCAGGACGTAAGTGATTACATTGTAGTTCGCACAGCGAGGAACCGTGAAGGCCTCTGGGATCTGAGCGTGGCCTCCAGCCAAGAGCCAGCAAGAAGCTCCGGCCCTCAGCCACGAGGCAAGGAAATAATTCCCCAAACAACTGGAGAGTGAGCTTAGAAGTGGATTCTTCCCGAGCAGGGCCTCTCAACGGGGCAGGGCTCGGCAGGACCCTGAGCAGGACCCAGCTGTCCCTCCCAGACTTGGGCCCTGCGGACATCCCGAGATGACGAGTGTGTCTTGTTTGAGGTTGCTAAGTCTGTGGGAATTCGTCCCGCGGCACTAGACACCTAACGCAGGTACTGGGACCTGGAAGTGGGGTGCTGCTGGAACCAATAGCCCACAGCGCGGGGCACTGTTGGGGCCCCCCAGGGGGCGGAGAGGCGGGAGGGAGAAGGCCCAGGTCTGCCTGCAAAGACTGGTCCCGACGGGAGCCCGCACTTGGAGGGGCCCGGGATGCGGGTGCAGGAGGGGCGCGTATTTGGGAACTGGGAGAAGGGGGCGTCCTTGACGCGTGGTGGCAGAAAGGAGAGCCCGGTCTCCCGCGGTGCCGTGGGAAGGTGATGGACTCGGCTGCGCGGCGCCGGAAGCTGTAAACGGCACAGGACAAACAGAAGGCGGAAGGCGAGGGGGGACCAGGAAGGCACAAAGGAAGCGGGGCTGGGCGACTCCGCGCAGCCCGAGCCTTTCCAGACGGCAACAGGTGCTCGAGTGAAGACACTGTGTTCTCCAGAAGAATCTGAGGGCGTGACTGCGTGACCTTTTGCTGAAACCCCAGAGGTTGAAAGGTCAGATTATTCAGACAAAGGGATCTTTCTAGAGGGTGTGCCTCCCACATGCTCTCAATCAAGCCCCAAACTCTTCTGATGTCTTCGACCCTGGAGACTCATTTCTCCTGGTCCACGGTGCTTTGTAAAGGGAACATTCTGGGCACGCCCTGTCGAGCTCCTTTTTTGGGCCGGGTGCTTTCACTCAGCACGGAGCTCCTGCAGTCCGCTCCATGTTGCTGTGTGCTAGCGGTCGGTCCTTCTCTCCGGTCAGGAGCGTTCTGTGATCTGCCCGCCCGGCAGCTTATGTTTTTGTCGATGAACACGAGGGACAGTTGCTAGTTTTAGGCCACCGTGAATGAACCTGCCGTAAACATTTTTCCTGTAAGTCTTCTGCGAATGAATGATACCTAACTGTGGAATTGCTAAGCTGTAGGGTAGGTGTATGATCTGTTTTAGGAGAAACGTCCAGGGTTTTTTTTTCAAAGGGGCTGTGTCATTCTCTGTTCTTGCCACCGATGCATGTGAGTTCCAATTGCATTGCATCCTCACCAGCATTTGGTATTTTCATTCTTTTTAATTTTAGCTATTTTATAGATGCGAGTGGTATACGTGGTTTTTAACTCACATTTTCCTAATTTTTAATGATGTTGAGTACTTTATTGTGCTGATCAAACATTTGCATATATTTCTTGGGAAAGTCTCTTTGTAAAATCTTTGCTTCCCCCTTCTCTTTGAGGAGAGGGGTTATTTATGCTTTTTTATAATTTTGACTTTTAGGGTTATTTATATATCCTGGGTACTAGTCCTGTATCTGATGTTTTGAAAGTATTTTCTCTTATACAGTGACTTGGCTATTAATTTTTCTTGTGTCTTTTCATGAGTAGAAACCTTTAATTTTCAGGAAGTCTAATTTTCCAGTTTTTCTTTTCTGGCTGTTGCTTTGTGTCAGTTGTTAAAGGAACCTTTCCCAATCCCCCAGTTACGGTTTCCTGGCCAATTCCACAATCACTGCATTACTGTGGCTTTATAGTGAGTGTTGAAGCCAGGTAGTCTAAGTCCTGTCTGTTCACGGCGGCTTCATGTACCGAAGCCACGACTGTTTCACAGAACTTTCTGCACGGATACAAATATTACCTGTCTGCACCGTTTGAAAATGGTAACAGCTGGCCACACGTGAGCATTCAGCCCTTGAAGTGTGGTCAGTGCAACCGAGGGACAGAACTTTTTCTCTCATTTAACTTTGATTTATCTGAATATAAATTTCAGTAGCCGCATGGGGTCAGTGCAACGCGCAGCATAATTATTTGTCCTTCGTACTTCCGTGTACATTTTTAGAACAAGCTTGTCAGTTCCTACAATGAAGGTACCGGCGTTAGAAGCAGGACCAAAGCGAACCCAGAGATGGGGCGGAGTCGACCTCGGGCCACAGCTCGTCTCCGATCCGCTGTCGCGCTGTGCCATTTCCATGTAGACTGGCCTTCTTTCGTTTCTCTCCGACGGTGTTCCGGTTTTCGGTGTGCCGGCGGCACACGCATTTCGTTAAATTTAGCCCTGAGTGTTTTTCGTTCTTCTGGCGGTAGTGTGAGTGGGATGCTTTTCAGTGCTGACATCCCAGTTGTTCGCTGCAGGGGACTTCCGTGTGTGTGACTACATCCCGTTCGTTCTCCCCGCTACACCCACCCCTCAGTTTCAGCAGCGATTTTGTCATCGCTTTGGGTTCCGTGTCAACAGTCACGTCCTCGGGAAAGGAGGTGAGTGTGCTTCATCCTTGGCAATCTGGGTGGGGTTCGTTTGTTTGTTTAATTATTTTTATTGCTTTATTGTTCTGGCTAGAACCTCGGATGAGCTGCTGAATAAGAGTGAGGAGAATGGCCATGTCGCCTAGTGCCCACCTCAGAGGAATGACGTCACTCTTTCATGATGAAAAATGACATTAGCTGTGTGCATGCTGTTATTTTTAGTTATTTTTTATTATGCATGACTTTTGAGTTTTGCTCAATGCTCCTTGTTAAATGCCTTCAGAGGTGATCCCATGGTCTGTTTCCTTTCGTCTATTAATACTATGAATTACATTGATTTTTGAATGTTAATTCACCCTTCAATTTCTGAGATAATTCCTACTTGGTCACAATGTACTTCTCTTTCTGTATTTCTCTGTATTCTCTTTATTTCGGTAAGGATTTCTGCCTTGGTGTTCAGGAGGGATGTTGGCCTACAATTTTACTCTGTGATGTCTGTCGGGCTTTGATCTTAGGGTTGCGGTGGCCTCAGAAAACAAGTCGAGCAGGGTTCCCCTTTCTCTGTTTTTAGAAAGAGTTGCTATGTGGTTGGTGCTATTACATCCCTAAATGTTGACAGAATTCCCCAGCGAAGCTCTCTGGGTCTGCCGTTCTCTTTGTGGGCTTGTGTTTGATAAAGAAACTAATTTCAGACTTCTGGCCAAGAGGGAGGCGTAGGTGGACACGCTGTGCCTCCTCGCACAACCAAAAGAAGGACAGCAATTTAGAAACAAAATAACAATCAGAACTGACAGAAAATTGAAGTGTGTGGAAGTCCGACAACCAAGGAGTTAAAGTAGACACACTTACCCAGACCGGTAGGAGGGGCAGAGCTGGGTGGCCGGGCAGAGAGGGGTCACAGCAGAGTGGCAGCTGGCAGACCCCGGGCGCATGGTGGCCATGGGTGAACCCAGTGAGGCAGCAGACTGTGGAGGGCATGGCGTGCAGGGCGGTCTCACACTCGCATGCAGATAAACCAGGCGACACCGGGGAGCTGGATGGACCACACAACCCAGGGTCCTGGCGCGAGGAAATAAAACCTCAAAACACCGATTGAAAACACCTGTGGGGGTTGAGGTGCTGGGAGAAACTCCCAGCCTCACAGGAGAGCTCCCACAGGGTTGGAGAGACCCACAGGGTCCTAGAATGTGCACAAGCCCACTCACCCGGGAATCAGCACCAGATGGGCCCAGTTTGCTCGTGTGAAGTGGGGGAAGGGACTGAAATCTGGCAGAGAGCAGAGCAAGTGCCATTGTTCCCTTTCAGACCCCACCCCCACATACAGCGTCGCAACCCAGAGACAGGGTTGACCTGCCTTGGTGAACACCTAAGGCTCTGTCCCTCATTATGTAACAGGCACATCAAGACAAAAAAAAAAATGGTCCAAATGACAGAACAGATCAAAACTTCAGAAAAAATACAACTAAGTGACGAAGAGATAGCCAACCTATCAGATGCATGGTTCAAAGCACTGGTGATCAGGATGCCCACAGAATTGGTTGAATTTGGTCGCAAATTAGATGAAAAAATGAAGACTTTGCTAAGTGAAATAAAGGAAAATGTACAGGGAACCAATAGTGATGGGAAGGAAACTGGGACTCAAATCAATGGAGTGGACCAGAAGGAAGAAAGAAACAACCAAACAGAAAAGAATGAAGAAACAAGAATTCAAAAAAATGAGGAGAGGCTTAGGAACCTCCAGGACATCTTTAAATGCCCCAACATCTGAATTATAGGGGTACCAGAAGAGGAAGAAGAAGAGCAACAAGTGGAAAACTTATTTGAACAAATAACAAAGGAGAACTTCCCCAAACTGGGAAAGGAAATAGACTCCCAGGAGGTCCAGGAAGCTCAGAGAGTCCCAAAGAAGTTGGACCCAAGGAGGAACACACCAAGGCACATCATCATTACATTAGCCAAGATTAAAATGAAGGAGAGAATTCTAGAAGCAGCAAGGGATAAGGGCACAGTCACCTACAAAGGAGTTCCCATCAGACTGTCAGCTGATTTCTCAGAAGAGACCTTGCAGGCAAGAAGGGGCTGGAAAGAAGTATTCCAAGTCATGAAAGCCAAGGACCTATATCCAAGATCACTCTATCCAGCAAAGCTTTCATTTAGAATGGAAGGGCAGATAAAGTGCTTCCCAGATAAGGTCAAGTTAAAGGAGTTCCTCATCACTAAGCCCTTATTATATGAAATATTAAAGGGACTTATCTAAGAAAAAGAAGATAAGAAACATGTACAGTAAAATGACAGCAAACTCACAATTATTAGCAACCACACCTAAAACTAAAACCAAAACCAAAACAAACTAAGCAAACACCTAGAACAGGAACAGAACCACAGAAATGATCACATGGAGGGTTAGCAACAGGGGAGTGGGAGGAGGAGAGAGGGGGGGAAAGGTACAGAGAATAAGTAGCATAGACGGTGGGTAGAAAATAGACAGGGGGAAGGTAAGAATAGTGTGGGAAATGTAGAAGCTAAGGAACTTATAAGTATGACCCATGGACATGAACCAAAGTGGGGGAATGTGGGTGGGAGGGGGTGTGCAGGGTGGAGGGGAGTGAAGGGGGAAAATCGGACAACTGTAATAGCATAATCAATAAAATATATTTAAAAACTAATTTCTTTTATAGATATATGACAATTGAGATATTCTGTTGTAAAGAATTTATCCACTTCATCTAAATTGTCAAATTTGTTCATTTAAATTTATTGTTGTCTCTATGTTTATAAATGTTGAATAACTATGAAGTACACCAGAAACTAGAATGATATTATATATTAACTATACTTTAATAAAAAGCAAATAAACAGAAAAGAAATACACAGGTAGATATTTTGTTGGTAATATATTAGTTCTTGAGCAGAGAGTGGATTCATTCTCCATTATAGTATTAAAAGCATAAATAAACAAATAAAAGAGCCATTCATGAAATGACACTAGTATTTTTATCAACAAAGCACTGTGCTGAAGCTAATTTTATTCCAATAAATAAATACATGAATACATAAGCAAAGAAATAAAACCCACGAAAAGCAAGCTTGGCGTGGTCCCTGGCATCCGCGGGAGCTCGGTCACGCCGCCCCGTTCTCGATATTGTGGCTGTGTCCGTCTCCCTCTGCCTTCCCCGCCGGAATAGCTGGAAGTGTGTGGATCATCATTCCCTTTCAGAGAGTGAGAGTCGGTTACCCTGACCCTATTTTTCTGTCCTTTTTGTTCGATGGTGCCTTGGTCTCTGCTCTTCTGGTTACTGTTTCCTTCTGGCTTCTTCTTTGGGTCTTGTTTGCTCCTCTTTTTCTAGTCTCTTAGACCGTCCATTTTAGATCTTTCTTCTTCTCAAATATAAGCATTTAAAGCAGTTATTAATTTCCCATCAAGCACTGCTCTCGGTCAATTCCATGTTGTATTTCCATCATCATCCAATTAGCATAGTTGTAATTCCTCAACCCATGCGTTGTTTAGAAGTGTGTTGTTTAATTCTGAAATTAATTTAATTTGGGGCTTTCCAGGCATGCTTTAGTTTTTGATCTCTGATTGTGCTGTGGTCGCGGATCGTGCTTTGTGCGATGCCAGCGTGCCTTGTTGTGGGTCTGGATGAGCCTGTTACGAGCGTTTGGAAGGCAGGTGTATTACCCGGGCTGCGGAGGCAGGATTCTCCAAACGGCAGCCGGGCCAAGGTGGTTGACGGGATTGTTCAGATCATCTGTGTCTTCACTGACTTCCCACAGTCGTTTGCTGTGCTAGTAGCTGAGGGGAGGGTGTTAAAATCTGCGATGAGCTGTGTTTCCCTCTTTAATTCTGTCAATATTCGCTTCACATACGTGAAGACCCATTGTTAGAGACAGACCCGTTTGTGGGTTGCCGTGGCGTCACGATGCACTTGTACGTTTGTGGTTATGAAATGTCCCTCCTTGTTTCTTTTAATTCTATTCCCTTGAGGTCCATTTGATCTGAGACTCGTACAGTCACTCCAGCCTCCTTGGGCTTACTGTTTTCAAGATGTGAGTTTTTACACTCACTCACTTTCAACCTATCTGTGTCTTTATATTTAAAAAATGTGCCTCTTTTTTTATACAGTATTGAGGTGAGTCCAGATTTTTGTTTTTTTTTTAATTCATTTTTATGATTTCTGCCTTTTCGATGATTTAGCCGGTGAACAGCGAGCGCGTTTTTTGTGCGCTCGGATTTGGGTCAGTCGCGTCGCTGCCCGCTTTCTGTTTGTCCCACCTGCTCCCTGTTTCTCTCTGCATTTTTAATGGCTTCTCTGCACGTCACAACACACACCCTGAACTTCCCACAGTCTACCCGGTGTCGACGTCGCATCTCGTAAAACGTGGAAGTTTCGCGACTGCGGACATTCGCTCACCTCTCCCTTGGGTGCTGTGGTTGTTGTGTGCAAACACCAGCAGCATGAAGCCATGCAGGCAGTTTTCGCTTCAACACTATACGTATTTTTTCATTAAGAAAATGTTTTTTTTATGGTTACCCCAACGTCTCACGCCCCACTGTGTCCCATGGCTCCCTCTCTTCCCCAGACTACCTGCGTTGCCCCGCGGCCGTGCTCCCTTCGGAAGGAGGAGCGTCCTTTGCTGCTGCTTAGACACCCGCTGCGAAGGAGTTCTCGGTCGTCTTTCATCTGAAGCTGTCTTCACTTTCGTCTTCATTCTGAAAAGGGGTAGAATTACCAGTTTACGTGTTTGTGCCTTTTTTTTTTTTTTAGGGCTTTTATTTTCGGGCTCTGAAGTGCCGTTCTAGCGTGTTCCTGCCTCTCGAAGCAGCAAACCGGCGGCTGGTCGAGCTGCTCTCCTGCCCGTGGCACCGCCTTCCCCCCCCCCGACGGCTCCGCAGGCTCTGCCTGCGGTTGGGACGCTGGCTGCGCTGGGAGCACCGGCGCGCGGTTCTCTTTGTGGTGTTCCTTCGTCAGGGTCTCTGGTTTTCTTATCTGTGAGTGTATGGACGGCATCAAGTTTGGGAAGTTCCTGGCCACGCCTTTTTTCCTGCTCGAGTCCCATTCCTGCTCTGCCTCACTCCACCGGTGACACTTCGGGTATATTTACCGGTATCAACTCGCAGGGTCCTGAGGCTCTGCGAATCTTTTCTAATCTTTCTTTTTATTTCTCAGATTGGGGGATTTCTATTGGCCTGTCCTCAGCCCACTGACCCTGTCCCCTCTCACACCCTTCATGCTGCTGGCATAGATGAGGAATTTAAAAAAAAAATGTCAGACATTGTATCTGATGCTCTAGAATTTCCATTTGATTCTTTTCTATCTTTACATACACGGGAGCGTTTATTTTCATTCTTTCCTTGCTTTCAAATCCCTGTCTTATTTTTTCAACATTCGGATCACTTTGGAACGGGTCTCCATCTATTGCTTTGCCTCCGAAGCACGGGCCGTGCTTTCTGGCTGCTTCTGTGGTGCCCGACGTGCACTGCGTCCTGGGCAGGGCCCGTGTCGTCTGGATCCTGCTACGTTTCTCTGAAGAATGTTCATCTTCTTTTTTCAAAAGCAGACTGTTAACTTGATTGGACTCAAACCGAACGCTTTTTCTGTTGAAGCAGCTCACACCTTCGCTCAGTTCTGGCCCCTTTGCTGGGCTCCCGGGGACCCGCCCGCCACCCCCACGGCTCGGGTGCCACCCTGGGGGCACCTGGGGCACCTTCTGTGGTCCCAGCTTCCTCGGAGTTCCCCCCCCGCCCCGCCCCGCTCTCCCATGACCCTGGTGGCCCTGAACCCCCTGCTTTTGTTCTTCAGGTTAGAAAAATGGTGGGTTTTCTTTCAGAAGTTTAGCCACTTCCGTGGTGACCATTTGAATTGCTGTCAGGCTAAAAGCCATAAAAATGGGACTTTCATTTTATGCCATTTTTCTCCCTCTAAATCTTGACTTCCTCTAGAATCAGCCTGCCTTTCGTTCATCCTCTGATAACCAAAAGGCTCGTTTTGTATTTTTATTCGGAGTTGATCATTTTGGTTTGCAGGAGGCTTGGGTCTAGGGAAGCTTGCTTGGCTGTACTTGGAGGAAGAAGCCCCCACTCCCCTTTTACTGAAGTTTAAAGCATTTTATTTTTGGACAACCTACGTCACACGTGTGTTTCCTTGAAAACAAACCTTAGGCTCCAAATAAACCCAGGTCCAGATGTGCGGAGAGCTCCGGGAGACTCCGGTGCCGCCTCAGCCGGCCCCCTTCGATTTTACAGGGAGGAGACAGATGGAAATTTGGTTTCCGAACTTATAAAATGTTTTATTGTGTAGTAAACCTTCACAGAACGGGTAAGCACGCTGATAATGTTCTGACATTTTACAGGCAAGAAGGGGCAGGAAAGAAGTATCGGGATTCATGAAAGGCAAGGACCTTTATCCAAGATTCCCCCATCCAGCAAAGCTGTCATTTAGAATGGAAGGGCAGATAAAGTGCTTCCCAGACAAGGTAATGTTAGAGGAGTTCATCATCACTAAGCCCTTATTTTATCAAATGTTAAAGGGACTTATCTAAGGAAAAGAAGATCAAAAATATGAACGGTAAAATGACAACAAACTCACAGCTATTAACAACGGAACCTGAAAACAAAAATAAAAACAAACTCAGCAAACACCTAGAACAGGAACAGAATCACAGAAATGGAGATCACATGGAGGGTTATCGGTGAGGAGGTGGAGAGGGGAGAATGGGGGAAAGGTACAAGGAATAAGAAGCATAAATGGTAGGTAGAAAATAGACAGGGGAGGGCAAGAATAGTATAGGAAATGGAGAAGCCATAGAACTTATATGTATGACCCATGGCCATGAACTAAGGGGGGGCTGCTGCAGGGTGGAGGGGGGTAAAGGGGAGAAAAATAATACAGCTATAGTAGCATAATCAATAAAATATATTTAAATAAAATAGTTTAAAAATATAGTTTTTAGTGTCTATATACCATTTCTGTATACATAATATGTATCATATATAAATATATTCATAATGTCGCTGTGTTTTCTGTTTCTGTATTTTTTTTGTCAACATGAGTCACTCTTCTAGTAAGTACATTTGTGCCTAAGTCTTTGGTGACGTATCTGAGAATAGACGGAATCTCTCGCGCACCCCTCCCTTAACGGACCGGCTGGACCAATCGCGTTCCCCGCTGGGGGGCGCTGGCTGTTCCGGGCGCTTCCCCCTCCCCTCTGCTCCCGCCGTTCGGATGCACAGGCACCAGGGGCTAACGGTGTCCGCTCCCGAACCCCGGCACGCCGACCGTCGCTGTGACTCCGCCGACTGGAGCGCGGGCCCATGAGATGGCAGCGAGGAAGGAGAGGGGCTGGCAGTTCCCACGTAAGCCGTGGAAACGGAGCGGGGTGCCTCGGGGAGACTCAGTCACGTGAGGCTGCGGGGGCAAGGCAGCCGCAAACAGTCCGAGAAGCAGGTTCTGCACCCTGGAATGGAAAGAGCCCGTTTCCATGCCGACGCCCCGATGCCCTGCGTTTGTGCCGCGCCGCAGAATGAGAACAGGAATCGCACGGGTGCGGATTGCGCGAGGAAGATGTCCCAGGATGCTAATCAGGGATCAAACTCGGAGAGAGGCCCCGGTCCTTCATCGTAAGGTCGATGAATGAAATCCCTGTTTTATATTATAACATCATAAAATCTTTATCCTGTACTTTTGCTGTTGTTTACGATTTCTGTACTTAACGGACTTTTCAACACACTGACCAGATCGTCCAAATGCTGATCCCAAAACCATGAGAAAAGTGAACTTGAACTGTACTTCCTCCCGACAGCTTCCTGCAGATGTAGTTACCGTGTATTTTTCGGATGACTGATACATAGTGTCTAATTGCCCACTAGGGCGATGGTGTCGATTTACAGGCCCACATGGTGCCATTTCTTGTGCGCGGTTTGCCCTTCAGCAGCCTGGCTGCTGCCTTCCCTCCGGCCGAGGTCAGCAGTCACACGGTGGACTTCCTGCCTGGGCCCAGGGGGTCCTGAAAGATGTCATCGTCATTTGCTAAAACAAAATGGACTGTGACTGTTGCTCTACTAACGCTGGGTGACTCCTTGCCTCAGAATGTCGCAAAGGCACTGGGACTGTTCGCCAAATACACCCCAGATCCCATCGGTAGCTTTAGATATTTAGGCAACCCCGGCTTTTTATTCGGTAAGGGACCACAGGCACGAGGAATTAGGAAACCCTTCCTTTCACGAGCGGAGCCCAGGAATGGGGCGCGGGGAACAGCGCCCTGACCTAGGTCCTGGAGCTCGGTGGTGCCGCTGCGGAGCTGAGAGCTCACGTGTCCTGACCGGGGCCCAGCCCAGCCCTTTCGAGCGCATTGCGTGGCTTCTGATTGCGAAAACACGCCACACCGAGCTCCGCCTGATCAAGGGGTGGAGCATGGAGGGTCTTTGGATAACGCCCAGAATGGGAGCTGGCGCTGATGGGATGCTGAAACCGGCCAGACACCGACTTGGAGCTTCCGCTGGGTCGGGGGATCGCGACACCCCACACAAACTCGGTGGCGGCTGTCCAGGGGGGGCCCCACATGGGAGATGAGGGGCTGAGCATGGAGGCGGCCCGGGGTTTACGCCCTGCAGGCGGTGCAGTGGGCACTGGCCTACCTCCTGTCTCCAGCGCCTGGGTTCTTAGCGCGTCCCGCTCTGGGAAAGGAAGGTGACGTTATTAGGTGTCTGCTCAGAGCCTGGCATTTCAGATAGTTTGCACACTTAAGAAGATTAATCTTCGCAGCCCCATTTTCCATTTGAAAAGTAAATATCAGGTAAATGAGCCGGAAAGCAAACCCAGACCGGAGTAACCGTGAAGCCTGGGGCTGCGTCCGAGAAGCTGTGTCACGGTGTGGCCACGGTGTGGCCGCGCTGGTGGCCTTCCCTGCCCGCTGTGACGGCCCGGGGAGCGTTTTGAATGCAGGCATCACAGCCCCACCCCCAAGCTTCTGGTTTAAATGATGGGGCTGGGGCGCAGCTGGGGCAGGGGTGCCATTTAGAGCTCCCCGGGGCTCTGATATGAAACCAAGGACGCCACCCCCTGCCAAAGTGTCATGCTGTTTCATTTCTTCGTCCAGGTAGGGGAACAGGGATAAATCCCCTCACTCAAGGCATGTGTCAGCGGTGTGTTAGTGTCCCAGGGCCGTGGCGACAAAGGACCACAACCCGGGTGGCTTCACACACAGGACTTCACTCTCCCCCCGCACGGGGCCGGCTGTGTGGAGGGGGCGCCCGCAGCGCCGCGGGAGCGCCCTTCAGCCCCCCGCTGCTCCGGGTGGGGGCAGCAACGCCCGCGTCCTCGGCGGTGGCCGTGCTGCTGCCCTCTCCGGCCCATCGTCGTCACGTGGCCGCCTTTCCTGCATGCATGCTTCTGCGTCTGTCTCCTGGGGAAGCCGTGGAAAATACGCATGTTGCCCTGGCCCCCGGTTCCTGGGCACGGAGCTCCTAAAGCCCTTGGAATTTCCTACGAGATAAGAGCGCTAAGAGCATCTTTTGTTGTAACATTTGGCCTTTGACCTCGTCCCTGACACAGGGCTCCTAAAACCCTTGGAATTTCCTGAGCCATAGGAGTGTCCTTTGTTCTGATGAGGGGATGCCGGGTGGGCTCTGGACGGGGGGCTGGTTTGCCCGCCTTGGAAGCTCTCCAAGGCCCGTCCCGTGGGGACTGTCACGGAGGCCTCCTCACGTAGGCGCGGCCATGTCAGGAAGGCCACCAGCTCGGCCCCGTGGGAACAGGGCTCCTGCGCTCAGGGTGTCTCCTCATCTTGAGCGTTCATCTGCATCCGTTGCGATAGCCTTTGCCACGTAACCACATGGGTATTTCCCCAGGTTCTGAGAGCTGGGCTAGCAAATAAACAGCTCCAGGGAGGGGGCTGTGAGAGCCTTGGTTTTGAGGTCAAGTCAGACAGAAGTTGCGGGGGACCCAGGTGGGCATCTGAAGTGGGGGACGCTCCCGTGGAGCTGAGCCCCTGCCTGGGGGCTGCGCACGGGTTTTGGTTTAGTGTCAGAGCTGAGCTGAGTTGCAGACACCCCGCTGGTGCCTTGGAGGGTTGCTCCGTGTGGGGAGGGAGGCCCCCCCCCCCGCCGCTGCTGCCCTTGTGAGTGTAGAAGCTGGTGAGGGTGGGGGAGAAGCACCCAGGAGGGGAGGGGAGTTTCTCCTACTCCCACCTCAGCTTCCAGGGACTGGGGCTAGTCTAATAGGGCCTCGCTTGGACGACCCCGTAGGCAGAGACCCTGCCTTTGCGTAAGGTCCCATTCTGACCTTCCGGATGGGTGTGGGTATTTATCGGGGAGCGCTGTTCAGCCAACGCAGACGGAGAAGTAAGTCACCTGCATTCTTAAGTACGCGGGTGTCTCCAGGTGTGGAGAACTCTGCCGCTTCTGGATTTATTCTTTAAAAAAAAAATTTTTTTTAAATTTATTTATCTTTAGAGGGGAAGGGAGGGAGAGAGGGAGAAAGGGAGAGAAATATCAATGTATGGTTGCCTCTCATGCATCCCTTGCTAGGAACTGGCCTGCAACCCAGGCATGTGCCCTGACTGGGAATCGAACCGCGATCCTTTGGTTCACAGGCCTGCGCTCAATCCACTAAGCTACACCAGCCAGGGCTGGATTTATTCTTTTCAAAGATATTTTTAAATGCCTTAAGTAACACCCTCCCTCGAAGCCCACAAAGCACCAAGTTCTTAGTAGGTACATCACTGAACTGTAGAAAGAGCTGCACACGACACCCTCTCTGTCTGGGGTCCCTGGGGCGCGTTCAGGGACACGGGGTTCCAGGGGCTTGGCTCGTGTGCCACAGTGTGTGTGACAGGCACACACATCTGTGACAAAGGCAGCTGGTCCCCAGTGGGGGCTTTTCGAAGGAAAACCAGTTCTGAGCTTCCTCCTCTGTGCGCTGGCAGAAGGAACATGCAGAGCCGTGTACGGTGCCGCGGAGCCACCTGGCATCTTTCCAGCTGTCGTGGTTCATGGCACGGCGTGCGTGGAAGCCAGCAACACTTGGGGCTTTTGCGGGGACCGTTCTTTTATTCTCGCATTTCCTTTGTTTTCCTGCAATGAAACCTTGATAGTAATTTGAAAACGCAGTCATTGAAAAACCTGACACTCATTTTTTAAAGGACACTTATAGGTCAAATTGTATATTACCTCCCACCCCGAAATAAATACCTGCAACCCGTAACACGCTCGCTTCCCTCTACCCTCGCTTTCCGGTGAGGAGACCCGCTCCGGGCAGGGGGCGGCAGGCAGGTGTGACTCACTGGCGGGGTCCGAGTCCGGGGTGAGCATAGTACTTGGTCAGGATCTTCAGACTGGCTTAAAACAGGAACCAAAAACCTGCGAGTCTTTATAAAACCTCGATAGCAACATTTAGGCAGCTTCTTAAATAATAAGTCTGCATTTCCACCTGGAGGGAAACCCTGCCTTTCCATCTCGGTGATCCTTCCTTCAAGAGGTCACACTTGGGTCTACCCGGTATCGGCTGAGTTCTGAGGCAAACACCAAGGAGAGTCTGCAGTTTACTCCTCCGTAAGGGCCACGGGACGAATCCTTGAAGACGCAGGAGGTAGCGTTGTTGCGAACACCAAGCCAGGGCGTGCCGGGGGGCGGTCGCGCAGAGAGCCGGGGTGGGTGTGGAGCCAGTTGGCAGGGGGTCTGAGGGCTGTCCGCGCAGGGAGGAAGGAGGCGCTGTTGCCGTGGCCCGAGTACCCCTCCCTGACATCATCCAGCTGCCCACTAACGAGCATCATTAAGAGTAACGGTAGATACCCAATAAGCCGCGATAACCGTGGATTTCAGATTGGAGCAGAAGGGGTGCGTGATAACACGTCCTCAGGAGCAGGGGTGTCTTTCTGCCTGCGGACGGTTCTGTTGCGGCTCAGGAGAGATGCGGGGGCCTGCCAAGGCGGGCCGTGGCTGTCCTCTCCTGGCACCGGGATACGGACGAGGCCACGCGTGTCTGCGAACGCACTGAGGCTCTCAGGACCAGAGGGAGAAGGAAAGGCGTCACCGGAGCAGATGGCTTTCTCTTTGGCGAGGCCCCATTGTTCTTGGTGTTTATGGCTGGCTGCATTCAGACCCTCTGCCCCTTGGTGCCGTTGTTCTCGACTCTGACTGCAGAGTGGTCCCGTGCGGGCTGCCCTGTGTCCTCGCCTTTGGTGTAAGTCACGCCACGCAAACACCTTGGAGACAGGGCCAGGCACAGGTCCTGGAGACACGCTCGGTCTTAGTTCCTGACTGAATGATGGAGGAATCTGACCTCTCAAATTTCAGGGGACCGAAAAATGCCTTTCTAGAACCTTCCAAGGAGCCTGAGAAGCAAAGGCAAGCTGGTTTCTCACCGTATTCTTTTCTTGCCTTGCCAGTGTTTGTGACCGTGGCTCTTAGGACCCCTGCCAGGCATGGCCACTGAGGTTGGCGGAGGCCCTGGGGCCCTGGCCCAGCACGGTGCTGCCTGTTCAGCCTGTAAGCGTCGTGCAGTCCCCGAGCGTCAGCTGGCGGCTTCCCCTAGCCAGCCCCGTCGTCCAACGCCACTGTTATTTCCCCACGGAGCTGAGTTGTGTCACCGCGGGGGCGGGGGGCGGGGGTGGGGGCCGTATCAGCTCTCCAGCTCTTGGGCCCTCAGCTGCGTCAATGTTCCCCCAGGATCTCGTGCTGGAGGATGACAAAGCATTTTGCAAACACACTCACATATTGGCAACCCGAAGGCATCGCGAGACGGAGACGCAGGCGACCAGGTTGGCCGCGCGGCCGTGGAGTGGAGTCATCGGGCAAGTAGGCCGGCGGGAAACGCCTGTCACTGGCGCTCTGTGCTGAATGCTCCCAGCCGCTCTGAGCCGCTCTGCACCGCGGGGGGAGGGGCGGACCCCTGCTCACCGAGCTGGGCAGTGTCGTCGCAGGGCTGGAGGACCCTGACCCCTCAACGAGTGGAGGTATTCGTTACGCCAGGGGCTGGAGGGAGCCACAAAATGGGATACACAGTGAAGGAAATATGTGCGCAACTTTGGTTTGTTTTTCTCCTCTGATTTTTCTCTGGTGCAACGTGAGCGCGGCTGACTTCTTGGCAGCTGCCTCCCCGTGCCTGGGTCATCTGTCATTTCTGGGGCTGCGGGCACTGTTGTGATTTCCCCTTTGGGAGGAACTTACAGGCACATGTTGACCCAGCTGAATGGGAACAGAGAGCAGTGGGGACCATGGCAGCCCCGAGAGCGGGAACTCGCTCCTCTCCCTGACGGTGCCGGGGGCACGGGCCGCGCGCTGGTGTCGTCGTCGGGCCGGCCGTGCGGTGCTCCCCACAGCCTCTCCCAGCCTGGCCTTGCGGTGAACCTGCCTTCCCTTTCGGTCCTGCCTGAGAGTTGCAGTCAGAGCCTGAGCGCTATTGTTGGAACTTCGGAAAGTGGTTCTCCATAGCAGCTGTTGCTAGGTGAGGCGCGACTGCACGGAGACCGGCGTGGGAGAGGATGGCCGGGCTCCTGGCCCAGGGCAGGGGCCCCCGAGGGGCCGGGCCACACGCAGAGGCGGCTCCCCACCTGCCACTGCGTCCTCTGGCCCTTCCAGGGACCTGTGTGGCCTCCTGTCCCCCAGACGCCCAGCCTGGGCCTCATTCCCACAGAGCCATCCATCTGCATCCTCGCCGCATCCTCCGTACCACTCCCACCTGCTGGGCGGGGCCCTGCCCTCCACCAGCTCAGAGCCCAGTGGGACGTCCACCCCAAGCTCACGGAGTGTAGCTGCTGCCTGGACGGTCACTGTGGGTGCTGCTGGCCCCTCGCCCCCATCCCTCCGGCCTGCCCCAGCGGTCTCTACCTCAGGCCTTGTTTTGGCCGTGGGAGCTGACACCCCACCAGCAGGGACTGTCAACCACAGGAGGCTGGGAGGCAGTAGGACAATTATTAGAAGTGGTTAAAATGGGGACTTCGTATATGTCACCATAATAAAATAGGGCTGGATGACCAGCATGGGCTGGGGAGAGGAGATGGTCAGCACCCTCTGGGAGGGGCCAGGAGCACGGCCCCTGGGCCCAACACCCGGGGCCTCCTCCCCACTGCCTGACGTCTGAACCCACTCCATTTTCTCATCCGTGAAAGCGATGGGTCTCTTAGGGCACCGGCCGTGGGGAGCTGCTGTCCAGGGGCAGTGACTGGCCGCTGTAAGCAGCGGGTGTAGCGCAAGCGCCGCCTGGGTTTTGGGGTGCACGTCTGGGCTGGGCAGCGTTGCCGGCCCTTCAGTCCCGTCTCCGTGCAAACGGCCCCAAGGGCGTCTGGCTCCCGGGTCTCAGGACCTCCATCCCACACACCAGGTGGTCCCAGGGAGGTACCCAGGCCCTCAGGCCTGCAGGGCCCCGGTGTCCTGGCCTATGGGGACGGAAGGGCGGTTTCTGAATTAAAAGCAGTGCTTTAAACTGAAAGGGAAACCCAGTGAAGAAGTGAAAGTGACGACACCAGCTTGCTGGCGATCCCTCGGGCGCCTGCAGCTCTCGGTGTCCCCTCTCAGTCCCGCCCCAGTGCCCCCTGCCCCCCCAGGCTGGCAGTAGGTCGTGCACCGGCTGCTCCCCGGGAGACGAGGCATGGCTTCCTCTGAACTTTCCCCTTTTCGTTTTGCCTAAATGCATTATTTTCAGGAAATCTGTGCTGTAAGGCAGGAGTCAGCAAGCTACGGCTCAGGGGCCAAGTCCGTCCCAGGGCTTGTTCTTGTAAATAAAGTTTTATGGGCACGTGGCCAAGCCCATTCATTTCCATGCTGCTCAGAGCTGTGGCCGAGACCGGCCGTTGCGACAGAGGCATGTGACCCAGAAAGCCAAAAATATTTACTATCCGACCCTTCCCAGAAGACTCGGCCAGCGTGCTGTTGCAAGAGATGCTGAGGTGTTTGATTCTTTGAGGGGTGCGTAATTAGACTTTCCGTTCTACTCCGGCGTGCTGGAAGGAGGAGCACTTGCTGATGGGGACCGTTCGGTCACCGCCGCGGAGCGCTGTCTCGTCGGAGCGCTGAGATCACAGTGTCCGACGAGCGCCAGCCAGCGCGTGCGTGGACCTGAGAGAGGGCCTCAGGTGACGGTGAAGCTGGCCTGCAGCTTCCTCCTCACCCGCCGGGGAGGTCAGCGCTTCCGAAGACTTTTGGCGATTTTATTTGCGTCCCTGAAAGTTTATATGTATATGGCTTTTTTTTTTTGGGGGGGGGCAATATTTTTTTGTTTGGAAATCCTTCCTAATTCACGTAAAGGCGTAACCAATAATACGGTTTCTGCCTTGTTCTTGTAGCATCCCACCCAAAATGACATCAGGAAGTCTGAGCATCCCAGGGGGCGAACTTAATTCCTGCTGGGCGTGCAGGGTGGGAGGGGAGTCCCAGGTAGCCCCTCCACGCCCTGTGGCTGTCTAGCAAACACCTCACCTGATTTCCAACCGCTTACACCCAGCCTTCTCCGCCCCGTGGGTGCTTGGGGCCAGATCCTTCCTTCTGGGTGGGGGCGGGGCTGTCCTGCGTGTGCAGGGTGGTGGGTGAGCAGCACCCCGGCCCCACCCGTGAGATGTCAGTAGGAAGCACTGCCTACCCCCCCATCATGGTGACCCCAACTGTCCCGGCCATGGCCAATTGCCTCCATGGAGGCCCAGTCACCGCCACCCCCCCCCATTGGGACTCACAGAGTTAATGCAGGGAGAAGCCACGCGGCTGCTTCTCTCCAGGGGAGAGGTCGGCATGTGGCACCTGAGGACCCGGTGTCCAGACAGGTGACAGCTGACAGGCTGCCATGCCTGAGCTCTTCTGAGAGAACTACTAATTAAATGACTTTTAGAAACTTTGTCCCCGTCGGGGTGCCATTTTATGTAATTTTCTAACATTGAAACAACAGCTCTTCTGGTTAAAATAAAAAAATAAAAAAAAACCCCAGTCTCCCCTCAGCAGCAGCAGAATCCGGGTTTTGACTAATCTCTGTCATCAGAAACTAATTTGCTGCAGGAATAATAATAGTAACAATATGTCTGTTATGAAAGAGTGTGCTTTTATGATTTTATTTGCCTGGTTATGTAAATTCCAGATCCAGGGTGGCGGGGAAGGAAGCCGCGTCCCTTGCTCGCTGGGGGGGCCGCCGGGGACCGCAGAGAAGCACTCTCTGCTAGAAGGCGGCCGGCGCGCACCCGTGCGAGGCTTCGTCTTCTGCAGTTTGGCTGCACTGCTGGGTCCTGTGAGTACAAAATGCTGGCAGGAGGTCCGGGCAGAGCCCCCGCTCCTGCGTGTGCCCCCCGGCCCTCTGGTTTGGAGTGTCGTTGAGGGTTCTCTCACGCGCTCCTAGCAGGGCAGACCTGGCCCCGAGGCAGGCACGTCCGGTCTCGGGCCCCTGCGTCCCCGTCACGGCCAGCCCTGCCCCACGGCACAGGCGTCTCCGCGGTCCCCGCTCGGGGACGTGGCTTCCTCTCCCCGGCGGACAAGCTGGCCTTGGCCCTGTGGGGTCTTGCCCTCTGCTCTCTCTGGGCCTCACTCAGTGTGTCATCCCCGGAATGAGAAGGTGGCCCCGCGTCCCTGTGTGTCTCAAGGGTGAGCTCCAGGGCTGGGTCCCCCCCGCCTCTTCCTCCAGCCAGGCCAGAGAAGGCACGCTGCTTGGTGTTGCCCATGGGGCTTCCGTGGGAGGAGCCCTGGGGGTGCACGTGGCTCGCTTCCGTGGGCACGCCACTGCTCTCACTCCAGGACCCCCCTGTTTCCAAGGCTCCGCCGCATCTCTTCTCGGACTCAGTCGCCGAGCTGCGGGTGACTCCGCACCTTCTCAGCGAAGAGGTGTCCAGCCTGCGTCGGGGTGGCGCTGAGGGGCAGAGGGCGGGCTCCGGACAGGTGGCATCTGGGCCTTGGCTCTGTTCCTCTCTGGCTGCGAGAAATATGTGAGTTACTTCACATCTTTCTGTGGCGCGGGAACAAAACCCTGCTTCTAGGCCTGGTGGCCAGGAAGGTCTCAGGAAGAGCTTCGCTGGGACACTCACACTACCAGGGACGCTGATGCCCAGCCAACCGGGTTCCAGTCATACTTCTTCGTGTTGCGCCGTTCCATGTCCACAGACAAACCGAGGCCCTCCTGACGCGTGACCTTTGCCGCGACTTCACCTGAAGCTGCTTGGCTACCGGACCGTGAGTGTTTTCTGCACCCCGGCCATAGTTCCCAGGACCGTGCATGGGCTGATGAAGAGGAGAGCGTCATTATCAGTTCCATTTTACAGATGAGGGAACTGAGGCACCGAGAGGTCACGTAGTTGCTCAGCGTCACACTGCTTTTACCCGTCAGAGCCAGAATCCAAATGCAGGGCCCCTGGCTGGGGAGCGCCGCCCTGCACCCCGGGGCATCAGCCACGGCAGGTGTGCATCCCCAGCCTCCATCATGTGTGCGCGGTGGTGGGCATCTCCACCTTTCCGTAACTCCTCCCGTGAGTTTGAACCCCTTTCCACCCAATGATGGAAAATTCAGGGTGCGGTGACATCACAGAAGGGAAGTGCATGTGTTGGCACCACTCACAGCTGCGCGGCTCAGCGGTTGTCCCCCCCGCCTGACCCGGACCTCCTGGGCAGGTCCCCTTGCTCCTCCTTTCTCGCCGTCCCTGCGCCTGCCAAGACCTGTCGTCCTTCACGGTTCCATCACGCCGCCCACTCACCGCTGTCCTGAGAGAGGACAAAGCCTTCATGCCTCCCTTCCTGCGCTCCTCGGATAGCCCCCCCGGCCCCTCCCGAAGCGAAGGACCAGGCCCCTCGGCAGACCTGGGAGTCCGGGTCCCCTGCATTCGCTGCGGGTGTGAGTGTCGGGGGGCGACCCAGGCATGTGGTTTAGCTCCGATCTCAGCTAGCTGACTCTCCCAGCTGCTAGAAAACATCCTGTGGAAGCACACATTTGGTGAAGAATAACATTTCACCAAAGACAGCTGGAGTTCTGAAGACCCTTTTTTTTGGCTATGCCTGAAAACCACACTTTCCCAAACCAAATTACACTGAAGGTAAACCAAAGAAGCCCCACTTTGTTGTAAAGTTGACTTGAGGGTGTAATTTTTAAGTTCAGGGGAGTTTTAGAGTGTTCAGAAAGATTTCTAATCGCAGAAAACAGCATGGGCACAGAGGAAAATTTGGAAAACCTGGACTGAGTGGCTGGAGAAATCGGGCAACCAAATTGTAGCCCCAAAGCCAAAGGGTGCTCCGGGCCGATGCGGATCTGGGTGTCTCTTCTTCCGTGGGTGTCATTTACATACGGTCAACCTCATCTCTGCCCGGTTATCGGGCTGTTGCTGGAAAAGGGGCCATCATTTTCCAGTTGGACAGAGGGTGTCAGCTGGCTATTTGTGGTGATGCATGATGGGAAATTTCTCACATGTCACAGAGCAAATGCTGGATCCTGAGGTTTCCTCTCCCACCGCTATGCTGGCTTTCAGGGACGTGGCAGGAGACTCGGCGTGCCGAGGGCCACTCGTCCCACCTCCAAGGTCGCTCCGGAAGGCCGCTCTGCCCTGGGGAGCAGCGTCCCCAACGCGGGTGTTGGCTGCGACCGAATTAACTCAAGAATACGTGTCAGCCGTCACTGCCGTCTTCCTCGTGTCGTTACTCAACCCTGTAATGGTTCTTTGTTTCAGTTGCTTATTTTTCAGCGGCACCAACACCAGCCGGAAATCAGGGGAGTGGTGAAAATCAGGAGACTGCGTATACATCCTCCACAAGTTCCGCCTGGGAAATGTTTCACCGGGTGAGCTCCACCCACAGACCCCGCCGGCGCAGCGGCTGCCTCACCTACAATCCAGCAGTTCGCATGTGCGTGAGTGCGTGTGTGCATGAGCGTGTGCACACGCTCTCAGCTGTGGTGGTTTTGTTCCTTCTTTCTCTCAACTCTGAGTCTAATTTGGTGGGTGTGAATGACTGAAGTCTCCCGTGAGCAGAGAGATTTCCTGCGCAGGGCAGAAGTCCACAGTGGGCCGCGCCTTCCAGTGCTGCTTCGTCTTCCTCCCTGGTGGGCACGCGGGCTTCTCAGAGGTGGTCCAGCAAAATGGAATCCCGTGCTGTCCCCTTTCCTCCCTCCCTCCCTTCTTTCTTCCAATTCAAGTCTGCTCGGCCCTCTGAACAGTTGAACAGTCATCAAGGGTTTGCACCAGGTCCCGGGCCAGTCTGGCGAAATACCATCAAACAGAACTAGGCCTGACTCCTTGGGTTCTGCAAGGCCGTGTGACGGGCAGCCGGGGGCCCCTCAGAGCCGGTGCTTCGTTCAGCATTCCGCCCACCGAACGCAGCCGACACCTGCCCTCTGCGGGTCTGTGGTGAGCAGGCAGCCGTGGGGCACGGGGGCGTTGCCCGACGGGCTCACAGCGTCAGCTGGGGAATGAGCGCTCCCGTGGCCTTAACTCACCTTTCGATGGCTTTAATTTTTAAGTGCCCGTCCGCTCATGCATCGTGCGTGAGGATGACATCCCCACCTTGGAGGAAGGGTCAAGGGATTTAGCCAGAAAAGCAAAACAAAATAAGGATAACACACACTTTCTCCCACAGGATGCCAGCTTAAACTTAAGTTTTAGATCAGCCATGAATACTTTTTGTTACTGTAAGTAGGCCCCACGCAATGTTTGGGGCGTATCCTCATATATATTAATTTTTTTGTTGTTTATTGTATATTACAATTCAACTGAGCATCTGGCGTGTTATCTGGTGCATTACCCTTCTCTGAGGGACTCCGTGGACGTGAATTACAGCCAAGTGTGGATTAAGAGATGCTAAGGCTTTGTGCCTCCATTTTTTAACCTTGAGAAGAGATGTTGGAATACGCGATGTTTGAACTTGATGTTGAAGACCATGTGCCCTGCAGAGCTTGTGTGGGGAGGGCCCAGGCTGTGTGACCAGGTGGGTGTGGGCCCCATCTCTGGCTGAGGCACCTGTGGTCGCGGTGGTTCCCGGGCTCTGTCCCGGTGCCCTGCAGGATGGCCCTTCTCTGCCCATCGTTAGTCAGCTGGCCGCGCCCAGTGGGATGCAAGTGGGGGTGACACCTCTCATTTCCTGGTGGTGGCAGGAAGGGCCAGGGCCTCACTGGCCATGCTGTCCCTCTTCCTCAGTGACCTGCAGTGTCCTCGGTCAGGCCTCTGGAGAAAGGATGACGCTGACTCAGAGCAGAGCTCCCGGGCGGGCGCGGTGGGAACATAAATAGTGTTGCCGTGAGTCCCCGAGGTTGGGGACTGTTCTGCAGGGCACCCACGCTTCCCCCGAGGATACCCTGTGTCCGCGCCCTGGGCCACGCCCCTTCCTTCCCAGGACACCTGGTGTCCAGGTTTGAGAAGACAGGGGTGACACAACCCATCCCTTTATATACACATTCTTCACTTTGAAATGGTCTGAGACTCACAAGGCTTTGTGGAAATGGCACCGTTTGGGCTGAGACTTGAGTGAAGAGCATTTACCATCGTTTGTGGAAAAGCCCGGTTTGGTTCACCTGAGGCTTAAGTCTTCAGTGGATGCTCTTTTTTAAGTTCATTGATTGACTTTGGAGAGAAAGATCCAGTTGCTGGTCCACTTATTAGTGCATTCATCGGTTGAGTCTTACACGTGCCCCAGCCAGGGATCGAACCTGCGACCTTGGTGTGTCCGGACGATACTCTCACCAGCGCTGAGCCACGCAGCCAGCCAGGGCTCAGTGGCAACTCTCCAGGTCCGCGGGGCTGAGTGGGGTCCTCGGGGGCTCCCGCAGTCCCGGCCAACCGCAGCGCTCCGCACACAGTCCGCCCACCGCCGGCGGAGCCCCGTGTTCGGCCTGCAAAGGGCCGCCCTGCTAGAGAATGGTCTGCTCTTCATTAGCTGCAAGTTGACATTTGAGGTTTCTTCTTTCCTTAGGGAACGGGTCCAAAGGGTTATGTAAGTTTTCTCTCTTACACCGTTCAAGAAAACATGTTAGAACAATACAAAATATCTGCTGAACCCCCACGCGGGCCCAGGGAGCAAGCGGAGCTCGTCTTTCCACGTCGGATGTGTCCTCGGCGGGCAAGGGCTTCGCCTGCACCTTGTCAGGGGCTTTGGTCTGGTTTCTGGGGCGGCTGGTGGCAAGCCACCCAGGTCACCTTTTGGCCAAATGAGATCTGCCAGTTCTCCCCCCTTCAGAGGAACCGTGAAGGTGGGGACAGTTGGGCAGGGTCCGCGTGAGGGGCACCTCAGGGACAGGTGAGCCCTGGAGAGCGATGACCTAGGCCTGGGTCTTGCTGGTGCTTACGTCCAAGGGCGTCTCTCTGTCCTCACCCGTTGCTAAGCTTCCGTTCACCGCTGCGTCCTCGTGTGTTAAGGGAGGTCGAGAGGCTTTTCCTTCCCCAGTTTCCTCCTAATCCAGGAACTCCATGTCCATGGACCTTCAGCATCTGGCAGGTCTCCCCCTGGTACAGGCCCCAGGGGGACGTTGCAGAGGCCCTGGGGGGGTGGGGCAGGGCTGGCTCCCTTACACTGCGTTAGTTTATCAGTCTTACCCCACCGGCATTTAAATTATTTCAGTGTTTAAGATTTTTGGTATTTAAAGATAAGCCTGAGACCCTCAAATGAAAAAGATGGAGTGAAATGGGAGATGGAAATCATTTTGTTACGAGGAGCTGTTTGTTGAAAGTGACAGCTGACCCGCCTTGTCAGCGCTGTTTTACCTTTTCGCTGAATGTCGATGCCCACGGTGGATGGATTTGCCAGTTCCCAGGCTTACGCTGTGCTTAGGAGCCGGTGGCACCATGACTGAGCCCGTGTCTTGGGGCCAATTTCCGCGTGTCGTGTAATTTTTTTCCGGATGCGCTTATTTAACGCCACGTCTAGGTGCAGAGCTTGGTTTCCGAGGCTGCCAACGGTTGCCTGTTTTGCTCTTGGATTCATCTCAAGTTGCTGCGAGCAGGAATTTCTGACGCTGCAGAGGCTGGGGATTTCTACACAGGTAATGGGCGGGGAGAACCCAGCCAGTGGGGGCTGGAGACAAATGGTCTCTGTGAAACTCGTCTCGGATTTAATGGGCTCCAATTAGCCTCCGGTGAGCTCAGGGCAGAATGAAAGATGAGCCGATGGACTGACAGTGGGGCTGCCCCTGAGAACCTGTGGGGCTGGGCGGGCAGATGTGCCCCGCCTTGCTCCCGACCGGTTAGGGGGCAGCCTCCCCTACTGAAAGGCACCCCCGACCCGTCTTAGTTAGTTTAAGCTGCTATAACGTGACACCATAGATGGTGCGGGGGTGGGGGCTTAGAAACAAACATTTACTTTTCATAGTTCCGGAGGCTGGAAGTCCGAGATCAGGGTGCCAGCATGGTCAGGAGAGGGCTGTCTTCCTGGGCTTGCAGACAGCTGCCTTCTGGCCGGGTCCTCGAGCGGTGTGGGGAGAGCTCCGGTCTCGTCACCCCCTTACAAGGGCAGCGGGCCTGTCGGGCGCCTCTGGCCTGGTGACCTCATCCAAACCTAATCACCATTCGGGGTCAGGGCTTCAGTCTGGTTTGGGGCGGGGGGGCGCATCCCTTCTCTTTCCCCTTTCGCTCTGCCATTCACTGAGCACCTATTTCATGCCTGGTTGGAGGCCGAGGCTCCCCACATCGAGGAGGGGCAGCTCCTGCCCCCCTAAAACGCACGTGCTCTCGGAGACGGACCATCAGCCCATCTGCATGAATCAGTGTGGCGAGGGAGGAGCTGGGGGCCCGCCGATCGCTTGTTCACCACCGGCGTGGCTCGGTGAACGCACAGCGCTCTCCGGATAAACGAGGCTGACCTCGTTGGTAGGTTTGTGGCGAACAGGACAGGCGCGCTGGTGCAGGGTGGGTGTCGGGCGCTGAACCGCAGGTTGTAGGTTTTATCTGGTAGGCAAGAGGGCGACTTGCCGGGTGTTCCCCCCTTGTTTTGTTGTGTAAGCATCGGAGTAACACGTTTTGAGTCACATCTTCGAGAGAATGCCCTGGTCTGCCACCGGGCTGCTGAAGGAAGAGCCTGGGCCGCCGAAGGAAGAGCCTGGGCCGCCGCTCGGCAGAGATTCGCAGGGTGGTAGCCGAGGCGGGCAGGACCTGCCAGGGCCCCCGGGGAAAAGCTCTGCGTTTGGTCCATCTGGCTTCTCAAGAAGGGAGGCGCTCTTTGCCCCCGTGTCCCTAGTGCAGGCCTCGGGCGGCCCTTTACGTCTCTTTGGGCCTGTTCTGCTCGCTGAGCACTGTCAATGTACTTCAGATGCCCAGGGAGGCTGGTGCGCACTCTCGTGCCGGGCGACGTAAGAGCAGCCAGCGCGGGAGGACACTTCACGCGTGAAGGAACCGGAGGGCAGTTACGAAGCCCTCCCGTCAGAAACCGTGCAAGTTGGAGACAGCGGAACCACATTTCACAGCGCAGAAGGAAGCGCAAACCAAACACCGTCAGGCCCGAACTGCATAACCAAAGGGACATACGCCGCAGAACCGGAGTGGAAAGAGGCACCTTCCCGACAGACGGAGCCTGTGTGAACAGTGGGGGGTGGGGGGTGGGTGGGGCAGGCAGCCCTGCGCTGGGAGAAGTGAGAGAGGGAGTTCTTCAAGCCGAAGGAGGACAATCGCGGGCGGAGACTTGCATCTGGACGCGGTCCCGGAGAGTGGCGGCCGCGGTGGCTGTGTGGGCGGGCGGAACTTTAGCCTTGTTTTTAGATTTTCCTCACAGATAACTGACCGTCCCAAACGAAGAAACAACAGGGAATCACGGGGTTTATTACCCCGTGCTCTGGGAGCGAAATTTATGGTGGAAAAGCACAGAGCGCAAACCGAAGCCAAAGGGAGTAGGGAGAAGCAAGTAAGAAAAGCAGACGTAGGAATTAAGTGAAATAGGAATCGTACAAATCTAGAAGCTGGTTCCCTGAGAAGATTGATTAATACGGGTTTAGCAAGACTCAGAAAGAAGAGTTAAGACACACATTACTAATACTAGGTGTTAAAGAGGGGAAGTTGCTGCAAATCCTACGGAGAATAAAAGCGCAGCGAGGCCATGCAGTGAGCAACCTGAGGCCGTATTTCCTGCTACCTTGACGGAATGGACATATTTCCTTGCAAGACGGAAATAACCCAAACTAGTTTAAGAGGAAATAAAACAACTGAATAGCTCTCTGTTACTTTAAATGAATTTTTAGTAACACACTTTGCCACAATATTCCAATTGGATGGCCTCCTAGGTGAATTATAGCAGCTATTTAAGGAGTAATTAATATCAAACCTACACAAACTCTTTCGGAAAAATAGAGGAGGGTGGAAAAACATTCTCTCTCATTTTATGAGGCCGTGTTAGCCCAGCACCAACCCCCAACGATGTCTTTATAGGAAAGCCACAGTCCAGCAATCCCTTGTGAACTGAGCAGCCAAAATCCTTAGCAGAATACGATGAGCTCAGATCTGGCAATAAGGTAAAGGAATAATGAACTGTGATCAAGGAATAAAGGGTTGACTTACCATTTATAAAATTCATGTGATTTACCGTATTCACAGAACAAAGAGAAAAACCGTATGACGATCCCAGCGGTTTCGGGGAAAGTATGTGACACACTCCGGTGCCCACTCGTGGTCAAAGCTCTCAGCGAGCTGCGCCTGGGAGAGAATCTCCTCGGCCTGCCACCCCAGCCTGCGAGCGACCACGCCCCTTAAATGAGGCACAAAGCGAAGACATCCACTCTCGCCATTTTCCTTCAGCGTTCCGTTGGATCTCATCGCCAGGGCAATAAGGACCGTGAGAAGGAAGGGAAGGCCAACAGGTGAAAAAAGGAAAAAGACGACGAACTAAAACCACCTTCGTTCACAGGTGACTGTGTAAGAAGAAAATCCTGAAGAACCTGTTTTAAAAAGCTAGTAGAATTCCTAAGCGACTTAGGATTTTAGGGGGCCTCTAGTATCGCTCTGTAACGGTAACTATAATTTAGCGTAGCACGAGCAGATTTTGAAATAAAGGAGAAATTCAACAAAATAGGCGAAGATCTGAACTCTAAATATGACAGAGCATTTTGAAGCAAAATTAAAGTAGACTTCAGACGTGAAGCGGTAACCGTGTTTGCGGACAGGGGCGCGCAGCGGTGCTCAGGCGTCCGCCGGCACCAGAGGGGTTTGCAGACGCCGCAGGAAGGTCACAGCAACCCCGCCCCCCGTGCGTGCGGGTTCATTTATTTATTTCCCCCCCGGAATTTCTAGCTGATTCTAGAACTCATACGGACGTGCAAGGGACCTAGACTAGCTAGAGCCTTTTAAATAAGAACAGCAACGCTGGGGGCTTGAGCTGCCTCGTTTCGAGGCTCAGGACGAACCAGCAGGAGTGGAGACGGTGGAAGGGCGGACGTGCAGGTCAGGAGGACAGGGCAGAGTTCAGAAGCAGACCCTGCGCGTGCGGTCCGCTGGGCTCCGATAAACGCGCCACCTTTCAACGGGGAAACGAGCAGCTTTCCGACAGCTGGAGCGGAAACAGCCGGATCCGCACGCGGAGAAACACAAACACTCCCCAGTTAGCTCCGGGTGGGGCAGGGCTGATGCCAAAATGCGGAAAGAAAACGAACTCCGAGAAGAAAACAGTGGAAACATCTTGGGACCTCAGAGTAGGCAGCTAAGATTTCTTAGCTGGGACATGTATGCACCAGTCAGAAAAAAATTATAAAAGTTAATTTTGAACTTATCAAAAAGCATAAACTTGCTTTTCAGGGCACATGGGAAATTGGAAAGGGAAGAGGAAGAATGAAGAAAATGTGTAGCACACGTATCTTATGGGAGCCCTGTGTCTAAAATACAAAGGGCTTAAAAACAGGTACTGGGCAGACAGAACTAGAAACTTAAAATGGGCTCATTCTGTCGTGTGTAAATTGGACCTTCAATCCCCAGAGTGGATACCGATATTTCTTTTGATACTTTTCACCTTACAAGATGGAGTCCAGGGAACGGGATGCATCCTCATGCCTGAAACAAACAAACAAACAAACAAACAAAAAACCAGACAAACAAACAAACAAAAAACACACAGAAAGATAAAAGCCAGACAAGAGGCAAGAACAGTTCTCGAGGCCCTGGACATTAGCCAGCAATGGACGCGGATCCCTGGGAGGCGGCAGGAGACTGAGCGGACCCGGGACGCCCCAGCTCCCCTCCGCTCAGCTGCCCTGCAGCAACGTTGAGGGCCAGGAGCTGAGTCTGGGTGGCTGAGGTGGCGGAAGTCTGCGGGGCAGAGCGGGGAGGGCAGGGACGCCGCCGGGAGAGCTCGAAGAGCCACGGGGGCTCCCCCTGGAGGGTTCATCGTGGCCGGGCCAGAGCGTACGCGTGAGGAGTGTGTTCTGGGAGTTGTGCAAAACCACGTGGAAGCAGCACGTGAACGAGACCAGGAGCAGCAGCGCCCGTTCCCAGCAGCTGCCGGGAAATCGCCCACCGCGATGGAGCCCTCGGGGCGGGCGTGCCTCAGCCGTGGGGGGTGGCTGCACTGACCTCCGCTCCAGGCCCACCTCATGAAGCACAGAAGCAAGACCTGAAAGGATCAGCTTTTCCCAAGTAACTCCATGGCATTCTCAACTCAGGCCAGGGACGCTCAAGAATAATTGTAGAATTTTTTAAAAAATCCAGCACCCAACAAGGCGGGATTCACCGAGCCTGGCCTCAGCCCCAGATCAGCAGACACGCACAGAAGCAGGAAGATAGGCCCCGGCATGAGGAGAACAATCAGAACGGACTCAGAACCAGCACAGACGTCAGACTCGGTGGACACAGACTGTTCTGTCTGTTAGTAAGTCAGGCAGAGATCCAGGCAACGTAAAAACGGCCTCAATTAAATTTACAGAGGCAAACACTACAATGTGTGAGAAGAGCAACCCACGGCGTGGATCGGCAGGAGGTTAGACGTGGCGGAAGAAAAGCTTCAGGGGTTTGAAGACGTGGCAATGGAAACTATCCAACCGGAGGCATGCAGAGAGAAAGGAACTTACAGGAAGGAAGAACGGAGCATCAGTGATCGGTGGGGAAGCGCAGCGGCCTGACGCGGGGGAGCCTGGGAGCCCTGCAAACCGGGGTGGGGAGACGGGATGGGCACCTCAGGGAACTGCGGCCCCAGACTTTCCAGCTTCTCTGAAAACTCTCAACCTGCGGCTCCGAGAAGCTCAGCGCACCCCAGACCCAGAGATACAATAAAAGCAACGTCAATGAACCTCATAACCCAGTTGGTCAAAACCAGTAAATTGTCATAAGGAACCGGAGGAAAACCACGTAACGCGGGGAGGGAAAATGATACGGACGACAGCAAATTCCTCACCGAAGATGGTGCGAGAAGAGCCGCAGCTTCCAAGGGCGGAAGGAAGTGCTCTCTGCCCCCAGAGGAGACGCTTCTCCAAGGTAGGGGGGAGGTCGGGCCCCGGGAGCCCAGAAGGGTATACCATCGGACTGGCCCCGGGGGAAGGTTGAAGAAAGTCCGCGTCATCAGGCGGAAGGAAGATGACCCCGGATGAAAAAGGGATCGTCACAAAGGGACAAGGACATCAGCAACGGCAGCTCCACGGGGAACGAGAGAGGATGTTTTCTCGCTGTTTCCATCTCTTTCGAAGAAGATAGCTGTCTGTCCAGACAAAAGTTGCCGCCATGCATTTGGGGGTCTAAGACGTGTGTGAGTGAATGCGGGACCGCAGCATAAGCGTGGGGTTGGGAGACAGGAAGTAAGTTTCTTCCAGTGAAGTCACATAATGTCACTCAAAGATGATCAGCTCGTATGAAAAAGATGTATACCTCAGACCCTACAGCAGCCATAAAATAACAAAACAGACACACAGCGAGTAAGCCAGCCACAAGATCAAACGAATTCTCCGTACGAATCTCCGGGGGAAACTGCATCGGCCTAAGGGACCGCCGCTGCCCGGCTGCCGCTGTGGGACGAGGAGAGAAGCTGGCTGAAAGTGGGCCAAAGGGGCCTTTTGAGGATCAGGGGGACATTCTCCACCCGGTCACCTGACTGTATACATTTGTCCAAACCCAGCTGGACACCTAGAATGTGTCCATTCCATTGCCTATAAATGGTATCTTTAATGCCAAAGCAGATTAAAAAGATTTCTTCTGTTATCATTGTCACCATCGTCATCGTCACCTCCACCATCACCACCAACGCTGTCTGCAGGGACACTTATCTGGTGCTCGGGACGTGGTAGGAGCTGTGTTGGTGCTTCACCTGTGGCAGGTGTGTTGATGATCATCTCCTACCAGCAGGCCCAGGTTCTTTAATTACCCCCAGCCAGTGGCCGAGGGACGCAGGCTTTCAGGGTTTCCAGGCGGGGCCTGAATCACTAGTGGTCCACCTCAAGGGGCCAGTAGGTGACACCTGCACCACTCTGCCCGTCTTTCCGTACGGATGGCAGTTGTATTTGTGCAGGAAAGAGGGCCGGCAGCTCACACAACTGTACGAGGACAAATTTTCCGTCTCATCGTTGCTGCGACTCTCCCCTGACGTGCAGACGCCGACTCCTGGGAGCGGTCACCTGAGCTGTGCTCGACTCAGGATGTCCCTCATCGGAAAAACTGGGTGACACGTTGAAGAAACACAGACAGTCGCTAGGAGCTTCATGACGTCGTGACGACCCGAGGCGGGGCACAAGACTTACCAGAGGTCTCCCTAGGCTCAGGGAAGAGAGGCCAAGTGTTGCCTTTGAAAAGGGCCGGATCAGCGCTTCCTTTGGCCGGCGCCGAAAGGTTCTTCAGGACGTCTGCACAAGGAGATCTGGGTGAAGCAGGAAACTCGAAGTGCCAACGCAGATAATAAATACACAGACAACGTACCCAGGAAAAAACAAGTCGACAGAATGCACCCAACCATGACGCTCTTATTTTTACGAGTTGGGGCTGTGTGTGCCTCGCTCTCCTTTATGCTTTGTGCTTCTCTGGGCTTTCGATGTTTTCTGTCGGAGGCGCGTGTTCCGGGGGGTCAGAGCTCTGAGATCGGGGGCGATGGGAGGTGCTCTTGAAGTGAAGGAACAGAGTGCTGTGGGTGCAGGATTCCTGTCCCAGGTCCAAGGCTCAAGGGGCGGGACAACTCGGGCGCGGGGCCTGGCCTGAGACCGTCCACCAGCCGCGTCTCTGCGGGCCCAGCCCGCAGCACGTCTGATGCGGTTCCCTGGTGTCACCGTGTGTACGGCCACGACGCGCACGGTGTTCTTCGGCAAGGGCTCTCCAGGGGTTGGTGACAAATACGTGGAAAACAAGGTGGTCCCTACAGAAGGAAAGTGCTGGGTCACACCAGGCCTGCAGGTCTTACTGGTCCGTGCCCGCGGGAAGTCCCGGGAGCCGGGACCGTGAGCGCCTCTCGGGGCTGTAGGTCGTTTCCGTTTTCCCTGTTCACGTCCTTCTTCTCCTTCTACCGCTTGACCGGCTCCCAGTCAGTCAGTCACAGGGCACCTGGCATTGACAAAATTCCATCTTTCTTTTCACCTCCTGGTGCTTCCTGCCTTAGGGGCTCACTGGGGCTGTGAGGCCAAGTGCAGGGGACGGAACAGAGCAGCAGGTCAAGTCCTAGAATCCCTGAGCCGCCTGCTCTTAACCTCCATGACCTGGGGCAGCGATGTAACCTCTCCCTGCCTTGGCTTCTTATTAATTAGTCTTTGTCTTTATTATCTTTTAAAACACACGGTTATGCAAGAGGTTGCACATAGGTTATACTTAGGCTGCAAAGCAGAATAACAAACAACCCGTGAACCGAAAACCTGCATCCACCTGAGTGCACCCTGTGTCCTCCGAGGGACTCACGGCCCTGAACCAGTTCATACACCCTTCCTTTAAAAACTCCCGCTCTGGTGTTCGCACCCGAGTGTACGCTGCTTCATCGTTTAGTTTCATGTGCTTTCGGGCTCTGTGAAAATGTGTTGTTGACGCATGGAGCTGTGAGTTATTTGTCTTCATTGCTTCATGTTCCACCGTGAGGGGCGTTTGGGTCAGTGGCTCCGGCGCACCCACCGAGGGGTGGGACTGTGGGGTCGTCCTGAGACGCTTGACCTCACGGAAGGGTGCCAGAGCGTCGGTACCGGCTCATGCCCGCAGGCCAGCACGTAAAAGCATCTGTCTGCATCCTCTTCAGCACTCGGCGTAGTCAGACTTCTAATTGTTGCCAACAGATTATAAACTGATAGCTTAACCAGTGACCTTAGTTTCCATTTTTTGGTTACTTAGGAGATTAGGCCCCTTTTCGTAAATGCACTGGCATTTATGCTTCTGCAAAATGCCCATTTATTTTACCCACTTTTAAATAGGGATTTTTTTTTCTTTTGATTTGATGGAATTCCTTATATATTTTGGGTATTAATTCTTTGTCCTCTGTATGTGTTTCAGACATTATATCCCAGCTTGTGGCTTTTCACTGTTTTCTGGTGACCTTCGATGAACACGTTGTTCATTGTAATAACTTAAAATTTAGTTCTGTTCTGTTTTATTTTATTTTATTTTATTTTACTTTATTTTATGTTCAATGCTTTTTGTGTCTTAATAAATAATTTTTTTACACCAAGATAAAGCATATATGATCTTATATTTTCTTCTAGAAGTTTCTGTTTTCATCCTCACATTTAAGCCTTCAATCTTTGGAGCCGACTTGCGTTGGGGGGTTTGAGGTGGAGCTGCGGTTTCAGTGTCCTCACCTGAGCGGCAGACGGGACCAGCGCCGGTTGCTCGTGGCTTTGCTTCGTGTCCCTTCACCGACCTGCAGAGCAATCTCTGCCGCGCGTCAAGGTCCCATGTCCGCGGGAACCCGTTCGGAGGCCCTGTCTTCTGTTCCAGTGGTTGTTTTTGTTCATCTCTGCACCAATATCATCACATTGTCCTATTTTCTCTAAGGCTTCATCTTAGGATCGATTTCTAACCACTCTCATTTAAGAGTGCCTTGTCTAGGCTTGACCCTTTGCTTTTCCGTAGACACTTGAGAATGAGCTTGCTGATCCCGTGAAAAGCCCAGCTGACATTTCGACTGGGACCATCCCTGCCCTCTCAGGCAAGAGCGCCCCTATCCATGCACGCGGGCCACCTCCGCTGACGCAGGCACCCTCTGAGTGCTTCCCCCGGGGCCGGTAAGCAGAGTTCCACAGGGTTTAGAGCACACCGATCCCACCCGTTTCCGACGAGATGCACGCTGGCTGACTTCCGCTCGGGCGCTGTTCTAAAAATTGTCTTTCTTCTTACGAGTTGACTCCAAGTGTTTGCTGCCGGCATCGAGCCATGCAGCTCCCGTTTGCGCACAGCCAGTGCCTTGCTAAGTGCATCACCATGACGGTGCGTGCGTAGATACCTCTGAAGTTCCCCGTACCCGGTTGCCTTCTTTTCTTTATTTTAAAATAGATAGAAGGATAACGATGCGCCTGCTCACGTGTCCTCAAGCGCTCAGAAATGGGAGCCGTCCCTATTGCTGTCCCGACCGTCGTTTTCAAAGTGACGGCTTCCTCTGTAGACGTCTGGCACGCACCCCATGGAGACTAGAGCAGCAGAGGCGTGCAGGCAGGGAGCCGGCGCGTCGCCTCTTGCCCGGAAGCAGGCAGGGTGCATGTTTGGCGCTCGTGGGGCCAGAGCACGTGGTGCCAGATGTCCTCGTGCGGAGGGACAGAAAAATAGGTGAGTACCGTATTTTTCGGACTATAAGACAGCCCCCCCCCCAATTTTGGGAGGAAAGGGAGGGTGCGTCTTGTAGTCCGAATGTAGCGTACCTGGCTCGCCTTTGGGGGATGGACGGTGGTGGAGCAGGGTCACAGGTTATTAAATATTTGACCACACTTCTTGCTTCAAAAATTTTTTTTCCTATTTTCCTCCTCTGAAGTCTAGGTGCGTCTTATGGTCCAGTACGTCTTATAGTCCTAGAAATACGGTTTCTTGGAAGACCAACTGAAGTAAAAAATAGGATCATATTTTGCATGATTAAAAAAATCACATTTTAATTTCTTTCAGTTTAAAAAAAAGAGAAAATGAAATCGGATAGGATGGCTGAACTTTTTTTATTTGAGAGTTCTTGTGTTTTCAAGTGTCCCTGACCTGCGACGCTATTTCACGTTAGTGTCAGGCTGGTGTTTGCACAACTGCACGGCACACAAGTGCCACCCCCCACTCCCAGCACCGCCCGCAGTCCCCGCGATAGCGTTTGGCTGCGTGCCCCGGGCTGTATTTTAGGTGAGTTTTGTCACCACAAGAGATACTGGTACTCCAAGACCCTACTTAGCTTAAGAAAACAGATCTGAAAAACCACGAAGCAGTGGAGTCACCGTGTCGTTTCCCAGCTGCTCGGCGGAAGTCCTGCTGTGGGTCTGACCCCCGGCTGCGTGCGCTCTCCCGCCTGCCCGGGCCCACTCCCTCCCCTGTCCTGGTTGTGTTTGGTCAGGCTCCCCACTGGCTTGTGTTCCTCAGGAATCAGATAGAAGTGCGGGAGGTTTATGGGCGGTCACGTCCGCAAAGGGTAAGGGTAGTGGGAGTCGTCCGTCTCCGGGGCAGACCAGGCAAGACCGCTGTCCCCCAGAGGATGAGGGCCTCCAGGGCAAATGCCGCCCCTCCCAGGAGTCCCACGTTGGGCAGAAGTGGCCAGACCCTGTGTCACCACCCTGCTCAGTCATCGTCCGTGGCCACCCCAAGAAGAGCGTGACTTGGAAACAGAGAGAACGGACATCTGGGGAGCGTTGGCGGGGCCCTCGCAGCTGCGCCGTGGGAGGCTGGGGGAGGCTGCGGCGTCACCGGCGGGGTTTGCCGTGTTCAGCAACGTCACTGCGTGACCCTCTGGTGCTTCATCCTTCTCAGGGCTGCACGTCTCTGCGCCTCTGGCCGCCGGCCCTCTGCCCGCACCCTGCCTACGCCAACGATCTTTATTTTGGCACATCTTCTGCCTGCCTGGATTTCTCATCCAATATTTCGTCCAGGAAGGATTCCTGGGCTCCTGTGTCCTGAATTCTTTTGTGTGTGAGAGTGTCTGCCTCTTGCTTTCTTCTCAAAGGGCCGCCTGGCCATGCCGGACCCTTTCCCCTCTGGCTGGCTTCAGACATGGCCCCGTTGTCGCCGCTCCCTGTACCGTCGGTTCCGTGAAGTCGGAATGTAATGGGCTTTCTCCTCTGGCAGGTGATTTGCCTGTTTCTTGGCTGTGTGTTTGGAGAACTGGTTCTGTAACACTGCTGTTTAATAACAAACGGGGCTAGATCATGATCTTTTTGGATTACACTTTCCTGGTATATGTGGGCTCGTTCATCCACGTTTTCCTTCATTTCAGGGAAAATGTCTTGTGTGATGTCTTGGAATACTTTCTTCTGCTTTAGGGGCAAGTTCTTCTCTTTGACTTGAATATGCGGTTTGCCCTCCATATTCATTATCTTCTCTTAATTTGCCCTCACCTCTTTTCTCCTTCTGCATTGTCTGTGATTCCCTCAGTTCTTAACTTCATGTCATTGATTTATTTTTACTTTTGTATTTATTTATTTTTAGAGAGAGGGGACGGGAGGGAGAGAGAGAAGGAGAGAAACATCGATGTCAGAGAGAAACATCAATTGGTTGCCTAACTGGGTGCTGGCCCACAACCCAGGCATGTGCCCTGACCAGGAATCGAACCAGCGACCTTTCAGTTCTCAGGGCCCACCCACAGAGCCACACCAGCCAGGGCCAAGCCATTAATTTGATTTTCAGCAGTGTTTGTTCTCTCCTTGGCTGTAACTTACTTGTTCAGCGGGGAGGTTGAGACCCAGTGGGCAGGAGGCTGGGGGAGGGGCAGGTACGGGGGAGAGGCTGGAGCAGGTGAGCCGGGCTGGGAGAGGTGTGCCCAGGGAGGGAGGCGGGGAGGGAGGAGCGGGGTGCAGAGGTGTGAAAAGCAGGGAATACGAAAAATGCTTTAGAAGCACAAAAATAGTGGACACGGAAGGTTTGATCCCTGTCACTGGAAGGAGCTGAAAGCGCAGGCCGCGTGTGTGAGGCCACAGGCCACTGTCTCGGGGCCCCGTGCGTACTGCTCACGAGAGGCCATCTGGGCCATCCAGGGGGCGTCTCTGCTGCCCCCCAACCAGCTCGGCTTCTGCAGACAAGCCTGGCAGTAGAGTCGGGTCCCCCCTGCAGCCCAGGTGGGCCAGCTGTGCCCGGGGCCGGAGGGGCATCGGACCCTGTGCCGCAGGCCATGCAGCGTGGGAAGGGGCAGCCCTGCGCAGGCCCCCGAGCCCCTTTGGGCTGGGGTGTCAGGCCTTGAGGCTGCTTGGGTCTCACAAACCTGGACCTCATCGTGAGCCAAGGTGGGGGTTACCACTAAGGGCTGGAGGCGCGGGTGGTTCACTGCGTTCTCACCCAGCCAGGGAGGCAGGTGGTTGTTTCCATGTTAAAGGTTTTTGGTTTTGATTCCAAAAGCCAAGGGGATGCGCTAGAGGCCTCTCAAGCTCAGAGGCGGATTGGCTGGGGGTCCGGCCCACCTGGGCCGCCCTTCTCCCTGGCCTGCTGCTGCTCACCCCGCCGTTTACTGGACATGCCAGGAGTTTTCCCCAGCTGGTATATATTTTTTCATCTTTCTCAGTTGTTATTTTGCATCAGGAGAAAAATGAAAAGAATTTAATTCACTACGAAGTGCTGAGAAAGAAAAATGCAATGAAGGGGACACCGCCAAGGAGTGGCGTGAAACGGAAAGGCGGAGCCGCCCGGGGCCCCCCCGCCGGCAGCTGCCAGCCCGCCGCTCTGCCCTGGGGGAGCCCCCGCGCGTCTGTTCCTGGACCTTCTTGGCCGCCTCGTGGGCTCTTTGGCCAGCTGGCCACGCGGCGAGCGCTCGCAGGCGACGCCCATTGTGAGCAAACGCGAAGTTGCCCGGCCGACCGAGAGCAGTGCCCGCTTGCTGCCCCGCCCCTCCCCCCGCCCCGGCCATGAAGATGAGGTTGGCTCCAGCCCCCTTCGAATCTTTAGTTATTGTTGCTTTTAAAACTGTAGGTTCGCGCATTTTCTGCACAGTTCATACACATCATGAATTAAATTATGCAAGCAATATATTTTCGCGTACCCAGGACTAAAAAGTGTAGTCTGCCCCTCTCTCTAGGTTTTGGACATTATGGTAAAACACGCAAACACAGAGCTGCCACTGCAACCACGTTGGAGCACACCGTCCAGCGGCACCGGGTGCCGCCATCAGCCGCCACCGGCCGTCTCCAGAACTTGTCCCTCTTCCGCCACGGAAACTCTGTCCCCATCACACATCGGCTCCCCGTGGCCCCTCTTTTCTCTGGGCTCCCCCCTCAACACCAGCAGCTCTTGGGGGAGTGGCTTGCTAAACAGGCTGGGGTAACCCACCCCGTTGAGGACCACCTTACCTAAACACCCCAAGGGGCCCGCCAGGTGTTGTGCCTTTTTCCTGGTTCCTCGGGACCTCACACAGGAGGGACTGCACAGTATTTGTCCCTCAGTGCAGCCCCTGCCGCGGGAGACAGGCACCGAACTCAGATGCCCAGTGTCTCAGCCGCGGTGAGGGGTCAAAGGCCGGTAGGTCAGCTCCAAAGAGCCTCTGCATCCCCACCGCCGGCGGTAGTCTTGACGTGAGCAGGGCTGAGACCTCAGTGACCAGCTGCTCTTTGGGAAGTCCCTGACTCCCAGAGAGACACGCGGCTGCTGGGATGTGTCGCTGGCGGCACCTCTGTCCCCTGTGACTCAGCGCCTAGGCACCGCCGGAGCACGGCGCTCTCAGACCTGGGGAGGACAGGCCGCTGTTGTCCTGGAGTCCGGGCCCTCCCTCCCAGCGACTTCAGACACGGGGGCGCGGACCGGGCTCCTCAAGCTCTCAGCACGCAGGCCTGTTTTTGCAGGAAGTCTCCTTGTTTATTCCACGTTTACCGTTTCTCCTGGCAAAGAGTCTCCCCAGCCATGGCCAGAGCCATTCTGGGACAGCTGACCCCTGGGCTCTGCCGACACAGCTGAGGAGCCTGGATGCAGCCCTGCGCTCCGAGGAGCGATGGTCCTGGCCAGACATGAAAGGAGAGGTTCTAACAGCCCGCTTTCTCCAGGCAGCTTGTCCCCGGTAAGCGGGAATCCAGCACGGATCCCCACGGCAAGGCCTTCCTTCTCACCCTGCCCCACCCACCGCCCCATCCTGAAGGAGCTGGACAGGGGCCGGGGGAGGCCCAGGAGACTCGGGTTTGTGCGGAGTACCCCGAGCGCTGGGCCGCACCCTGTGTGCCATTTACGCCCCACTCCCCAGAGGCGGCAGCGGGGGCCGAGCGAGGGGGCGCCGCCCGCCTGAGGCGGCCTGGCGGGTCCCCCTCCCGCGGGCCGTGCCCGGGTCCCTCCTGTGTGCTGTTTGTGGGCAGGGGCGGAGGGACTGGGCTCTGCCTGCACCCGGTGCTCTTGCAGCCGCAGGGGGGTTGTGCAACCCCGGACGTGCGGCGTGGTGTGTGGGACGTTGAACACACGTGTGGGCCTCCGCGGGGGTCAGGCCAGGTTAAGCCCGGGCCTGAGAGTCCGATGGGATCCTCGGCCAGCAGCACCCCCTCACCCTCATGTGAACCGAGCGGGAAGTGCCCGGGAGGCCGCCAAGGCCCGGGCTGATTTATGGAGGGTGGGGCCTCCCCATCCCTCCGATACAGCGCTTCACGTCCTGCTCACAGCGCTGCTGGTCCCCGGGGGGGTGGGGGGGGGGCGGACAGGCCGGCCTGCTGCTGCCGGGCTGAAACCACACCCATTCGGAGCTTTCGTGACCTTTTCGTGGGGACTGTGGGTAGATGATTTATGGCCGTCTCTTTCCGTGGCAGCAGGGCCCATGCGTCTGGAGAAGACATGAGATCGAACAGATGGCAAGAGGGGCCCCAAGGAGACCCTCCCAGGTTCTGCTCACCAGAGCCGGAGCCAGGGCAGCGGCCGAACCGATGTGCTTTCTGCAATTTTCCAAAACACCGTGTTAGGAGGGATGAACTTTGGAACAGCCGGGCCTCATGAGCAAGGCCGCGAGGCCGCCCTGAAATGCCGGTGGTTCAGGGGGCCGGGTGGTTTGGCACGCCTGCGGGCCACACCGAAACGCGCCCTGGCCTTCCCTTTCCGAACCGTGACTCAGGGGGAGCCTGGAAACTACGCTGAGATAACCAGAAAGCACCGGCCTGCCACGCATGCAAACAAAGCCGTTTCAAAGGGAAGACTGCCCCGGCCCTGGGGTCAGCAGCAAGCCCCACTGGGGGCGGAGCCCGGCTGCACGGAGGTGGCAGGTGGGCCTCAGGAATTCCTTCTGTGCGCAGTGACACTGAGGTCTCCAGGTCTGACTGTTGCCAAACAGTGCGGTGAACCTGATGGCGACATGCACAGATACGCGCTCCCAGGCCAGCCCCTGGGGTGCGGTGGGAAGGTGGTCCTGCCTCACGGGGGCAGCCCGGGGAGCGGGGGAGGGGCAGCCCTGCCAGGGAGGCCAGCACAGCTGCCATGGAGGAGGGAGAAGGGCGGTGGCACAGTGGCAGCGGAGGCGGGGATGGGCATGCGGGCAGAAGGAGCCGTATGTGCACAGCATGGACGCAGAGTGGTGGTCCAGGTAACCCGTCTGGGTGGCCCTGCCATGCAGGGTCCGTGTCAGGAGCGGTGGGGAGGAGGGGCCAGGCCACCACCCCGAAGACCCAGGCTGTGTCCCCAGGGCTACCGAGGAGCCCGTGGGTTTCAAGAAGAGAAAATGCTGTGACCCATTCAACGGGCATGCTGGGGGGTGGGGGGGTGCGTTGGTATTGACCTTCAGCTGCGCTCCTGGCCCCGGAAGGCTCCGTGACCAGGACTCCGAGCAAGCACTGAGAACTGCTGCTCTGGCAGTGGCCCGGGGCGGGTCTGGGAGCTGGGAAGAAGACAGGCCTCGCAGCCATTCAGACGTTCGGGCCCTTGGAGCCGTCGGGAGGTGCAGGGTGCCCTGCTGGTGGGCACACACTTCATCCGAAGGCCGGGGCCGCTGTGTGAAAATGCGCTGTCAGTGCCCAGCGGGTTTCAGGAGTGAGTCCCGGGTGGAGAGCGGCCTCCGGGGGACACAGGCCCAGACGGGCTTGCTGGAGATGAGACTCGGTGCAAAAGCAGCCCGCAGACAATATGGGCGCACCTCGTGCGGGTTGCCGGGTGGCCAGTGCCGTCTACCGCATGGGGGTGGGGGGGTTCTGGAGCAGGGAGCATCGCCGCCGTGCCCCTGTGCCAGCAACTCATGGCACGAGAGCGGCACTTTGAGGTGTCAGGGACCACTTGGTGGTTGCTGTCTTCTCGGAACAGCGAGGTGTCGGGATTCACATGCTCCCTCTCATCCCACCAGAGCTCCGGAGGAGGGCCCAGGCCACCCACCTGATGGGGTGGCACGAGGCGTCCAGGACCAGAAGCCTGGGTGACTCAGGAGCTGCAAGGCTGGGGCCAGTCTGGTCCTTCCATTTTAGAGAAAGGACTGCTGTGACAAAAGCCACGTCATAGTTGGTGGCCTTAACTTGGCTTTTGGGGTGCGGGATTTCCAGGAGTATCATCTTCAGGTGGGCGGTGGGCCGTGGGAGTGGGGGGCAACCTTGGGCCTGGCCAGGTGTCGGGACCGCGTTTTCCTTCCCGGCCACCATTAGAAGAACTTTCATCTCTGAGCCCCACAGAACGGAGCCGCACCGTCAGCCAAGGGCAGCCGGCCGACAGCTCCGGGCGGTGTTGGCGGGAGGGTCCCGTGGTGGCTGCGCACCTTTATGCTTCCTGGGCACCGCGAACTTTTCCGAGACTGGCTGCTTTTTTTAACCTGCGGCGCCGAGGGTCGTCTGCTCTCACCTCCGCTTCGTGGCCCGGGGCAGCAAACGGCAGATTCAGTGTCTGTCCCTGTCAGCTCCAGAGACCCAGCCACCAGGCTGAGCTGGCCGTTCCCTGGCCCCACCCTGAGCGACTTCTGACCTCACTCCACCTCTTTGGTGAGGTTGATTAATTACCGAGCTCCAGAGGGCTCTGAGCCAAGAAGTTCAAAGCATCTCCCAACGTGTGCCCATTAATCCCATTAGCACCCTGGGGAGACTGGAAGGCACCCCCTCGGTCACAGTCCTGGGACTCCCACCTACTCGGGCTGCTTGGCCGGTCGGATGGGAGCTGGGCAAACCGGAGTGGAGAGGGCTCCCGTATCCTCGCTGAGTCAACGGCAGGCCTGGAACAGCAGCTGAGTTTCCTGACTCAGGCCTAGGGCCGCGTTGCCAGCACCGGCTCGGCTCCTCACAAAACAGCCATTGTCCGCGTCTGCAGAGAGGCACCCATCCCCCGGTGTCTCGGGCCAGCACTGCGAGGCCCTTCGCACTGGGCTCTGGACACAGGCGTTTGAGGGTCCGGGCGGCAGACTTCAGCCCCTCTCAGCCTCTCCCCTGCCAAAGGGTCAGGCCTGGGAGCCGAGGTCCCAGGACACCTGTGCGGAGTGCCACAGCTGTGCGATCTGCGGCCACCTACGGGGCAGGCCTCTCCCCTGGGCGCTCGGGAGAGGTCCCACGAGCCGGGCAGCTGGGTGAGGAAGAAACAGCGTGTTCTTTCTCCAGCCGCTCTCAAGATTCCACATTGTTTTTAATTTTCAGCCTAATTTTAGTCCAAGTTCTTGGTGAAGCTGGAGAAGAGTCTTAAACCACCCCCCCCCCTTTTTTTTTTTGTAAACAGATGTTTCTTTTTCCTGCTTCTTACGGGGCTGCGCCACTGAGCTGTCCACTGAAACTGAATAAATCTTTGTTTTACGGCTTCTTTGGTCCTTTACAACTAAAGGCCTCAGGAAGGAATCAGATCTTTTAATCCTTCTGGTTGTAGCCTCGAATGACCCCGCCGATGCACCATTAGCTCAAAGCGCTGGGGCATTTCTGTGGCCGCCCTGAGAGCACATTACCCGAGTCCAGGACCCCGATCCTGGGAGGGTGACTCACGTCCGGATGGGACAGCCAGGCGTAGGGCCCCGTGAAGAATTAAAAATTGAAAACACTTTTTTTTTTCTTTTTTTGCGCAAACAGCAGGGCTCGTGTGATGAAGAGCGTCCGAGCGGTGACGGAGGCGGTGGTGACCTAGCGCCCAGCCGGGTGCCCGCAGGAAGCCGAGCCCTGAGTGGGAGCAGGTGCAGGATGGGTGCTCGGAGCGGCCCGTTGAGGGTCCAGGCAGTGTGTTGGGGTCCCGGTGGCCCAGCGGTGGGTGAAAGGGAGGTGTGGGGAAACGCTGCGTGGCTCCCGTGGCTCCCGGAGGGCGGGCTTGTTTTCTGCAGGGAGCCTGGCAGAGGACAGCCTCGTGAAGTCCGAGGGAGCGATGGGGCCGTGGGCCGCTGGGCGCACCCCAAGTGTTGGGGAGCGCGGGGGAGTGACCCGGGCCTGCTTTTTGGACAGGTTTTCATCCTCGAGAAGAACACGCTCTTGCTCAATCTCTGTAACGTTGGGTTTTAGGCTCTGGTGGCACATCTGACCCCAGGGCTGGCCTTGGGGGTGTCCTGAACAGGGCGGTGCCCCTGCGCCTCTGCCTCTGCCCCCGGGGGTGCCTGCACGGCCCCACCCCACCTACCCTGGTGGTCCGGCCCTTCTCTCCGAGACCCTGCAGCCCAGGTCAGCCGACTGGTGTGCCTGCCCTGCCACCCGGCCCCTCTCACCCCTCACGGTCCACTCCTTCCCCTCCTCCCCCATCTAAGAGGTTGTCGGCCTCTGTCAGTTCTTCCTCCGTGACACCCCGTCCCAGTCTCCATCACCCGGACCATGTTGGTGGCCTCCCTCGCCAATGGCCACACTGCCTCGGACCTTGCGCAACTCCGCCTGCGTTGGGCTCCGGCTGCGGCCCTCCATGCTCTTCAGTGGCCCCCTGTGACCAAGGGCGTGACGTCCCGGCACTTTTACTTACTGTCTTCACCGTGCACCTCAGCTCATCTTCCTGGACAAGAACCCCATTCCAACGCCCTGGACTCCGGCCGCAGCGGGCAGAGGCTCAGACCCCTCCCGGGCTTTGCTCACGGCCTCTGGGAGGAGCCCCTCTTGACTGCGTTGCGTGCCCAGAGGCCTCCGCGCTGAGAGGAGCAGGCTCTGCACACGGGTCAAAGAAAGGGAGTGAGAAGCCTTTTCGTTCCGAAGCAAAGAGAACTAGAATTGCAACAAAACCCATGGAAGATACTTGGATGGGCCCCCCCTAACGCAGCCGTCTCGGTGTCAGGGACACTTTGACAGCTGTGAAATGCAAGCGGCTACCTTGCAGCTCCGTCATTCTCCTACGTGATGAGGTCTCCTGACCTCATGCCCCGGCCCTGCCCTTTCCAAGCCCGCCCTGGAGGCGAGGACTTTGGTGGGTGAGGTGGGAGTCGGGCACCACCTGGGAAATGAACCACAGAAAACGGGGCCTCGAGGTCTTTAACGCTGTGGGTTGCAGGAGGCCCGTGGGAGTCGGGGAATAGCTACAACTTCTCAGCATCTCTTCCCGTCAGCCATCGGGCTGTTTCCTCAACTGATAGAACCTGGGGGTGGGGGAGCGCGGAGCTTGGGACTTGCTCTGATCCGTGGAATGCGGGGGAGGGGGGTGGAAGGGGTGTGGCTTCAGGCTGGCGGCCTGGGGGCATGAGAGACCCCAGGGAACAGACACCAACCCTCCTAGCTGAGGCTGTGCAGCCAACAGCCAAGTATGAGGCCCTCTGAGACCCTCGGGCCACCAGCTGACCTGCTCGCCAATCACACACATGTCAGCAAGCCCAGCGGACCCGCAGGGTCGTGAGCTCAACGGAGTGGGCGCTGTTCAAGCCAGCGGATGTTGAGGTGTGGTGCGCGGCAAAGCCCGGGATGCAGGGCCGCTGGCCACGCACGGCCCAGGGTGCACTCGCATCTGCACTGCGGATGGTCTGGCCTCTCCTGTGGTGTTGCAGGGGTTTGGCACATTGATTTCCAGTTAAGATCTAGAATCTTCATAATGGAGCTTATTCTGGTTTCCACGTTAAAATCAGAGGATGGACTCTTGTACATTTTTTTTTTCCGATGGTAAAGTACAAAGAACATAAAATTTATCATTAAAATGTATGATTCGCCCTGGCTGGTATGGCTCAGTAGCTTGAGGGCAGGCCTGCGAACCAAAGGGTCACTGGTTCGATTCCCAGTCAGGGCACATGCCTGGGTTGTGGGCCAGGTCCCCAGTAGGGGGCGCATGAGAGAAGCAACCACACACTGATGTTTCTCTCCCTCTCTTTCTCCCTCCCTTCCCCTCTCTCTAAAAATAAACAAACACAATCTTTTAAAAAAAAAATTGTATGAGGCAGAGGCATTAAGTACAACCACCACTTAGTTCCAGAACGTTTCATTGTCCCCAGCGGAGGCTCTGGGCTCATTAAGCACTCACCACACACTCCTTGCCGCTCCCCTCTCTCGCAGCCCCAGGCAGCTACGGGTCTGCTCTCCCCGTCTGCCGGCGCGCCCGGACAGTTCCCACAGACAGAATCACACAACCTGTGCTCCTTCGTCAGCGGCTTCTTTTACTTAACACGACGTTTTCAAGGTTCGCCCGTGTCGCAGCACGAACCGACACTTGATTCCTTCTTGTGGCTGCAGGAACCCCTGTCCCTGCCCAGGCTGCTTGGCTCTGGCCCCTTTTTTGGGTCGTGTGTATAGTAAGAGGCGTGCGGGGGAACCAGCCCGGGTGTTTGCCTCGGCTGCTCCTGGCGGTGGCTTGGTAAGCTTGGAGCTGCCCTTCTCCGCGTTTGCCAGGTGAGGGACCCCAGACGAAGGGATGAGCTGCTCCACCACAGTCGCTGCTGGCGGAAGGCAGCTCCCACATTCTGCGAGTTTTGTTCTCGCGCCGACCGGGCCACCCCGGGGTGAGGCGTGGGGTCGCGCGCGGAGCATGTCGGGCGGCAGGCTGTGCACGTGCCAAGTGCCACCTGGCCCAGGCAGCAGCGGTCCCCTGAACTCCCAGGAGCACGATGGTGTTATTTCAAGATGTTTAGTATTTTTTCAGACTCCAAAAAATAATCCCAACTTGAAACAGTTGGAGCAAATCAAATGTAAAGAAAATGAGAGCTCCTGATAAGCAGAGAAAAGAAGGTGAAGATGGAATCGGAAAACGAAAGACATAGAAATGGAGGGTGGGGTGGGGGCCCAGGAGCTCTGCTGCGGGTGTCACTCGATCAAAGAACGGCGATTTTGGTAAGCTGGCAAGACCATGTTGGCATCAGTGCGTCCCAAACTCCCCCGCGCGAAAGCAGCCTTGGAGGGCGTGCAGGGTTGCAATGAACATGTCTGATGGCCCCCCACCAGGGAAAGGAAGGTGACAGCAGTGGGGGCTGTCCCCCTGCCTCAGTGGGGCTCAATGGGAGGAAAATGGAGCCGATGGTGTTTTCCGGTTCCTGCGCTCCAGGCTCCTTGCTCAGGGCCTCTGTAGGTGACATCCCACGAAATCCCCCGAGTTCCCTGAGGCGGTGCTTCCAACAGCGGTGCAGGCTGAGGCTCGGCGTCAGGAAACGCCCCCCCCCAAGCACCCCGATGTCACAGAAGCTGGCGTGCACCCGCTGTCCTGGCCCTCCGATCCGTGCTGTTTCTGCATCTTCACAGCGTCCTCCTCAGAGGGACTGACAATGCCCCTCACAGCCCCCGCTTGCCTGGGCGCGAGGCTACGTACCGGTGGGGCCTCATCGCTCACGAGAAGTCAAAACACAGCGCAAAGATCACGTCCCGCTCACGGCGTCCCCATGACATTAGCTTGTCTTGATGTTCCCTGAACATCAGCGTGTGGTTGTTGCTGTCGTATTTCAGGGGTTTGAGACGATGTCCCCTCTTCCGTGAAATGACTTCCCAGACAAGCCTTGCTCTCTGATTGCTACTGCTTCATTCACACACGCACTCGCTGGATCAAGAGCAGAGAAAGAAAGCAGGAGCTGGCGGCAAGGGTGCACCGTCGCGCATCGGGGAGCGGGCTGCCCGGTTCTTACGGTCCCCGGAGCACAGTTCCCAGCTCCCACGGCAGACAGGTGACCGCTGGCTCCAGGGACGGTCACAGGAGCACGCTTTCCTGGTCCTTTCTCCTTCGGCACTGAGGTTTCTCCCCGGAGCCGCTGGCCAGGAAGGCTGGTGTGTACCCAGGCCAGCCAGGTCCTGGTTCTACCGACATCAGCAAACCTGACGGCCATTTAGCTGAAGGGCACATTCGTGGAAGTAGGGGGCGGTGGCTAAACTCTTGCTCCACGTCACAAGAAATAGCCAGAGTTCTCTGCGAAGACAAAGCAGTGCACAGAGCACCAAGGACTGGGAGGGTCTTAGGGACGGAAGTGGGGAAAGGCCCTTTCTGTGTGGGTGGTGAGAGGTACAGAAGGAAGAAGGCCCAGGAGGTGCCCCCACCAGGGCGCACGGCTGCGTTTAGCCACCAGTGAGCTGATCCAATGTGGACCCGCTGGGTTTCCTTGAAGAGAGACGATGTCCATGCACATTTTAATGTTTCCCTCGTAAATAAAAATACAATGTCATGGAGCAGATAGACTTTATGACCAAACACATCGCCTTAAATTGAAAAAGAAAATATAGAACAATTGCCTCCGTAAAACAAGAGCTCGAAGCATGGAAGGACGCAGGGACGAAATGGCGGGAGAGAAGGAAGGGAGACCGGTGTTTGCAGAAGGCGGAAGACGTGGCACAAACAGTACCACCGTTTGCGGATGGAAAGGACGTACTGAACGCAGGAAAGACTCAAAGAGCGGACGCCGCCAGAGACAGAGCGAGGTGCATGGCGGACAGACAGGGTAGAGAAGGACATGACCAAAATAAAACAGAGCTGCGCAAGGTGTGTAAAAGGAGTCAGGTGTGGGGAGGTAGTAAAACGGATCCCAAATGTTTGCACTCGATGAGTCTTAAGAATAAAGAACTATGATCATGAAAGAAAAAATATTAAAAGTCAAAATTATAATTGAAGAAACATTTCTGGAAATGAAAAGGTTTGAATCTACAGAGTGAAAGAGAACCGTGCGTCCTAAGGGAAATAAATGCACGCAAGGGCCAACCTTAAAGCATTGCTGATTAAAGTTTCTAAATTTCAAAGATAAAAAGGGAATTAAGGAAAAGCAATCAGGTTCCCCATCAGGGGAAGACCACCAACCTGGCTTCAGGCTTCTCCGCAGCCAGGGGACGGAGGAGCCACGTCTGTGACGTAGCCAAGAAGACCTTTTACGCCTGAGCAAACTGTCAGCCCGAAGGTGGCAGGCAGGGGTGAGTGAGCGTGTAAGACCTCGGGAAGTGGGGTTGGTTGAGCCTGTCTTGAAGGAGCTCCTGGAGGGGCAGCTTTAGCCAACCAAGGGGTGAAAGAAAGAACAGGCTCCGAGTGTCGAATGTATCTCACTTTCCAGTTAGGTCGTGGAAAGTGACGAAACTATTCCATTAGAGAGGGAAGGGGAACAGTGAGGGGGAGGGAGGAGTCTGCCTGCTCACTGCCCTCCAGGGGTGTGGAGAGATGGTTCCAGAACACGGGGATCACCTCCTGGTCAGGGCCTGTGAGGTTCATCGCTGGGACTAGGAAGGAAGGGGGAGCGCGTGGGTGCAGATGTGGGCACGTTAGGTCGGCGAGAGGAGAGAGGTTTGGGGATCCCTTCTGGTTGCCTGATGAGGTGTCGGTGGAGTGGGGAGGGCGGGAGGGGTCCTGGGGACTCGAGCGGAAAGGATGAGACCTGAAGCAGTCATTTTGGGTGGCGGCCTCTTATTTACTGTTTGACCCATCCACTGAGTGATTTCCAAAGTTGTCTCTTTCCTCCCTAGAAGTTCCCCTCGGCCCATTTTAAGATCTGCACGATCCTGCCTCATCCAGGCGCCGTCTGCGTGTCTTCGGGGGTTTGCCTGTGTTCCCCTGAAACACGTTCTGTGCACCAAACCTATACCCTGTTCCTGCCAATTCCGGTGTCCGGGCCACCTGCCCTCTGCTTGCTGGTGTTTATAAACCGGAACCTGCTTGTTGTTGGATCGGGGCAATTCTGGTGGCCCAGGCCAGGGAGCGTCTTCCTCTAAGAGGACTTAGAGGAAGTGGCCGGTGCAGGGGAGGGGCTGGGCTTTGGGCGGGGCTCAGCGTCCGGAGGCCGGCCTGCTGGTGGCACCTGTCCTCCTGCCCCCTTGTGCCGTGAGCTGCAGGCCCGTTCTGGTCCCACCTCATCGTAGTCCCTTTCTATTGCTGTGTGTGTGTGTGTGTGTGTGTGTGCGCGTGTGTGTGTGTGGAAGGGGTGGGGGTAGGCGTTGGCCCTTAGAGATTTTCCTCCCTGGGAGTCCAGCATGGCATCAAAATGTGTTTTTCTGCTTTTTTACTTCTGTTGACCCAGCATCTGGTTGCTTCCCAGCGTTTCCCAGTGTCGCGAAGTGAAAGGAAGCTTAGTGTGTACTTTACACCCTCTGACACTCCTACCACCAAGGTAAATAAACAGAACGTGCTTTTGAAAAAGGCAGGTTATGGCCGTTGTCCCCTTTGGTCAATGACCAGGGTGCCGAGCCCTGCTTCCGGGGCCCTGCGTGCGCGGCCCCTCTCCACCAGCCCATGGCGCCGTGGACCCACCGGCCGCCGCGCCTGTGGTCTGCGCCTTCGCTAGCACGGGCACCCCCTCCTCCAGCGGCCCGTCTGCTCCGGCCTTGACGACGCAGCCCGCTTCTTTCAGCCTTGGCCGAGCTCACTCCTCTGGAAGCATTCCGGACGGAGCCTCTTTCATCTGCCCCTCCTGCCCCCGGGAGTGGCTCCCCTCTCTCTGCCCCTCCTGGAGGCCCAGTGGGGCCTCCTCCGCTTTCTCCTCCACCGAGCGCAGCACCCAGCAAAGGGCCAACGTGTGTCTTTTCGTTGGGCTGAATGAGCTGAGGGGTATGCGGTGGCCACCGGCGCCTTCAATTTTGTGTGTCTCAGACGACTGCTTACAAGGGGCAAGGCCGCATCAGAGAGGCGTGGGTTCTGGGACTTGCCTGGCCCGGCGAGCCCGAGTTCCTGGCATGCAGGAGGGCGTTGGCAGGTGGAGAAGCCAGATTCCCACGAGGGCTCCTCTGGCGATGCTGGTGGGGGGGCTGATGGGAATGTGGGGGAGAGAAAGGCATGCTCGTTCAGGAATGAGCTGTGGTTCCTGGGGGTGGCTCCGACCGGGCTGCTCTCGGCCTTTCTGGAACCCGCCGAGGGGCCGTCCGGAAGGGCAGACACCACATGAGTCATCCCAGTTCTGGTCAGAAGCTGGAGGCCGCTGACACGAACTTTCACCTCCTTTTTTGGCATCTGGGAGAACAAACAAGGGATTGTTACACTCGCGTTGGCCTCTCCTGGGGTCCTCCCTGGGGTGACAGCGGTCACTGAGCCAGCCTTTCCTGCTGCTTCTCCTGGGGCCCCCGACGATGCCCCGGACCGCCTGACAAGGCCCCGTCTTGGAGCCAGGTGCGCTCCTGAGTGGGAAGCAGAGAGCCACCGCACGGTTCCCTTGGAGACACGGGTGGGTCTCTTGTCTGGTCCCATTTCCGGACCGCAGGTGGGGCAGCATTTGGAGCAGGTCCAGGTCACACCTGCTGGCTCCTGGTCCTTTAACTTTGGCTGTTCCTGCCTCTTCAGAAGGAAGCTTTGTTTCCTCTCTTCTCTGAGACCTATTTCGAGGTCCACGCCTGTCCTTATTCACCAAGCACACGCTTGGGGCTAGGCATCGTGCTGGGAACCGAGGCTGTCGGGCCAGGTTGCCCGCCGTGTCCCTGGAGTGACCCACAGGTGAGGGGGCTGAGGCTGGGCGGACAGTAAGTGCCCGTCAGGGAGCAGGGGGTGTCCCAGACCCTGCCCTGGGTCCGAGGAAGATGTCCAAACTGAGAGGGGCGAGCTGGGCCGATGTGCGCAGCCAGGTTGGAAAGAGCAGCAGCTCACTCCACCCCGAGTCCTAGGGGCAGGCAGACCGGGTCTCCGGGGACCCACGTGGGCCAGCTGGCCGCAGGCACAGCCTCCGACACCCTGGCTTCCTGCCCAGGGACTCTCCCTCAACCTTCCAAATGGGCGTAGCGTCACCGAGTCGACGGAGACACAGACGAACGTCATTTTTAAGTTGTGTTTCGCAGCTTTATTGAGACATTAACTGAGCTACGATAAACCGTACATAGTTAAAGTGTGCAGTCGGGTGGATTTTAACTTACGTCCAGGAAACCGTCCCCATGATCACGTGATGAGCAAACACATCGCCCCCACTCCCAAAAGTTTCCTTTGTGGTGCACCCCTCCCCCCACCCTGTCCTCGGGTGACCGCTGGTCCCCTCCCTGCCATGACGCATGCACTTGCATTTTTCAGGTTTTTATGTGAATGGAGTCATGAAGTACGTGCTTTCCTTCTGACTGCTTTCACATGGCAGAATTATTCTGAGCTTCACCCAGGTCGCTGTGCATGTGGCTAGTCCGTCCCTTTTCGTGGCCAAGCCGTATTCCGTCGTGCGGCCAGACCACCATCTGTTCATCCGGTCACCTGCTGATGGGCATTTGGGTGGTTTCCAGATCTTCACCATCACAAATAAAGGTGCTGCGAACGCTTGCGTCCACGTGTTTAAATGGACATGTGCTTTCAATCCTGTTGGGTAAACGCCTAGGAGTGGAATGGCTGTATCCTGAGGCAGGTGTATGTTTCACTCTTTCAGAAACCGTCAAACCGCTTTGCAAGGCAGCTCATTCACGTCACAACCCCACCCGCGGTGAGCGAGAGTTTCAGACGCTCTACATCCTTCCCTCGCTTGGTACAGTCATTCTCTCTAGTTTAGCCATTCCAGCCGGCATGTTGCGGGATCTCATGGTGGTTTTATTTTGCAGGCTGTGGCAGCCAATAACGTTGAGCATCTTTTCCCGTGCTTACCTGCCATCGGTCCATCTTCTTTGATGAAGTGCATAATCAACCCTTCCGCTCGTTTGGATTGGCTTGCTCACCTTCCTGTTGAACTAGAAGACATTCTTCCACGTTCTAGATTCGCGTCCACTGTCGGAACTCTGCTTTCTCGGGGTTTCCTCCAGTCTGTGGCACAGCTTTCCTCTCCACGGTGCTTCCTGTTGAAGAGTAAACATTTTGTTTGCCTGTAGTCCAATTTTTTTATTTTCTCTTTTACATTTCATACTTTGCATAGTATCTAAGAAATCCTTGCCAAATGCAAGGTCACTGGGATCTCCTCTTAGAGTTCCTTAAAGGAGTTTTACAGTTTTAGCTCTTACTTTGAGGGCTATGATGCGTTTTGAGTCATTTTTTCAGGTGGTAGGAAGTGTCGAAGTTTGTTTATTTATTTTTACTTTGTATAACTTACATCATTTTTCAGTATCATTGATAAAGAAAATGGTCTTTTCTCCACTCGCTGACCCCGGAACTTTTGTTGGAAGCCTGCTGGGCACGCCTGCCCAGATCCATTCATCCTGCAGGGCCTGGACCGGTACGTCCAGATGTGTGTTAGCAGAATACTACCTTGGTCGCCGTACTTGTGTAAGACATCATGAAATTTGCTAATTTAGTTTAAGTCTTCTGACTTTGTTCCTTTTCCCCAAAGTTTGTGTGTGTGTGTGTGTGTGTGTGTGAGTTATTCTAGGTGTTTTGTATTTTTTTAAAAGATTTTATTTATTTATTTTTAGAGAGAGGGGAAGGGAAGGAGAAAGAGAGGGAGAGAAACATCCGTGTGTGGTTGCCTCTCGTGCATCCCCTGCTGGGGACCTGGCCTGCAATCCAGGTGTGTGCCCTGACTGGGAATCGAACCGGCGACCCTTTGGTTCTCAGGCCAGCACTCAATCCACTGAGCCACACCAGCCAGGGTGTGTTTTGTGTTTTGATATAAGATTTTTAACCAGCTGATCAATTTCTATAGTAAGCTTGCTGAGATTTTGATCAGGATAATACTGAATCTGTGCATTAACCGGAGTCTTCTAGTCTTCGCCTGGATTCTCCATTTCCATCGGTCTTCTCTCAGGGCTGTGTTGTTGTTTTGGGGGTCCACACACCTCTTGTCAAATTTAACCGAGGAATTTTATCTGTCTGATGATATTGTAAACGAATTTATTTTTATGTTTCCTTTGGCTCACTCGCTAATAGATAGAAATACAATAGTTTTCACTGACCTTTATCTTGCAAACTTGGCAAACTCCCTCACTAGTTCTAGTGGCTTTTTTGTAGGTGCCTTAGCCAGGGGTGTCCAACCTTCTGGCGTCTCCAGGCCGCACTGGAAGAAGAATTGTCCTCTTGGGCCACCCATTAAATACACAAACACTAGCGAAAGCTGATAAGGGAAAAAAAGGTTTTAAGTAAATTTATGATTTTGTGTTGGGCCACGTTCATAGCCGTCCTGGGCTGCACGTGGCCTGTGCGTCGCGCGGGCGGGACACCCCTGCTGGGGTTTTCCGTGCAGGCGGCCACGTCATGAGCAAGTGTGACAGTTTTACTCGTGCTTTTAAAACAGGTCCGCCTCTTTATTTCTCCTCTTTGCCATATTGCCTTAGCGAGCACGGCCAGCGCATTGTTCAGTGAAGTGGTAAGAACAGAAACCCTTGCCATGGCCTTGAACTTAGGGGGAAGAAGCATGCAGCCATCTACCAAGCGATGTTTCAGGTAGCTTTGTCACAGTGCCATTCGTCGGCGGGAGAAATTTCCTGTAATTTTGATTAGCTGAGAATATTTGTAAGGAATAAGACATCAGACTTTGTTAAATGAGTCTCCTGCATTTATTATGATCGTATAGTTTTTCTCCTTTGTTCTGCCAGTATTGTGAATTATGTTATTTGATCTTCAAACGTTAAACCGACCTTGTGTTCCTTCATAACCCCATTTGGCCACACGGTAATCTCCCTTTTGTATATTGTTGGATGAGATATGCTCAAATATTGTTAAAATTTGCATCTGTGTTCCTTAGGAGTATTACTCTGTAGTTTTCTTATAATATGGTTTTCTGGTTTTGCTGTCAGGATGATGCTGGCCACACAGGAAAATGTTCCCTTCTCTCTAGTTTTTTGAAAGAATTTGTGTAGAGCACATTTTGCTTTTTTCTTACATGTTTGGTGAAATGGTCCAGCTAAGCCATATGGACCTGGGATTTTCTCTGTAAGAAGGTTTTTAACTACAAATTCAATTTCTTTAATAGATAAAAAGCTGAACTATTCAGATTATCTCTTTCTTTTTGAGTGAACTCTGAGAGTTTGTGTCTTCCAGGTAACTTCCCAATTTCATTGTTACTAAATGTATTATACTTATCTAAAGTTGTTCATCACATTTCTCATTATTACTCATATTTTGCCTGTAGGATTTGTAGTGATGTCTGTCCTGTCTCTTATTTCTGATATTGGTAATTTGTTTTTCTCATGTTATTTTTTCCAGATCTGTCTGGCCAGGGGTTTGTCCACTGGGTTCATCTTTTCAAATACTTTGCCTTTGGTTTCACTGATCTTCTCTATCATTTTTCTTTTCCCCATTTCATCAATTTGTTATTGTCTTTATTATTTCTTGTCTTTTGCTTAATTTGAAATCAATTCTCTCCTTTTTCTTACTTCTTAAGGTAGAAGCTAAGATCAGTATTTCAAAAACTTATTTTGTAGTTAGTGTTCTGAGTTTTATTTTCAGTACAGTTTTAGCTGCGTCTTGCACACTTGACATGTCAAGTTTTTATTTTCATTAATTTAAAAACACACTCTGATATTCCTCGTGGTTTCTTCCCTGACCCATGAATTCTTTAGAAGAATGTTATTTAGTTCCTAAATGTTTGGGGGGAGTGAGTTTAAAACATCTTTCAGGTATTGATTTCTGATTTAATTTCATTGTGGCCAGAGAACACACCTCATACAACTTGAATTCTTGTAAACTAATGATAATTATTAGATGTTATGATGTTGGTCCCAGAATAAGATCTATTTTGGAAAATACATGTCTGCATTTGAAAAGAATGTGTGTTCTTCTCTCCTTAGGTAGCATACACTATAAATCTCAAAAAGGTCAAATGGGCTTGTAGTATTGTTCAAAACTTCCGTGCCCTTACTGATTTTCCGTGTGCTTGTTTTATAAATTACTAAGAGGGGTTTCTAAAGTATCCAACTGCGACTGTGGACTGATGGGGTTTTCAGTCCTATCGGTTTTTGTTGCAGATATTTTGAGCCCTATTATTAGGGGTACCAACATTTAGCATTGTCCTATCTTCTTGATGAATTGACTCCTTTATTATTATTAACTGATTTTCTTAATCCTTGCTAATACCCTTTATCCTGAAATCTACTTTGTCTGATATTAACGTAGCCTCTCCAGCTTTCTTCTGGTTATTCGCAGCATGAAATAGTTTCCATCCTTTTTCTCTTAATTTACCTGTTTCTTTTTAATAAGGTGGGAAGGCATTATGTAGTTTTCTCTTGCCTTTTTATTCAGCCTCACAATTTCTGCCTTTTATTTGAGGTGTTTAGAGCATTTACACTTAATGTGATTATTAATATAATTGAATTTAAATCTACTATATTGTATTTATTCTCTATTTGTCCCATATGATGTTTTCTTTTTCCTGACTTCCTTTGGATAAATCAAGTAATTTTTATTTTTCAGTGTACGTCCTCTGTTGGCTTATTTACTGTACTTCTTAAAAATATAGGTTTTGGGGGCTTATAGAATTAAATTTACAGTCTTAAGCTGATCAAAGCTTATCTCTAAGTAATGTTAGATGACTTCACTTACAGTGTAACAATCTTATAAGGCTGAACTTCCGGTTTTCCCTGCTAGCCCCTTTGGTATTTTTGTCATGCTTTGTATTTCTACTTATATTTCAAATCCCACAACATACTGCTGCTATGTTTGCTTGAAACAGTCGATTATCTTTTTGCTAAAAATCCTCACCTGAGGATACGTGTTACTGATTTTAGAGAGAAAGGAAGGGAGAATGAGCGACTGAGAGAGGGAGAGAGACATGGGTTGGTTGCCTCCTACATGCGCCCAGACCAGGGTCAAAGCTGCAACCCAGGACTGTGCCCTGAACGGGGATTGAACCTGTAACTTTTTGGTGTATAAGGACTACACACCAACTAGCCACCTGGCCAGGGCCGGTCAACTATCTTTTAAAGAGTGTTTTTTTTTTTTTTTAAATATAAGAGAACATTTCTTTTATATTTATCCAATACTTGCCATTTCTGGTGCTCACTATTCCTTCGTGTGCATCCAGATTTTTGTTTTTTGCTTTCTGCTCAAAGGGCTGACTTTATCTGTTCTTTCAGGGAAGCTCTGCCTCTGCTGAAGCAGACCTTCCGCTTCCCTGCGCCTGGAAGAGCTTTCTCCGCATCTGTTTCTGCGCCGTGTTTTCCTGGCCGCGTAGCTCACGCCAGACGGGCGGCGTTCACCTTTCAGATGTCGCCGAGTTGTCTGCGTGCGTTGTCTCCGATGAGGAGTCTGCTGTCGCCGCCACATCTGTTCTCCGTACGCGCCGTGCTCCTCCCCGCTCCCTTCCCCCGCCCACCCCCGGCTGCTCGTAAAACTTCCTCTTCATCCCTGGTTTTGGGCAATTTTATGATGATGTGCTTTGCTGTGCTTGTAGGCATGTTTCTTGCATTTTGGGTTCATTTAGCTTCTTGTATTTGTGGGTTTATAGTTTTCACCGAATTTGAAACATTTTTTCGGGTATTTTTCTCCCCACTTGCCTCTCCTTCAGGGACCCCGACTGCACGTGCGTCGGGCCGTCGGAATGCGCCGCTGCTCACCGGAGCTCCTTCGGGGTTTCCCTGTCTTCTCACTCCCTCTGGGTCATTTCTGGGTCTGCTACTGTTGATTTTTTTTTTTCCTGATTATGGGTCCTATTTTCCTGCTACTTTGTAGTCTTAATAATTTTTTATTAGATGCCAGCATTTTCATTTTAATTTTGTTGCCCTGGCCAGGTGGCTCAGTTGGTTGAGCACTGTCCGGTACACCAGAAGGTTGTGAGTTCGATTCCTGGTCAGGGCACATGCCTGGGTTGTGGGTTTGATCTCCGGTCGGAGCGCATACGAGAGGCAGCCAGCCAATGCTTGTCTCTCACAGGGATGTTTCTCTCCCTCTCTCTCTCCCTAAAAATCGGTGAACATGTCCTCAGGTGAAGATTAATAAAAACAAACAATAAAAATAAGTTTTATTTTCTTGGTTGCTAGATGTTTTTGTATTTCTTTACGCATTCCTGAGCTTTGATTTTGGAGGCCATTGTGTTCCTTGGGAACAGCTAGGTCCTTGCGAGGCTACTTTCCGGCTCTGCTGGGCCGGACCAGAGTGGCCATCAGCGCGGGGCCAAGCCTCTGCGTCCTCTTCCGGACGCTCTCCAGGATCGCAGGGTTTTGCCCGGCTCTCGTGAGAACACTGACTACCATATTTTGCTGTGTGTAATGCGCACCTTTTTGCATACGCATTTCAGGGAGACATAAGGGCATGCATTACACGTGGGTACGATGACTGCAGACCGTGGGTACAGTAATGGGCAGCATAATCTCGTGTATAATGCGCGCAAAAACGTGGGTGCCCGTTACATATGGCAAAACGCGGCATCCCCGCCCCTCTGTGAGCTTCAAAGGCTGTCCACCCCCCCGCCCCCGCCCCTGTGGGCCTTTCCTGGCCTCACAGGCACTTGCTGGTGGGACTTGGCGGACGGACATCCCCAGGGGAGCCCTCTGTGGAGCCCTGAGCGCTCTGTGCATGTGCCACCCTCCCCCGCACCCCCTGCCCTCCAGGACGCCACCCTGCAGTTTCGGTTTCACCCGCCACCCTCCGCCGGGCTCTCAGCTCTGCTGCCTCGTGCGATGGTGGGGTGGGGAGCCCCAAGCTGAGTGCGGCCGACCCCTCCTGCGGCGTGGCCTGGGCACGCCTTCTGGGTGGCAGCCGAGGGCTCGCCCACCCTGTCTGCCCCCCTCCTCTCACGGCCCCTGGCCTGCACTGCCTGGCGGGACGGTCAGCCTGTCCCTCTGACGGCCTCGTGATCACAGGCAGGAACCCTACGCACGCAGCTTTTTATTGGGGTAAAATACACATAAAGTTCACCTTTTTGGCCTTGTTAAGTGCAAGCGTCCCCCCCAGCCACCCCCAGAGCTATTTCCCTCTTCCCAAACTCACTCTGTCCCCATCAAACCCCGACTCCCCAGGGCCTCCCCAAGGCCCTCGGCCCCAGCCCTGGGCGCCCAGCTCTCTGTCTTCTGTGTCTATGAACCCGACTCCCCCGGAAGCCTCGTGCAGGTGCGGCGATGCGGGTGTTTTGCTTTTGTGTCTGGCTCACTTCACCAGCTGAATGTCTTCGAGGTGCCTCCGCGGTGGGGCTCACGTCAGGGCTCCCCTCCCTTTTCAGATGAAGCTGAACCATGTCCCATTGTGTGGCTGCTCCACAGGCCGTCTGCCCGCTCACCTGCCGGTGGACATTTGGCGTGTTTCTGCCGCTGGCCACTGCGAACGGATGATACCGCCACGGTGCGGCGTACCCACATCTCTTCGAGTCCTGCTTTTAGCTCTACTGGGTGTGCACCTTGAAGTGGAATTGCTGGATCATGCGGTGATTCTGTGTTTAACTTCTGATGAACAACTGGACTCTGCTTCCGCGGCAGCTGCACCATTTTACGCTCCTGCCAGCGACGCACAAAGATGCCAGTCTCACCTGCTCCTTGCCAACACCTGTCATTTATGTTCTGGGATAGCAAGATCGCAATGGGAGCGAAGCCAGACGCAGAAGGAAGAACATTTTATGATGGTCCTTATGTGCGGTGTCTAGTGCGCGAGGACAGCCTTCAGATGTCCTCTGCAGCGTGAAAGAACGGCCTCTCAGTCCAGTGGCGCAGGGGATGGCGGGCGGGGAGCTTGCCCAGGGCCAGGGCCAGGGCCAGGGTGGCGGAGTGGAGCCAGCCCCTGGCAGCGTTACCTTTCATGTTAACTGACCACACACCTGGCCCCCTACATGGCACTGACAAGCCCTCAGCACGCCCCGGGGGTTGCTTGGTTGGAGGTGCGGTGGTGGCAGCGGCTGGGGGGGGGACGACTGTATGATTCCGTGTGTGGCTGCAGCAGAGGGCGTGGGTGGGCAGGGGTGGCTGGGCTGTGTCCCAGGGTCACACTTCCCTGGGATGCCTTCAGGTGAAACTCAGGAATTTGATCTCCCTCCCAGAAGCTAAGGGAAGGTTTTAAGTAGGGATCCGCCTGGCTAGACCCGTGTGGTTCAAGGTCACGTGGACCACGGCAGCTTGGAGGGCACTGGAGAAGCAGAGACTCGGGGTGGTGAGCTCAGGCACCAGGAGAGGAGACCCGGCTGCTCCGCAGTCATGAGCTGGAGGGCGGGGCTGCCGGGCCCTGGCTCCCCGCCGCGAGGATGAAGACTGTGCAGGGCCTGGCCCAGGGGAGCTCGCTTGCCCCGGCGGAGCGGGGGCTGGGAGTCCTCTGTGTGTTTGGAAACTCACAACACGAAAATAGGCTGACCTGTGAAAGGGGAGAGCACCTTGTCTCAACCTGGGCAGGTCTGTTCGGTTTCTGGAATCTGCGAAGGTGGTCAGAGGCATTGATGAAGAAGCCTCAGTTGCTCATCTTGGAAGCTCAGCAAATGCGAAGGATGAGCCGGAGCTGCCGGCTGGTGGCACCGCGCTCAGCGAGTTTCCACTCCCCTCCCCCCACGCCCCCTCCCTGCTCGCCCACCTGGATGCTGTGGGACACGCTCTGTCAGGAAAACAGAAGACTCCCGTTTGTTTCTCCCCGTGGAGCTAATGGCCACTTCTGTTCCTGATTCGTGTCGGCCCCTGGGCAGCCGGCAAAGAGGCAGGTGCCATTTGTCAGGAAGAACCAAACCCACGCTTATGTGAATGAAATGAACCTTCCGATGTCAGGAGCGGGCCGTTTGGGTCCAGCGGCAATACGGCCCACGCATGGTTCTAGGCTGGCAGACGTCTTCAGAGAACATTCCGGAAAGGGCCCCGGGGTGGGGGGGCTGTGGTGGTGTCAGCAGAGAAATGTGCCCCGCCCCGCCCTGCCCCGGTTTCAGAGTTTCAGGACATTTTTATATAATTACAATGGAACTCTTGATAAATTGCGAAAACCAGTACACCCAGGACTGGTATTTCTCAACTCGGGCGGCTCACCCTCCCGGGGGCCCAAATCGGCCCCTCAGCACCACACTCTGCCCGGTCCTCGCCTTCTGCTCCTTCTCTCACCCCACCCACCCCTGCCCCCTGGCCCCGCTCCCCTCCCTCTTTCTCCCGCACAATCCCGCTTACCTATTGCTGTTCTGAAATTACCGTCACCACTTACGAAAATCGGTCTTCGTGCGCCGGCAAGCAATGACAGATCTCCAAGCAATGTCTTCCTTGGAGAATTTCTGTGCTTTTGAAAAGATGCCTCTGGATCCTCCAAAAAAAAAAAAAAAAAAAAAATGCAGCTGAGGGGGCTGCAAAGAAAGGCTAATACCTTTGTTTCTAACGATATTTTTATAAGGTTCCCGTTGGGAGACAGGGAATTCTGTTGAGAGGGAGAAGGGCTTAAAACAACGCTGACCGTGTTGATGGAGCCTCTATCCCTAATCGAATGAGCGGGGCCCACTTTCACGCACCTCAGCCATTGAGGGGCTCAGATTCGGAATCTCCTGTGGACTTCGAAGTGGGCCTAAAATGTCAGCCCTTAATTGATTCCCCCCACGCAAGCGCGGGGCACAAAATTTCACGGGCTGGATCTACCGTGACAACAGGTAAGCGCCGGAAAACACAAGCAGATTCAGCGTCCTCCAGGGGAAGCGCCGCTTTAGCAGGGAGAGCTCAGTGGCTTTCCACGGCATCGTTAAGAGGGAGCAGGTCGCTTCCACGCAGAAAACTTGCTGAGGCCTTGACCCCTCCCTCCTTCTCTCCTCCTTGGTAGTAGGTGCACGGTGGACGGGGGGCCATGGCGTGGGCTGGGACCCTGAGGACGGGACTCGCGGAGGAAGGGAGATCATCAGGCTGGAAAGGAGGAGGGGGAGGCCGCAGCACAGGGATTGCACGTTAACCCCTGAACCCCCCACCACTGCCTGTCACTGTGGCTTTGGACCAGACCGATGACCTGTGACACTATTACAGTGTCAGGTGTTTGGGGGTGCTCTGTTAGCGCTGGGCAGGCAGCGGGGACAGGGGGACGTGACCCTGCCGTCCCAGGGAGCCGCCCCGCCCCGTGTGGGAACCGGCAGCGCACAACCAAGGGGCAGTTAAGGATGTCACCTGGGTCATCCTCGGTCACCGCACGAGAGGCCAGCAGAGGCCTGGAAGGTGCGGCAGGGACGGACTTGACCCGGATCGAGGGCGGGGGCGGGAAGCCTCCCTGAGGGCTTGTGGGTGAACAGGGCGGGTGCTGGGGTGGGAGGGGGCCCCAGGTGCAGGAAGAGGCAGGCTGTGGAGGCAGAGGGGTCGTGTGACCCTGGGGAGAAGGGCGGGGCACTGAACCAGCCTGCAGGTGCAGGCCCTCAGGCTCCACCGAGGACCTGCCTCCCGGCAGCAACACCCCGACACCTTCTTGTGGCCATGGTGTCGCCACGACCCCTCCAAGGTCATTACAGGGCTGCTTGGACACTTTTGTCCTAGGGGTCTTGAACCGACTTGGAGCGGAACGCAGACCCTCCTCCTGCCAGGGCGGCCCCGACTGCACCACACCCTCCGGCCGCCACGCTCCGTGTCCCGCGCCCCGTGGAGACGATGGCAGCCGCTGTGTCCCTGGCATCTGTCCCCGATGCACCATCTGCCCTAGACAGCAGCTTTCTTCTCACTCATCCCCCCCACCCCCCTTCCACTTCTCGTTCGGACTAGGGGACGGACGACGGTGCTTCAGCTCAGGCTCGGCGAGCTGTGCAGAGCCGGGGGCTCGGGGGATGCTCGGGGTGCTCAGGCCTCTTCCTGCGTTTTCGCCGGGACGCCCCTCTCTGCTTCCAGCTCGGCGCTCCAGGTGGCTGGCACAGGTAGGGGGTGGAGGGGCGGGGCTCCGGTGGGCCCTGCCCACATGCTGCGAGAGCCGGGGAGGTTTTCGAGACCCTCGGGATCACCTTCCGTTAGCTAACGTTCTTTCTAAAAAACATCCTGCAAGGAAATGGGACAGAGGGCTAATGCAGGCAGAGAGTCTGGGGAGAAAAAAAAAAAAAAAACCTGTTTTCTTCTCGAAGCGTTATCAGTGGCACGCCATATGGTTTCGGCCAAACCACTTGGCTGCTGTAAGATTTTCTATTCCCAGTTGTAAAACCGAGCTAATAGAATTTGCCACCCCACCAGGATATCACAAGCACTAATCAGAATGTCTATAAATGCCTTTGAATTCCTTGGGAAAAACATGCAACCGAAATACCGAGTGAAATTTGTGTAAATGTCATGCCAACCCCAGGTCTTCGTTTCGAGAGTGGGAATCTAGGGCCCTGTGGACGCATTCGCTGTGGTTCTCGCGGGCATCACAACGACCGGATGCCCCGGGTCCTCATTTCCTAAAAAATAAGACTGTGAACTCTGCCAGGTTGAGGCTCGGAAAATTCCCACACGTGAGTGAGCCCATCACAGAGACCTGTGTGCGTGGAGGAGGCTTGCCGCCAACGCCGGGGCTCGGTCCGTACGCTTCCGCTGCCCAGTTTTATCCCCCGGTCTTTGGAGCTGCGGTGACAGGTGACCTCTGCGCTCACACGTATCTCTGTCCTTTCTGTGGGGAGCGTGGAGGAAAATTCCTGCAAACGGACCTGCAGGGGTCCCTCCCTCGGGGAGAAGCCCCGCGACCCTGGACCTGACTCCCCGGTGCGGCTTACTTAGGCTGAGGTCCACGTGTTCACTTCAGAGATCTCCGAGGAGAGCAGGAGAGATCCAGCAACCCCAAATTAGTTTAGGAGCCAGCATGTCCCTTGCTTTAAGGAACACAGTAAACATTTCAGAAGAGCATGCCAGCTGATTATCTAACTCTCTCCACAGCGACTTCAGGGAAAACAGCGGTAGTTAGGCACGGTTTGCCAAGAGCGAATCTGGAGGACGGGTGTTGATTTTAAAAGGGAAGGAAGGAAGAGCTCCCGCAGGCTGCAGGTTCCCAGGCCCCCTCCGCGGCCCGGAGGCAGAGCCCGTTCCTGCAGACCTTTCGCGGGGAGCCCCAGCCCCCCGATCCCTGCTACGGGGGGTGCCCCTGAGAGCTGAATAAGCCGATGTGTCCAGCAGGTTCCCTGAGAGATGAGACCCAGCTCCCAAGCCACGCGGTCATCCGCTCTTCTGTTTCCTCAGCCAGTTCTCTCCCCAGAGCCTGGCCTGCTGGCCCCGTGCTCAGGAGTTCGGGGCCCACGAGAAGGGCGGGCCACGAGAGACATCTGCGCCTCCTCGGCCCCCTGCCCCAGATCTGCCCTCCTTTACAGTCTGGCCAAACGGAATCAACATGTCCTATGGCCACGGGAGATCCTGGTTGGTTCGGAAAGAACGAACTTCCTTACACCCTGGAGTCTGTCAGCAAAGAAAGGCTATTTTGTGATGTGTATTTGGGTATGTGTGGCCCCTTCCAAAAAACCCTTCCAACCGGCAAGTGGCACGTGGCTGTTGAGAACCAGCCATGTATCTTCCTCGGGCTCCGGGTCTGGTTCTCTTTCCACTGGGAGCTGGCAGACTGGAGCGCTGAGCAGCCGGCGCTCCGGCGGCCTCCTGGCGATGTTAGAAAATCACCACTTTGTTGTGCGGGTCACAGGTCAGCTGTCCACAGGGGTTCCTATAATTGCACAGGACTGGCTTTGTGCGGGCCCCGGACATCTTTCCTTTCCGGCCCGATCATTAGGAGGGCGCCGAGCCCGCCGCTGACCTGCACCACCCCGTGGCAGAGCTTCCGGGAGGCACCTGGCGGGCCTCTGTCCTGGGAATCTTAATTAGGAGGTGTCGCTGCGTCCGCTGTATCAAGTAGCCTCAATTCACCCCGGGGAGGGGGGCTGACCCCCGGTTTTCCGTGCCCTTTCTCTGCCCAGCAAACGGCGGCCCGCAGGCTTGAAGACAAATCATCACCAAGGTGGGCGCCTGTCTAGAAGCCCACCCCTCGCCCTCAGATCTTTGCAAACTGCCTCCTCTCTCGCAGGCCCCGTTTTCCTTCCTGCAAAGCTCCAGGGCAGGAGAGGTGTCAGGTGGGCCTGGACCTGGCCTTGTCTCCCCCTCCCCACATACGAGGTGATAAGGCCCTTCCATGCCCTGTGCCTCGGTTTACCCAGCGGGAAGACCGGTCGGAGGAGCTGCCCACACGCGGTCGGGGCCCTGACCACAGCAGGGAGACGCCCACTGCTTCCGTGTCCTTCACACCGAAGGCCACCGAGGAGCAGGGGCTGTTTGTGCTGCGTCCTTCTGTCCTGGGCTGTACAAGTGTGCTAGCCAGGCCCCCACGGCGTTGGGGGGTGGGCCCGGGACCCCCGAGGCGTTTCCAAGTCACCTCCGCATTTCCCAGCTGGTTTGCAGGGGGTCTGGGAAGATGTGGGCACATTTGCACAGGAACCTCCTTGTAGGCAAAAGGGACAAGAGGGGACCCTCTTCCCTTCACTACGAGAGAGTTCAAGGACAATGCCTGGGGCTGTGAGGGGTCGGCCCTGGTGGTGTGCGCTGGACGGGCGGGGCTGGAGCTGCGGAGGGACGGTGGCTGCCCGTGCGCGGTGACCCAACAGAGCCGCGGGGTGGGGACCCTCTCCGGGAGCATTGCTGTGATGCGCCCAGGAGGGTGTCCTGGTGGCTGTGGACAAAGACCCGGTAAACCAGATGGGCGTTGTGCAGGGGCCCCACCCCCACCGGCCACAGGCCCGGTCAGGGCAGCTCTTTCTCTGGGTCTCCAGGGGGCCTAAGTGTGACTGGTTCCAGGTGTGGTGCTGTGGCCACATAGGTGCTGGGGGGCTGGTTGGAGGGGGGCCGGTGGGCCGTGGGGAGCGGAGCGCCAGGCAGGCAGCCGGCCTACCCTCTCCTGCGGGGCTGGGTAGCCAGCACCCCGGGATGGCGCAGGGGCGGAGCCTGCCAGCTCCATCACCATGGGGGAGACTGTTGACTGTGGCAAAGGCCGGCGTCACTGCAGGTGGCTCTGTCCATCGGCAGCTCTAGGTGGCAAGAGTCAGCCCCCGATTTGGCTTTCTGGAGGGGAGTGGCTAACGTGACCAACCTCTGACCCCAGACAGTCCTCTGAAAAAAATTCCGTTTTGAAGAGACAGATGAAAAGTCCTCCCGAGGCTGAATTTGGTTCAATGGGAAAGGCTGTGCTCCGGGCACCTCGGGTCTCACGCAGCAGGTCCCTCCTCACCTTCCTTCCCGTGCTCCCCCTCCTCCCCCACCCCTGTCACACCCGAAGGTCCGTAAGACGTGCCCTCACGGTCAGTGACCACCTCTGTGCCGCTGTCATCATCCACAGGCCTTAAAAGGCCGAGCTTTGCAGCTTGGAAACAGCACGCCCTTGAAAAGAGGGGCGTCCGGGAGGCGGTGCAGGCTTTGGGGCCCAACAGGGCTTTGGGGATTATTCGTATTTTCCGGTTACTCGGGCCTGTCCTACTGACTGCGGGGTGTGTACCCACTAAGCCAGAATGGGTTTTATTCACCGGGTACCGCTAAAATCCTTCCTGGAGCAGAGTAGAAGGTACGAGTAAACCAAGTCAACCAATTTCCAGCATGCGCGCCGGAGCACGGACGTGCCTGCAAACGACTTCTTTTTTTAGCCACGCAGCTCCATTAGGGACCGTCAGAGAGGAGTGCGGGCTCCAGAGAAGGGCTGAAGGGACAGACAATGGAGCCCCTCAATTTGCTGCTCTTCACACGTAGCCTCTTAATGGCTTTCTGAAGGCCATTGCCGCCGGCAGGGTGCCGGAGCGGACGCTCACACCTGTGGGGGTGAGATGCGGCCTCCCAGCCTAAGAGCCGCTGGAAGCGCTGCCTGGAGACAGCAGGCGGCCGCCCACACCGCCCGGAGCCAGGGGCAGCCTCCCGGCCCTGGGCTTGGTGGCGAGGCAGGGTCGGCGCCGGGTGTCGTGGGTGAAGGGAGCATGCCAGCTCAGTTTGCGCCTGCCTACAAAAGTCCAAAAGCCCAAAGAAAAGTTAACAAGTCAGTAATTATGTCTGAGCCACAGCGAGGGCCAGACCCAGAGGCAGAATCTCAAAGGATTAAGAAAACGAGGGATCGCAGTTTTGCGGTTCATTTTGTACGTTAGCATCAAAGCACGAGGTGTAAGGAGGGTTCGTGGTGGATACTGGTGGTAGATTAGGGAGCCTCGTGCTTCATTTACACCAGTGGGTGCAGCTGGCTGGCGCCGGACACCCACCGTGCATGGAGGCGCGCAGCAGGTGGTCCCGTCCCGGCGCCGGGCTGCTGAGCTCTTTGGGTCTGGAGAACTCTTGAAAAGCACATTATCCCAGGGGCACCGGAAGGGCAGACGGGGCTGGCTTCAGGAGAAGGTTGGCCTCTCCGTAAGTTAGGGGCCTGGGGGGTGACGGCCTGCAGGACCTGCCTGGTCTGGGGGGACCAGTCTGGAGGCAGCACCCACACCCTCCTATGCCTCTACCTCCTGTCTGTGAGCTGGCCAGACTCTTCCAGTCCCCGTGTCCAAGGTCGGAAGTGGCTACCTCAGGAGCTGGAGTTCTGCAGAGCATTGTCATGGGGGGGGGTGGCTGCGTCCCTGCAGGCCGCCCCTTAGTGGTGCTTTCGGATGCAACCCTGTGCGTGGGTGGAGGTCCCGGCAGGAGGGCTCCTCCAACATGGGTGAGGCCCCGGCAAGGAGCTGAATGTCCCTGGGGTGGGCTGACCTCTGGCCCTGACTCAGTCACTCACCCAGCTCCAACCCCTTCACATCTCGGGGCCGCCCCACCTGTGAACCGAGGTGACCAGCGCCCATCTCAGGGCCCCCGTGGGGCGCAGTGCAGAACTGCAGGGCCAGGACCCCACCGTGAACATTGTCACCGCCTTCTCCTTGGTCTGCCCAGGTGACGCCTGAATCAGGCAGCTGGTATTGGTTCCATCTTCGCCGTGTTGAGGTTTCTCTGGGGCAGACAAGTCGCTGGCCCCTCTGGTCCCTCGTCCTCCCCTCCCCTCTTAAATGGCATGTCCTGCTGGCCTAAGTAGGTCATCCGAAGGTGTCCGCTGGAGGGGTGGCTGGCTCGTGGGAGTTGGGTCCAGGAACCTCTGGATTTGGACTGAACCTCTGCTCCCCTCGTGGGGATGACGGCGTCTGGAAGGAGACACCTGCACTTGGCCAGCGTCGGGAGAGCATGCGTACGTGCGTGTCATACCTGTGTGTGTCACACCTGTGCGTGTCACACTTGTGCATGCCACACCTGTGCGTGCATACCTGCACACCCTCCCCAGAGCCCCTCAGAAGCGCGGATGAGGACCACGGTCACGCAGCAGGTGGTTCGAGATGTGGCTGGGACGTCAGGGCACTGCCCGTGTTTTACCAGGGCACTTGGATGATTTGGCATTTGAGGCCCTTTCCACAGAACCGCTCACAGTGGCTGGGGCCTGGTGCTGGCAGCTGTGAGCGTGCCCGGACCACCGCCCTCATGCTGAGTGGAGGTGAGTGACACCTGCGGCGCGCACCTGCTGGTGCCATTAGATCCTTCCCTTTGCCGCAAATGTGGGGATCGAGCTTAAAACAGCCATGTGGTATTTAACATGGGGGTTCACGAGAGACGGCTGCATGACGTGGCTTTCAAAGAAAGTTTCCATCCAGGCGATTGGGACAGTTTGCAAATTCTCGCTGACTTGAGCCCATTGTGACGTGAGTCTCACGTTGGTGTATAATCCACTCTGTCCGTGGCTGAAGCGAAAAGGTTCCCGGGACATGCGGGGCTGGTGCAGGGGGTGGGAGTGGAAACTTCTCGCTCCCTAATCTCTGCTTGACCACATCGAAACATACAGGTCTGGCTTGCCTGTGTCCCCACCCTGACCCTAAAAGCAAAGAGGGGGGAGAGAGAGAAGAAAGAGAGAGAGAGAGAGAAGAGGCAGAAAAAGCTTCGATCCCGGGATACTTCGGTGTCTTGGGAGCATCGGTCCCTGTGACTGCCCCCAAGCAGTCGTCCACTCTCAGAAGAAGAAAGACAACGGCCCACCCCAAGCAGGAGCCTGCAGAGGGCTCCATGTGGCTGCGGGAATGGTGGCAACGGCAGCACTGCAGGCGGGCGTCTCCAGCCAGCCAGCTGGTGCCGGGGTCAGCAGCCCGCCTTGGTGACAGGCTGCGTCAGCAGCGTGAGCAAGACAATGGTTTCAAGCGGCTGGAGCACTGGGAGGGCGCTTCCAGCAGGGGGCGACGCGGGGTTTCAGGCAGAACCGCGGTGTCCCAGCCCAGCCTGCCACCTGGGCGCACTTAGGTGGTTCCCTGTGCTGTGTGGCTGCCGAGGGCGCTGTGGCTGGGGGTAGGGGGGCTCCTCCTTCTGCAAGATTTTATGCTCACGAGGGGCAGGTCCTGTCAGCGTCCCCCACACACTCTGGAACCTGACACTGAGGATCCCTGGGGAGGGCCAGTGGGTGGGCTTTGCCAATGTGTGGCATTTTTGCGTTCAAACCTTCCATCGTGTTTGCCTTTCCTTTCCCTCCCTCTCCTCCCCTCGCTTCACCTCTAGAAATACGGCCATCTGGTTTTTGACAAAGAGGCAAGAGCAATTCAACGGAGAAGGAGAAGTCTGTCCAGCAAATGCTGTTTAATTGGTCATCGATGTGCAAAAAACTGAGCCTCGACCTAAACTTTACCCCTTGTATGTGTCTGCAAACAGGCACGATGCTCGTAGAAATCGTGTGAAGAACAAAATCTCACACGGTCCCCGACGCAGAACCTCAAGGCGCCTTTCCCTGGCTCCAGGGGAACGCAGTTAGAAGTTAGTGTGGAGAGACCGTCAGCTCTAGGAGCTCACAGCTGCACCCTGGAGCCCAGACGAGGGCCTGCCGCTGGGTTTTGAACTGATGAACCTGTACTCAGGCCGAGCAGTTGGCAGGCCGTCTGTGAGGGTAGGCGGAAAGCCCCAGAAGGGACAGCTGGTGTCTCCGAATGTCCACAGCTGGGCGCTCCCAACCCTTCCTTTGCTTCTGTGCTGTGTGGCCACTCTGCCGGCCATTCGCCCTCCTAGCCCCGTGATGGATGGTGACTGTCCCTGTGATGGTGACAATAATAACGGCACTAACAGTAATAATGGTGGTGATGACACTGTGTCCGATGGTTTGTGCCAACAGCCATTGTCCTCAGCCCCTTAACGTGTTTTCACTCCCTGAATGCTCACCTCAGTCCACAGGGTGGGCGCTGTTATTCCTCATTTACGGTGGGGAAATTGAGGCAGAGAGCTGGGGCAACTTGTCCAAAGTTATGTCGCTAACAGTGGATGGACGCAGGAGCTGACCCCAGGCCTAGCCCGTCACCTGGGCTCACCATTGATGCTGCACCGGAAGACCCAATATTTCATTTTCATGGCCAAGGCGGGATCAGGGGCCAGTGGGGTCACGTGCTGTCCTGGTCACAGAGCGGCCTGGGAGAGTGACTTACCGGCAGTGGGGCCCAGGCACCCCAGGGCAGCTCTAGAGACCCCGTGATTCATGGCTTGGAGATGGGCCCGTGGCGACCAGGACAGAACATGGTCCCTCGTGCAGGAAGGAAGTGGGGCTCACCACAGCCCACGCTGATGAACGCTATTCCCACCACGTTGACAAGGAATACATTCACTTGCCAATTAAGAAGCAACTTTCAAAATAACTTGTGTTAAAAAGAAAATTGAAAACAAAGCTATTTGGAAGTAACTGAGAAAGGGCTGAACTACAGTGGACCCCCAAGAGGAAAAATCCACAGAGAAAAACGACCCACAGACAAAACGGGAGAGGTGACCCGAGAGCCGCACAAACAGACAAAACCGAAGACAGGCCCCAACTTTAGCAGGCATGCGTAAAAAATTTAATAGGTGATACGTACGTTACACGCACGTAAACTGTTCCACGGAGAGAACAAGACGACTTCCACCTCATTCGATGGAACGAGCATCACTCCCACACTGAATCCGGACAAGACGGGGCCACCCCATTTGTGAAGATGGTACGAAAAATCCCAGCTAAAACCTTAACCCACAGGATGCAGCAGTGCTCCAGAGATGACATCTGTCCGGGGAGGGCAAAGACGGTTCAAGTTTAGGGCCCCAATCAGAGCGGCTGCCTGCAACAGCAGTTCAACGACAACACGGCCGTCTCTCTCCTGACCTTCCGAGTTCTTCCCCAAGTGCCGGCGCCGGAAGCTTGGAGGCTACATTTCCCAGGTGGCCTTGCAACAAGGTCCCGTTTGATTCCACCAGTGAGTTTGATTCCACTACTCGGAGAGGAAGACTGGACCGCAGGTGCCGCTGGGCAGGCCGCAGACTGCCCGACGCCGGGAGCGCTCGCGTGCCGCCGTTCTCGTGGGAGAGACCCCGGCGTGAATGTGGCCCTGCAGTCCCGCCCCGCGGAGGCCGTCCCTGGCGCCTCTGCAGCATCCCTCACCTCCGTGGAGCAGAGGGTGCTCACCTGCACACCGAGTTCGGTGCTGGCGGTCCCCCGAGGGTAGCCTGCGTCCGCCCACCGGAGGCATGGTTCGATGCACCGAGCCCGAGGGACTCCCGGCGCAGAGTTCTAATTCAGACTCCGTCCGGCGGGGTGCGTGCATGCGCCCAAGCACGTGCAGAACGGCTTGTGTCGCTTTGTGTGCGGCGTTTGGTAGGACCGGCTCCGATCCTCTCCGGGGTTAGGGGCGACGGTCTTGGAGAGGTGCCTCACCTGCTTAGACAGGTTGGTGCCTTGTAGGGGCATCTACCTCCCAGTGGAATGTTTCTGTGTTAATGGGGGGGGGGGGAGGGAGAGACGCCATGCGCTGGGGTCTCTGCAGGAGTTGACCGCGCCACCCCTGACGGGTGCACGCCATCCTCCTGACAGACACCCTCTGGTTCCCTCTTCGCCTTCGCTGTGCGCTGATGGAGTCGGTGCGTTTTAGAGGAGCGGCGACTGTGTGAACCCCCGGGCCCAGGGCAGGGGATGCAGACGCTCGCTCTGCCCTCGTGAACCAGAGATGTGCAGGGAGGAAAGGCACCGAAACGGGACGGGGACAACCGTGGAGTGAGCACACCCACCATGTCTCCCACGGAACCAAACGAAAACCCTGCAGCCCCCCCGGGGGGGGGCGGGGAGCTGCTCCCTGGGGACCCCTAGTAAGTACATGGCAGCTGGCCAGCTGAGGAAGGACCCCCGGTGGGTCCGCGCCGCTCACCCCACCTTTCTCCTTGGTCTTCCAGCATCTCCTAGTTTGGACCCAAGGCAACTACGTGACAGAAAGAGTCTGACTGTAGCTCTGGTCCGGGGACCGTGCAGTCAGAGGGCGGCGTGAAGGACCCCTCCCCCTCCTGTTGTTTGTGGCTGTCTTGCCTGGCTCCCCCCACCCCTGCCCCCAGGAACTGTGACTCCAGGACTGCAGACGACCCTCACGGGAGCCATGAAGGCAGGCAGGGGACACTTTTCACCTGCTGACAGACAGCAAAGGGACAGCCATTGTAGAATCCCACCTCTGCTGGCGACATCCTGTAGCAGTGAGGACAAAGTCAAGTCACTCTCAGATGAAGGGACACGAGGAGGTCCGCTCGCTAGTTTCATTTCTGCACCTGCCATGAACCCTCCCCGATGACGTCAGCGATCGCCATGTCCCGGACTCTGCTTCTTCATCCTTGCCCTTAAAAACAGCAGGGTGCCTTTCAGATCCAGAAGTCTAGCGACCTCAAGAGCCAGCTTTTACTGCCTTGCCCGAGGCCACACACCTGGCTGGTGGCTGCGGCAGGCTGGCACGTGGAGGAACGAACCCATTCAGGCCGGGAGGGTGGCGGACAGCAGCGAGCCAGCCGGGAGCACGACCGCCAACCAGGTGCCAGCGGCACAGCCTGTGCCTGGTTCGGACAGGTGTTTATCACTCGTTGGTCACATTTCACGACCAGCTGAAGCTTTTATGTTTCACTGCCATACTTTCGGTCGGCCGGTCGGCCCTCTAACTTGCTTTATGGCCAGCATTCCGCTGCAAAGGGACACGGGCAAGCCAACAGTTTGTTAACAGTAAGGGACAGGGTTTCCTCACTCATGGTGCAGACGCGCCATCCCTTCCGAAAGCTGACCACCCAGGATACACGTGTCTAAACCTTTAACTAACTTGTTAAGGTGCTGCTGCATGAGGTCTGACCCATGGGAGGGGTGGAAGCCACCACCACAATCAAGACAGAACACCCCCAAAGTCCTCCCATGTCCCCCAGTAGGCAGTGTCGCTCGCTGCTTTAGCCTCAGGCCGCCGCTGACCTGCTTTCTGCAGAAAGATGGAATCTCGTGTTGAGTACCCTTTCGGGTCGGGCTGAGCGCACTCGGCCCGGTGTTGCCGAGAGGTGCCCGCGGTGCTGAGAGTGCCGGCCGTTCATTTTGCTGTCCAGTGCATTCCGTCATGTGGAGGGGCTGGAGTCTGCTCCCCTGTTTACGTGCTGACGCCCCATTTAGGATTGTTTCCTGTTTGGGGCTATTGTGAATGCATGTGCTTTAAATATTTGTGTATTGCCCTGGGCGAGTAACTCAGCTGGTTAGAGTGTCATCCTGATACGCCAAGGTTGCGGGTTCAATCCCCAGTCAGGACACGAACAAGAGTCAACCAGTGAATGCATCAGTAAGTGGAGCAACCAATCTCTGTCTCTTTCTCTCTCTCCCCTCCACTTCCTCTCTCTCTCTCTCTCAAGATCAATAAAAATAAATAAATACATGTTTGTCTATCAGTTATTTTGTGGACATATTCTTTCACTCTCTTGGGTCATTATCTATCTATGAAATTTCCAGGCCGTAGGGTAAGTGTATGCTTAACGATTAAAAAATTATCAAACTGCTTTCCAAACTGGCTGCACCGTTTCACACGTACACCGGCTTGAGTTCATCTCTTTGGCCTTGTGTGAGTGCGGTCCGTTTCATCCAGGTCATCGTATTTGTGGGAGTAGAGTTTTCCATAAAACCCTTTATTATCCTTCTCATGTCCCTGGAATCAGTAGTCATGGTCTTTCATTTCCAAGGTTAGTAATCTGTGTGTTCTCCCTTCTCTTAATTAGCCTAGCTAGAGATTAATCAATTTTGTTGATCTTTTCAAAGAAGCAGCGTTTGGTTTCCTGATTTTCTTGGCCAATTTCCTGTTTTTAGTTTCACTGACCTCCGCCCCGGTTCGAGTGGACTCTTTGCTGCTGCTTACTTTGGATGTAATTCGCTCTTCTTTTTCTGGTTTCCTAAGGTGAAAACTGAGATTGTGGATGCCGGATAATTTCTAATACATAGATTCGATGCTCAGGTGTTCCTTCTCATGCCTGCTTTTGCCACATCCCACACATTTTGATACGTTACATGCTCACTTTTATTTAGTCAGAATTCTTTTTTGACATCTCTCGAGACTTCCTTTTTGGTCCACGCGTTAGCCAGGAGTGGGTTGTTCAATCTCCAGGTGTTTGGGGATTTTCCGAAGTCTTTCTGTTATTGCTTTCTGGTTTAATCCTGTTGCGGTCTGAGAGCAGACTTTATTACTTCTCTCCTTTTAAACCTGTTGAGGTGCGTTTTATGACTCAGAATCCGATCTGTCTTGGCGGACCCTGCTCAGGAAGGATGCGCGTTCTGCTCTGGGTCGGAGAAGGGCTCCCCAGACGTCCATCTGCACTGGGTGATGGATGGCCCGCGCAGCCCGGCTCTGGCCTCCCGGCCTCCCTGCCGCTGGCGCTGTCTGCAGTGGGTAACTCTATCCCCCGTGCAGTCCCAGCAGATTTGCTTCGTGCGTCCTAACACTTTGTCTTGTCTTCTCAGGGAATTGACCCTGTTGTCATGTAATGCCCCCTGTTAAATCCCGGGCTGCTTCCCTGGCTCTGAAGCCTGCTCTGTCTGGAGTGCTCCAGCTTTCCTTTGATGGGTTAGTGCTGCTTCGTGCTCCCCCCTCTTTTAATCCATCGGAGTCTTTACATTGAGCGTGGGTTTCTTGCTGACAGTTGATAGCGGATCTTGTTTTTATCCACGCTGACAATCTCCGTCTTTTCACTGGTATATTTACACTATTGACGTTTAAAGTGATTATCGATCTACTTAGTGTCTTAGTCCCTACCGGCCGCTGTAACAAAATGCCACAGATGGGGGCTTGTAAACAGCAGGAGTGCAGGGCTCATGCTTCTGGAGGCTGCAAGGCCGATGGCCTTCTGCTGAGGGTCCTCTTTGGGTTCGAGGCTGGCCCCGTGCCACTGTGTCCTTGCAGGACACAGGGAGCTCTCTGGAGCCTCTTCTGTAAGGCACACGTCCCCTTCACAAGGGCTCTGCCCTCGGCGGCTTGGCGCCTCCTGAAGTCCCGTCCTTTCATACTTTGGGGGTTAGACAGGGCTCCCCGCCTGAATTTCAGAGGGACGCAAACATTCAGACCGTAGCAGCGAGGTTGACATCGGTTTTCTATCCATTGCCCATGGTTTCTGCTTCTTCTCTTTTTGCTTTCCCTGCATTCGGCAGTTTCGAGCATTTTGTTATTCCATTTTCTCTCCTCTCTTAGCATATTAATTGTATTTCTTTCTTTTTACCTGTTTTAGTGACTGCCCAGAGTGCACAAGATACATTTGCAGCTAATCCAAGTCCATTGTCGGAAGATGCAATGCCGTTTCCTGGGGAGGGAGGCACCTCTTGACTGAACGGTCTCGGTCCTCCACCCCCACCCCCGCTCCCCCGCCCCCCACCGCTCCCCCCCACCCCGTCCCTTCGGCTCCCGGGGCTGCCGTTTCTCTTCTCCAGAAGTACGATCACGGAATAGGTGGTTATCTTCATTGTTTTGGGATAAACTGTTAGCTCTTCATTCAGTTGAAGATCATAAAAAACAAAGGCTTTAGATTACCTTCCTTTATTCCTTCTCTTTTTGCAGATGGGGTCTGACCTGGACGCTCTCTCTTCCCTCTGCAGAATGACTTTCAAGGCAGACCTGTAGGCCACAACTTTTCTCAGTTTGGTCTGAAGAAGTATTTCTACTTCCCTTTCGAGGGCTGACTTTGCTGGATGCAGAATTCCAGGTTGGGGTTTTTTTCTTTCCGCTCTCCAAGTGTTGCGCCCCACCCTCTTCTCGCTGGCGTCCCACCCGAGGAGAAGTCCGGTGTGACCGCGGTCTTCCTCCTTCGGGATCTTCCGCGTGCTCTTCCTCTCGGTTACGGAGAGCAGGACGCTGCAGTCTCAAATCACGGTGCGTTTTCATTTCTCTCTTCGTTCCTGTGTTTCCCTCCACCTACTTCGTTCGATGCTCTGCCTTAGGAGTGTGCCTTTTCTTTTCTTTCTAAATGTCACAGTGATGAACCGAGCATTTTATCTTCACCAAATGTCTCTCTTTCTTCTGGGAATCTTTCTTGTCCCGAAGTCTACTTTGTCACCTGCTGACACAGACTTCCCGTCTCCTTATCAGTGTTTGTGTGCTCTCTCTTTTTCCACGCTTCTGCTTGGATCCCCGTGCCTCCGTATGGAAACTGGACTTCTGGATTTCTGGCAGACGGACCACCCTGTGCCGTTGCCTTTTGGAATGACGTATTCTGGTGGAAGCCCACCATGAGGTACCTGAGGAAACAGGTCTTTGGCGTAAGGTTTTCTGTTAACCTAGCTAGGAGTCGAACTGTGTTGATCTTTGCTGGAGATACAAGTTCCAGAGGTTTTAGATTCCTCTAGTGGAAATCCACAGAAAGTTCATTTCTTTAATGCGACCTTTTCTGCCTTCTTTCCTTCTGATTCCCATTGGCCTCCCCCAGCGCCCTGCCTCCCCCAGCGCCCTGCCTCCCCTGCCGCCTCCCTGGCACGGCTGTCAGTGAACCTTAGGGAGAATGAGGTTCAGCTTGGCACCAAATCGTCTGAGGAAGAAAGTCTCAGGTCCATTGACCCCAGAGATGGAGTTTCCGTCAAACCACCGACATCCAGGCCTCCCTGTGTTTCAGCTCCGGGCCCAGAAAGGCAGCGGCGACCAACCCGTGGCGACCACGACTCTGACCGTGCCCCTAGCACCCCATCGCCGTGATTAACGATTCCCCCGTCGAACCCGCCTGGCAGCCAGGGCTCTGAGCACGGGCTCAGCTGTGTCTCCTCCGGCCACGGGCCACTCGCTCCACGAGCAAAGCCTCCCTTCCTCGGCTGCCCACTCCAGCTCTCGTCTCACTGGGCTTCGATGTGCGTGGGGCACGTAGACGCCTTTAGCCCGGTAACAACTGTGGCGCCCAAATCATTGGTCCTGGCGACTAAGGGAATTAGGGTCGTGGTCCCTACCGAGCGGTCATGGCTGGGGCAGGTGGCTGGTCAGCGCACCTGGTTCTGATGCCAGCCGACCACCTGACGAGCAGGCCTTTGCGGGGAAGATGCCTGGAGAGTATTTCCCGTGACTCATTTTCCCCTCTCCCCGCCCGAGACCTGAGGGGATTTTTCTTGGCTCTTCAAGGTGAGATCTTTGTGGCACTAGAGATAAAATCCAGCCTGTTGTGCGGCCCCGCCCCCACACAGGCCCCAGGGGTTTCTCGTCCTCATGCTGGTCCACGCTCCTCCCCGGCAGTTTGTCGCAATCACCATCTAAGTGTTCCCACCGGGTTCAGGTCCAGTGGCTCGTGCTCCAGGCAGGCAGCTCTCCGCCGCTCCCGGTGCGGGTGCCGGCGGTCCCGCGGCCTCGATTCTCTGATGAGTCTAACAAAAGGCATTGATTTTTACTTTGTTCGGGGTTTTTTTTTTTTTTCTTTTTTTTTGGATGGGAGTGATTACTTTCAAGCACTTTACACATCAAAGCTGAAATTAGAAATCTCAAGTCTTGCTTTTTTACCCAGTCTGACAATTTGCTTTTAATTGGTGCATTTAGACCATTTACATTTTAAATTAAATTCGGTAAGCTTGCTATTTGTTGCCCTCCCATATATTCTTCGTTCTTTTTTTGTTTTTCCGAATTATTTTGGATTGGGTATCTTTAGGATTTTGTTTTATCTTTCCTATGTAGGCTTATTAACTATATCTGTTTATTTTCTCTAAAGGTTGTTCAAGGATTTATGACATGCACATTTAATTCATCACAGTCTATCTTAAAACGTGTATCAGTTCAGCCAAACTGTAAACTGTGTTTCCATTTCCCCTCCCATCTTTCGTATTATTATTGTTCTACAAGTTACTTCTACCAGTGGTACAAACCACACAAAGCATCATTATTATACTTGCTTTACACAGTCAGTTTATCTTTTTATTTTATTTTTCAGAGCTGTTTTAGGTTCACCGTGACGTTAAGAGGAAGGTACAGAGATTTATCCTCCACCCCCAGTTCCCGCACAGGCCCAGCCCCCCACCTCCACACCCCCACAGAGAGGGGCACTGCTTACAGTTGGTGAACTTGCACCAACGCTGCACGGCCACCCAGCGTGCATGGTGCGCCGCAGGGCTCACGCTCGGTGTTGCACGCCCTGTGGGTTGGGACAGATGGGTGATGACGTGTATCCATCATCATGGTATCGTACAGAGGATTTTCACTGCCTTAAAAAATCTTGCCCTGCCAGGCAGGGCTCAGTGGGCTGGGCGTCATTCAGCAAAGCGCAGGGCCACCAGTTCGATCCCGGTCAGGGCGCACGCCTGAGTCGTGGGTTCAGTCCCTGGTCGGGGGTGTGCAAGGGGTGACCCCTCGATGTGTCTCTCGCACACTGATGTTTCCTCCCTCTCATTCTCCCTTCCTTCCCCCTCTCTAAAAATAAGTAAAGAACACCTTTTAAAAAAATTCTCTGTGCTCCACCACCCTCCCATCCCACTCCTGGCAACCACCGAGTCTGGACTGTCTCCGTAGTTTTCTGCCTTTCCCCAAACGTCGTCTAGTTGGAGTCCACAGTGCGTATCCTTCCGAGACTGGCTTCTTTCACTCGGGGACAGGCGTTTCAGGTTCCTCATGTCTATTCGATGGCCTGGTGGCTCAGTCATTTATGGCCCCAAATGACGTGCCACTGTCCGGATGGACCAGGGCCCGTTTACGCGTCACCCACTGAAGGACTACTTGGGCGCTTCAGAATTCCGAAGGAAGCTGCTGTCCCGGGTCTTCAGCCTCTCCACAGAAACTTTAGGCTTAGCTCGTGGGTGTCCACAAAGTGAGTTTCTGGGGTTTTGGTTGGGACTGCGTGGAATCGGTAGATCGGACAGGCGAGGGCGGAGCCCGACGGCGGCAGGCCTGGCTGCGCACGCACGCGGGCTGCCTGCCGCTCCGCTTCCGTAACCCTCTGACTCTTTTCACAGAGTTTTGTAGCTTCCCTCACGGAGATCTTAACACATATTTTATTAGATTAATTTCTGTTTTACTTTGGGGCCTGCCGATACCTGTTACTGAGTTTTTAGCTGTAAGTTCTACTTGTCCAGGGCTGGTATATAGGGAAGTGACGGGCTTTTCTAGGTGAACTTCACATCCTGTACCCTTTCTACAAGCACACGTTATTGTCATTGTTGAGTAAAATTTTTGTCGATACAGGCGGCCTATGTCAAGTGTTCACTTATCCTTGGAAGTGCGGGGAAATCGTGCCTTTCGATGGATGGTCAATTTTATCTAGACTGTCAAATTTCTGGGACTAGACCTGTCCATAGTGCTCCTTTATTAATAGCTGATGGCTCCTTTGTGTAGATCCAAGCTTTCGTTCAGCTGAAAAAACTTCCTTTATTTCTTACAATGCAGATTTTCTGGGGATGAATTGTCTCAGTTTTCGTGTTTTTGAAATGTTTCAGTTTCACCTTGATTTGCTAACCATCCCCTCCCCCCCGCTCCTCCCCCGGAAGATATGCTTGTCGATTTTAGAGAGAAAGGAAGAGGAGGGGAGAGAGAGATGTCGACGTGCGAGAGAGACATCGGTCAGTTGCCTCCTGTATGTGCCCTGACCGGTGATCGAACCTGCAACCTTTGGGTGCGCAGGATGATGCTCCAAACAGCTGAGCCACCGGCCAGGGCTGGCCTTGATTTTTGAGAGGTACTTCACTGATGCAGAATTCTGTGTGGATGTCTTCCTCGTCGCATTGTTCTGAAGGTGTTTTTCATTGTCTGGGGCCCGCTGTATTTCTGATCAGAAATCAGCCTCACTTTTATCTTCGTTCCCCTTTTTCTTTTCATTTCTGGATCCTTTTAAGATGTCCCCTTTGTTACTGAATCTTAGCAGGTGGATTTTGATGTGTCCATGTGACTTGTATGTGATGCGTGTGTTTAGCCTTGTGGCTAATTGAGTTTCTTGCATTTTGTGAGTTCATGGTTTACATAAAATTCAGAAAAACTCTGACCAATTTTTCTGAGTACTTTTCTGTCCCCACCTCTCTTGTCTGTTTCCTAGTCTCCAAACACCCTCACAGCAGACACCTCCTACTTTCTCACAGCTTGTCTGAGTTCCGCCTCCCTTCTCTCTGTTTTGCTTCGTCTGTTCCAGTTCACTGATCAGTTCTTTGATACCGAACCTGCTTTACTTCTTCCAGTGAAATTTTCATTTCAGATGTTATTTCCTCCAGGTTGCACTTGACTCTTTACTTTCCATCTCTTTCCTCGTCGCATTCACGTTTCCTTTTAAACCCTTCAGCGTATGTATGTGGCTGTTTTGTAACGCAATTCCCTGCTCATCTCCTCATCTCTGTCATTCCTGGGTCTGTCCCACTTGACGGATTTTTCTTGGGATCATGGGTCCCCTTTTCCTGATTGTCAGCATGTCTAGTAATTTGGATTGGATGCTAAGCCTTATGCCCGGCACATCACTGAGTTTCTGGATTCTCTTGTTTTCCAAAGTATGCCGAAGTTCAGTCCAGCAAGCAGCTCGGTTGCTCACAGACCAACGTGCCCCTGGTGAGGAGGGCTGGTGAAGGTGTGCGGCGAGGTTTTCTGTGCAGCCGGTTCAGCCCACTCCTGCGTCAGGAGTGTTCTCAGGCCTCTTAAGTGTCCCGAGTATTCCCGGGGGTCTCCCCACTCTGGCTAGTTTGAATAAAAGTGGATCCCAGGTCCGAATGAGCTCTGGGAATTGTTCGGCTCACCCGGTTGTCCGGAGCCTGGTCTCGTGGGGTCTCCGCTACATGAGTGCAGCATCGCCTTTACTGGTGCGTGGAGGGACCCCTCTGCAGACTCTGCGACCCCCTTCTCTGCGGCTGCCTTCTTTCTGGAGCTCTGCCTCCCCAGTACTGAGCACCTCACCATCCCTGAGCCCTGGCCTCTGCATTCTTCCTTCTGTGGCGCCTCGTCCCGTGCTCGGTCCCCTCCAGGTAGTTCCTCTGGGCAGGAAGCCAGAGTCGCCAGGCTCACCGCATTTGTTCTCTGCGCTTGCAGGTGGCTGTCTTTGCTGTCTGCTTTTCTGTGTCTGCACACAGTTGTTTCCTGGGCTTTCTCGTTGTTTATGGCGGGAGAGCACGTTCAGTGCCAGTCTGTCCATCAGAGCCAGAGCCAAAGTCCATAATACACATCTCACAAAGTGCAGAGCATTAAATGGATTTACTCCGAAAATCTGAGAGGGAGATAAAGTCAGATGGTACATTCTGAATGTAATAAAAACCTGACAAGCTGTTGGAAAAACATTTTGCTTTGGAAAAAGATTAGACTGCAACTCCGGGAAAGTAGAAACTTGGGGAGCTCAAGGGCAGCGGTGCCTGGTGGGCAGGGGAAGGAGCTGGGTCAGAGGAACGATTAACATCCAGCATCAATTCAATAACTTAATAACAGAAAGACAAAATAACCCAATGGGATGGGAGTAAACTTTTCCTATAAAGAATCGAATAGTCAATATTTTAGGCTTCACAGGACACAGAATCTTTCACTTCTTCTCTGAAGAGCCTTTGAAAATGTAAAATCCATTCTCAGCTCACAGGCGACGTGGCCGGAATCGGGCCTGCAGGCTGCGATTGGCCAGTCCTCATAACAGAATAGTAGAATAAACAATTCACGGAGGAATAAATTGTAACTTATTAACGCACGTATGAGGAGATGCTTAGCCTCCCTAATAGCCAGAGAAATGTGATTTAAAACAAACGAGAGGACATTTCACGCTAATCACATTGGTAAACATTTTAAAAGACTGACAATATCAAGAGTTAGGGAAGATAAGGCATAGGAGTAATTCTCACACAGTGGTGGTGGGAGCGTAAATTAATTCAGCCACTTTGGAAAGCAATTTGTCACCATCCAAAGCGAAATTGGAATTGGAAATGCGTCTTCGCGGAGACTCAGCCATCCCAGTTCTAGATCTATTACCTGGAGAGACTCGTGCATAATTACAGCGCTGTTTGTAATAGAAAAATAAATTGGAAACAACCTAAGCGCGTGCACACACACACACACACACACACACTCATATCAACACAATTACATCTCAAAAACATAATGTTGAGTGAAAACGCAAGCTTACTGTGTAATATATTTATGAAAATGTTTAAAAACACCCTGCAAACGACATTATGAATTATTCATATCTTTCTGTAGGTGTAAACACGAGAACAGTGGACTGGAAAAACACACCAATTCAGGAGCGTGAGACTGCATCTCCCGGTGGGGGTGTGCCCCGGGGCGGGGAACCAAAGGCCACATTGTCTAATAGTCCGTCTCCTTTATAAAGATGTCAAGCAATGGCAACAAAATAGTCCCACTTGTCACTTCCAGACACCGGCCATTCTCTTCATCCCTGCGCATCCCCTTCACTTCCCGTGAAAGAAGGGAACAGACCTCGCAGTCCCCTCCGTGTGCAGAGGGCAGAGAAGGTCAGAAGACCGTGGGCCCCGATGTCCCAGACTTGCTTTGCTGCCCCCAGGGTCCCCGGCTCTCTGCTCAGTGGGGTAGGCTGCTTTCCTCCGCGTGCCTCAGTTGACCCACCTGGAATGGGTGCGGGGAGGGGGGTGCTGTAGCTTTTGAAAGTGTCGATTGCTCCTGAGTCCCCCCGCTAGCATCTGTTAAACGCCGCAGGCCGGGATGGGTCAGAAACGGAAGAGGGCCTCCCACGCCACGGGCTCCAGGGGGCGGCAGGCAGGCTCATGGTTCAATGGGCACAGAGCTTGTTGGGGAGGATGAGAAAGTTCTAGAAAGGGATGGTGGCACAACAGTGTGGAAGTACTTAATGCCATTGGGTCGTACACTTACAAACGGTGACGATGGTGATTTTATGGTATGTATGGTTCAGTGTAATTTAAAAAGTAGACTGAACCCCATATGGCAAAGGTTACTGCTGCTTCGTGGAAACTTGCTCTCTGTGTGTTTAAAGGGGCGGAACCTCGGTGTGGCCAGTCTGGGTAGCAGCGGCCACTTTCAGAGGCGCTCCGCACCGAGGGCCAGGGAAGGCGAATACGGAGCCTTTGAACCCGGGCTTCTCTGCACCCCCCTCCCTTTTTTGCCTCCATGTTCCCTCCACAGCCCTGCTGCTCTGTCTGGCTTTTGGTAGCAGGCCCCCAGCACGGGCCACGTCCTTCTCATGGTCCCCCCTCCCGCCCAGCCCAGCCAGGTGGGTTGAAATGCCCCTTGTCTGGAGGAGGGGCCGCACTGCGCCCGAGAGCAGCGCCTCCCTGTTAAATGCTCAGCACGGTGATTACCGCCGTTAGGCTGCCAGGCTCCGGGTGGAGAGCGGGAGGGAGGGGGCAGGGTAGGTGGCCGTGCATTAAGCGAGTTAAGTGGTGTAGGGAGTGGGGGATGCGGGCCGGGGCTTGCTGGGGAGAGTGGAGGTGCATTAGTGCAACGGAGCGGGGCTTGCTAAGGGCGTGGGGGGGGGCGTGCTGTGCTCCCTGAGTCCCCACACCACTGCCAGGGTCCATCGAGGAGAGCAACCAGCCTGGGGCTTTTAATACGCCCTGGGGAGAATTAGTTTCAATTAGCAGAGAGTCATTTTAAATCTCCAGAAACATGCAGCCTTCGTGGGCTCCATTTAGCATTTCAAACCCACTCAGAGTGTTAACGGAATCCTAGACCGTAACACTGAGGGGGAACCTCCGAAACCACCAGGGCAGGAGGTGGATTCCGCGTGGCAGAGCTACCCGAGGGGAGCACCGGGGCTTCGAAGTCAGGCTGGGCCCAGAGCCCCGCCCACTTCCCCCTGGGCGACCCTCGGCTTCCCTCCTCTGCTCTGAGCGGGGGCGTGGGGTTCCCCATGGTGTTTGCGGCTGTGCGACCAGTTGTGCGCGAGAGTCAGTGGTTGGGGCAGGAAGTAAGTGGCTAACGATCCCGGGACACCCTCACCCCCTGAAGGCACGCCCACCTCTAGGGACCTCCAGTGACCTGAACCTTGGTCCCCGCCTAGGGGGCGCTGAGCTGCCCCTGAGATCCGGCGTTCCCACGTGATCGGAGCGCGTGGGCGTGCGCGTTCTCTCTCCACCGCACGCCGGGGGGCAGGGTCGCTCTCCCAGCGCGCTCCTGAGGCTGCAAAGGCTCTCCTTGCACGGCACGGTTAAAACGGGGAGTTGGACCAAGGGGTCAGCGCGGGTAGTGCGGCCCTAGAAACGCTCTCACTTCTTGCCTCCCTGGAAGGACTCCCCAAAGGCAGCCGAGGTCTGCGCCCCATCAGATCCTACCTTGTGGCATCTGGAAGCCACACTCGAGTAGAGAGAATCAGATCCAGCTTGGCTACATCGCTTCCATTGCAGCCCCCCTTATTAATGGGGTTCCCGTCGTCTTTCCTCCGCGCGGAGAGGCCGGCACGCTTGTCTTTAATCGGTGCGAGGTCATCACGCGCCCTCCTATCGGCTGGCCAGGAAAAACGAGCCACTAATTTACTGGCGGTTTCGAGAAAATGCTTTCATCTGTCACACTATACCGTGTCGAGGCTGCCGGACTGGAAGGAAACCGAGGTTGTCCGAGGCCCCTGTGGACGTGTAGTGGCTTGGTAAAAATTAACCGCTGCGGCCAAGGTCACCTTTCCTCTCTGCCATCTGTGAACTTGGCCGTAACCGGCAGAGCAAAGTGCAGCCCTGTTTACGACCGATGTGTCTTTCAGGAAATCTCTGGGGGCTGTCCATGCGAGCTGGTTGTGAAATGTTCAGCCTGGGAATCGCGCAGGTAAATGGAAAACAACACTCGATGTGGCTTCACATTGAAATCTTGAGAAATGTCCGGTTGGCCGGGGCCCTCTCCCCACCGTCCCGCCACCCGGCTGTGTGCTGGTTCCTGTAGAAACTTCTGGATAAAAGGCACCAGTCATCCTCGCAGCACTTAGGGGTCGCTGTCCCCTCTCTCGTGGTGCCCCCCCCCCGGCCCCCAGGCAGAAGGCATGGCAGTCTGTCCTGACCACAGGCAGTCCGTCCTGACCACGGGACCTCGTGGACCATCCACGCCCCCATCAGAGGCACATCGGCACATCGGCACATCCTGCTGGCTGTCTGTCCTGGTTGTCCTGAGAGTCACCGGTTCCGGAAAGTTCCTTGGCTCCTCGGCAGGGATTCCTGCATCCTCGCCTTCACCTGCCTGGCCTGTCGGAGGCACCGGATATTGAGGGTCTGTCCACGTCAGGGGCTGGACGCGGACGGCCAGAGGGGACTCGGTCTCCATCTGGACTTTGCTCTGCCGCTTGGGTGTGGATGTGAATGACCCCAGCCTCCAGCTGACTCCGCAGGGAGGGAGGGGAGGGAGGCTGCGGCCGGCTTCCAGTGAATGAACTTGGAGCTGGACTTGCAGTCTGCGTCCCCTCCCTGCTACTGGGGGTGGCCGTCGTCAGCTTACGGGTTGCTGCCGATGACTCCATGACAGCGGAGAAGCCCAGGGAAGGGGCCCAACAAGCCACACTCCAGTTTTTTTAAATTATTGACCCACTGTGATGGGGCTCCTCTTCCGGAGCTGGATTCTGGGGACACAGAGGACTGGGACCAGGGGCCCTGGGAGCAGGCATGCTGTGGATGCGCCCAGGGTACCAGGGGCGGGTGAGGGGCACCTAGGCTGGGCTGGGAGCAGGGAAGGCAGATGCAAAAGCCAGCCAGGTGAGGGGCAGCCAGGAGGAGGTGGCTGTGCCTTCCGGACACTGTGAGGCTGTGGACTCAAGGGCACCTTCTGAAGCCATCTTTGGGTTTTTGCTAATTTCTAATGGCTCCATTTCTTCGTCATTCAGCACTGAGCCCCTCCAGCATGGGGGACACAGTGATCAGTCGGTCACCTGCCCTGCCCTGAGGGAGATGGGGGCATCCTGAGCCGCAAGAGCTGGGCTTCAAGCAGGACACCGTGGCCATGGCTCTTGTCACCGCATGATGCTCAAGGCCCCTCTGGGGCCCCGAAGCCCAGTCCAGTCCACGTGGGGTTTTGCCTGCAGGGCGCAGTGGCAGCCTTGGCTTTTTGGGTTCCGTAACGCCTGTCTTCAAAGGCGGTTTTAGCTGGTGGGAAGAAAGTGGCCCCGTGACTGTTAACCTGGCCCCTGAGGTGGGTGGGGGCCAAGGGCGGAGAGAGCGGAAGTTGGGCCCCATGTTCCTCTCCCCAGATGTGCTTTCAAAGCTGCCGGCTTCGTAGCCCTTACGATCGGGGGTGTCAAACTCATTTTCACTGGGGGCCACATCGGGTTCGAGGCCGCCTTCAAAAGGCTGAATGTAATTTTAGGACTGTGTGAATGTAACTACTCCTTAACCGTTCATCGAGAGCTCGGCGCTGCCGCCGGGTGGAAACAAGGTGCCGGGCCGGAGGGCCGGATGCGGCCCTCGGGCCTTGTGTTTGCCACCCGTGCCTTACGAGATGTCCCAAGTCAGCGCTGCGGCATCAGGAACCCCTGGAAGGCCCACCTGCCTCTTCTGGGGGCGGGGAGTGGGGGTTCAGGGGATGGGGGAGAGGCTTTCACAGGCGTTTCCCCGTTTCCCACCGCGGCTCCGACAAGTCGCCAACTCAGAGGCTTGAAGCAGCACAGGTGTGTCACCTTACAGGTCTGGAGGTCCAAAGTCGCAGCTGTCCTCCAGGGCTGAGAGCGGGGGCGGAAGGACTGTGCTCCTCCAGGAGCTCTGGGTGAGTCTATTCCTTGGCTGGTGTCAGCGTCTGGAGGCCACAGGCACCCTTTGGCTCGGGGTCCCTTCCTCCATCTCCAGAGCCGGCAACCTGGGTCTGAGTCCCGCCCACCTGCCTGCCCTCCCGCCGCCCTCCCAGAGTTCAGACCCCCGTGATGACCCTGAGCCCCACGGGGCCCAGAGCATCCCCCCACTGTGCGGTCAGCGAATCACCTGGAACCTTGATCCCTTCCGACAGCCGACACGTTCACGGGCTCCAGGATGTGGGGGCAGAAGGGATTCCGCCTTTCGTTTGCTCTCAGAGGGGGTGGCACTCGGACTGGTTGTGGAAGGGTGAGCAGAGCTCGCTGGGGACGCTGGGGCCGTTGGGGCCGCATCAGGGCTGACGGCACCTGTCTCCCGGGCGTCTGGGACAGGCCGCGCAGAGAGGACCAGAGACCAGAGGTTGGAGACGGGACAGTGTTTTGAGAAGGAGACAGGAAGTGGCAGAGATCAGTCCGGGGGCTGGCGAGACAGGGAGCGCAGCAGCCACCACGCCGGGCGAGTCACCTCTGCCCACGTCTGCTGTGGGCCTGCGGGGCCGTGGCCTGCAGAGTGGAGGCGGCTGGTTCCCGTGTCCGGGAACCAGAGAGGATGCTGCTGGGCTGGGGGTACCGCCAGGCGGCCTCTCTGACGGAGTCCACGCACGTGACGAAGCCGGCCGCACCAGGCCGGAGTCACGCCCTGCTGCCTTCTGAAGCCATTTTAAGTTTGCCCAGCGCCCAGGGTTTGCGCCAGAAAGGAGACCGAGAGCTGGCGCGGGGGCGGGACATGGCATGACATGGCGTGGCACGGCATGGCGTGCGCGGCTGGCGAGGTTGCAGCTGTTCCGTAATGGGCCAAGTCTGTGTGCCTGGACTTGCACCTCTTCAGCCGAGGTTGCCGTGTCGTGTGTTTTCCGGTGGCACGGGCAGGGGACTTTGTGTTCGCTTGTGGGAGTTTCCGGTCCCCAGAGCGCCATTTCGCTGGCCGGGCGGGGGGATGGCGTGTTTACAGCCTGAGCTTCCTGGTGCCTCGCTTCCTCCTCCGTCACCACGCCCCCGTCCGCCTGAACCACGGCCACGGCCACATTTTTCTCTTGGACCTCCACGTGGGAGCTAGTCCCATGGGGGAACCTGTGCCTGTTGTCCCCAGTCCTGCCACCACCCTGCTGTGCGCCTGTCCCAAGTCGGCACCCAAGGGATTGGCATCCCTGTTGGCACTGGGGACACTGGCCTGGGAGCCAGAGAGGTGTGGGGAGCACTCCAGGTGCAAGACCAGGGGTCACCGCCCAGGGCCCACCACGGCTGCTCCTGGAGCCCGGCGGGTCCGTCAGCCCCCGTCTCCCTTACATGGCGTCTCCAGGGATGGACCCAGCAACCCATGGGGACCATCCTGCCACCATCCTGCACCACCCAGGAGCCGCTCAATCCCCTCCCTTTACAGGTAGGGGATGGAGACGCAGACAAGTGTTCCCTCGTTCATTCCGCTCGATAAGCGTTCGTTGGTGCCCACCCTGCGCCAGCGTGGCAGTGCTCAAACGCACGGCCTCCCCCCCCCCCTCGCCATGGGCGAGCGCGTGCTCTCAGAAACATGCCCTGGCCCGAGCACTGCTCCCCAGGCAGCGGCCGGTGGTCCCCGCGCCTGCGGGGTAGAGCCCCTTCGCCCTCCGGCTCCCCGCCTGTCCGGGCTCATCAGCCTCCGCCCTGTAGTCATTCCTCTCCGTTCAGCCAAGCATGAGGTCCGCTCAGCACACACAGCCCTCCCCACGGGGGTGTCGCGGGGGGGGGGGTCTCTGCCCCACCTGGCCCCTCTGCCCTCGCTTGGTGCCCTCACCCTTTGACACGCAGCCGAGCTGCACCTCGCCCCTCTCTGAGTGTCCCCCACGCTGTGTCGGCCGACCCTTTCTGTCCTTGTCGCCGCCTCCATGACCGTGCTGTGACAGTCATGATTATTGGGGTTTTTTTGGTCACGTTATTCACGTTATTTGGGCTTCTTGTTTGGCCTTTATTTTTCCAGCTCTATGGATGTAGGATTGACAAATAAAAAATATGTGTAGAGAGAAAGTGTCCCATGTGAAGATTTCATAAACGTGCACACGGGGACTGACCGCCTCGGTCCAGTTCATTAACACATCATCCATCAGCTCGCTGTGCATGGCTGTGTGTGAGTGTGAGTGTGTGTGCGAGCGTGAGGGTGGCCAGAACAATGAAGATCTGCTCTTCTGGCAAATACCGAGTTTACAATGATTACCGTTAACTGTTGGGGTGGCCAGAAAGTCTGTATGTTTTTTTTTTTTTTTTTCTGTAAAATAAAAGACACCTTTTCCAGTTTCACCGATAGCTTTATTGATCTGGGTGCTTTGAGTGTGCCGGCTCTCCCCCGCCATTGGCTCCTAGTGGATGCAGGCCGGGGGCCCTGCTCAGCATCTTCCGATGCGTGAGACAGCCCCATGGCAAAGGATTATCTGGCCCAAATGTCAATAGTATCAAGAAACTTCACAAATCACTTCTGACACGTTTGATCAGTCACAGCACCTTCTCCCTACACTGCACAAATACTTTTCTGCCTTTTAGTTGCATTTTTACTTTTCTTGAAATAATAAAGCATAATATGCTGAAAATGTTGCAGAAAAATATTTTCTTCCATCTTCACTACTAAGATGGTTACACAAAAATTCACCAATTTTGATGTTTTTTTTTTTAAGTGCGTGCTGATAGGACAGCTGTCACAATACAACCTAACAATTGTTTCAGATGACGTTAAAGACACCTGGGCGCTACTAGAGCCATCGGACGGGAAAAACGCAACAGACTTTTCAGCCGGTGCGACACGGTCGCCACGCTGAACGCCAGACCCCGGGACCTACCCCTCTTGTGACTGGAAGTTTGTAACCATGAGCAGCATCTTCGTTTCCTCCCCGCCACCCCGCGTCCTGGCGACTGCCGGTCTGTTCTCCGGTTCTGTTAGTTCAGCGTTGCGCCTTTCCACACACGCTGGAGCTTGTACGGTATTTGTCTCTCTCTGTCTGGCTTATTTCACTGAGCGTATGTCCTCCAGGCTCATCCAAGTCCCAAATGGCAGGATTCCCTTCCTTTCTCACGGCTGCGTGATACTCCGCTGTGTGGTTGCACCGCGTCTTCCCTATCCACTCACCCGTCGACAGACAGGCTGTTCCCGTGTCCTGGCCGCGGGGAGCGATCCTGCGGTGAGCCTGGGAGCCCAGCCGCCTCCTCCGGACCCTGCTTTCCTTTCCTTCGGAGAAACACCCAGAAGCCGGGAGGCCGCATCCTGTGCTGGTTCTGTTTTCAATTTTTTGAGGAAACTTCATGGTCTTTTCCATAATAGCGGCACCAACCTACAGTCCCACCAACCGTGCACAGGATTCCAGTTTCTCCGCGTCCTCATCAACGTGCGTCTTTTGTTTGTTTGTTTTTTGTGGTGCTCATTCAAACAGGCGTGAGGTGATGCATCACCGCAGTTTTGGTTTGCGTTTCACTGATGTTAGCCATGGTGAGAACAGTTTTCTATTCCTGCTGACCGTTCATATGTCTTTTTTTTGGAAAAATGCCTGTTCAGGTCCTTTGCCCATTTAAAGAATCATATTGTTTTTTGTTTTTGCTATTGAGTTGTACGGGTTCCTTATACATTTGGGGCGTTAACCCCTTATCGGACACGCGCTTTGAAAACGTCGTCTCCCGTTCCGCTGGGTGCCTTTCCGGGTTGTTGAGGGTCTCCTGTGCTGGGCGGGAGCTTTTTAGTTCCCTGTCGTCCCGCTTGCCTGTTTTTGCCTTTACGGTTTCGGGTCTTGCATTTAAGTCTTCGATCTATTTCGAGTTAATTTTTGTGTAGGGTGTAACATAAGGGTCTGATTTCATCACTTAGCACGTGGGTATCCAGTTTTCCCAAAACCATGTACTGAAGAGGCTGTCCTTTCCCTATTAGGATTCTCGGTGCCCGTATCTGAAATCAGTGGACGAGTGTGCGTGGGCTTATTTCTGGGCTCCTCCTTCCACCGCATCGGCCAGTGTGTCTGTTTTACGCCAGGACCGTGCGGTGTGGACGACGAAGGCTTTGTAACCCGGAGCGAAACCGGGAGTCGTGGGGCCGCCAGCTTTGTCCTTATTTCTCAAGACTGCTTTGGCTACTTGGGGCCCTTCATGGTTCCATACGAATTTTAGGCTTGTTTAGCTAGACTAACCAAGAAAAAAAAGGAGGAAGAGTCAAATAAAATTATAAATGAAAAAAGAGGCATTGCAACTGATACCACAGAAATACGGGGGATCAAAAGAGACTCCCCTGAATGACTCAGACAATCAAGAAGACAGGGACAAATTTCTAGAAACATAAAAGCTACCTAGAATGAGTCATCGTCATCAAGAAACACAAAATGGGGACAGACCAGTAACGACAAATGAGGAAGTTTCCGCAGTAATCAAAAACCTCCCAGCAAAGTGAAGCCCAGGGCCAGAAGGCTGTACGGGTGAATTCTACCGAACATTTAAAGAAGAATCAATGCTCGTCCGTCCCAAACTCTTCCAACAATTTTTTAAAGAGGCAAGAACACTTTGAGACTCATTTTAGGAGACCAGCGTTATTCTCAAAGCAAAGCCCGACCCACAGACACTAGGAGAAAAGAAAGTCAGAGGCCAGTATTCCTGGTGAACGCAGAGGCAGGAGTCCTCAGGAAGATACTAGCACACCGGATCCAACAGCGCAGCGAACGGCCGCACACGATGCGCAAGCGGGTCGATCCCAGGAACCCAGGAGGGCTCACCGTGCACACAGTCAGCGGGACACCCACGTCAGCGGTGAAGGTTAAAAATCATCCGATCAGCTGCATGGACTTCTGGAAGCCAACCAACCTTACATTTCTAGGCTAAACCTCCGGCTTTTCATGTAAAGCCACCCCCATCTGTCACTTGGACCGATGAGCCACTATTCTAAGGATTGGGACATGAATTTTTTTTTATCAGCGATACATCAGTCTGTAGTTTGTTTCTCGTGATGGCCTGTGTCAGTCTGTGGTGCCGGAGGAACGTGGCATCAAAAACTGAATTGGAAAATATTTTATACGCCTCTTCTTTTTGAAGGATTTAGTGAAGAGTTGGCATTCTTTTTTTTCCTTAAATGTTCGGTAGAATTCACCCGTGAAGCCATCCTGGCCGGGGCTCTATTTGGGGGAAGCTTTTAAATGACTAATTCAATTACTTTGCTTAACATTTTCCTTTTCCTTTTTCTTCTACACTCAGTTTTCGTATTTTATGTTTTTTCTAGGAATTTTTTCTTTCCATCTAAGTTTAAGTTTTTGACATAAAATTGTTCATAATTATCTTTTATAAATCCTTTTAATTCTGGAATTCTGTGGTGTGTCTCCCCTCTTTAACTCTTGATTTTGTTAAATTTTCTTTTCTAATATACAGTTTTAAATCTAACTTTTTCCTCTAGCCATTAAGTATATCACATAAATTTTAATGTTATGTTTTCATTTTGTTTTATAGTTTTTCGCTTCCTGTTTTAGTTTTTCTTTGACCCGTGTGTTCTTTAGAACTACGGTATTTGATTTGCAGGTATTTGGGTATTTCCCTGGTTTTTCCTGGTGTTGCTTCCTCATTTAACTCCGCTGTGGTTGGAGAAGGTTCTTTTAGGTTATTTCAGTTATTTTAAGTTCATTAGGAACCTTTAATGCCTGGCCTACGATCCGTCCTGGAGAACGTTCCAGGTATGCTGGGGAAAACAGTGCATTTCTCTGCTCTTGGGTGGGTCCTTCTGTATAAGGACAAGTGGTTTGAGAGTGGTTTTCAAGTCTCATATAGCTTTCTAGAGCATCCATTCGTTGTGCCGTTTACCAGGAAAACACGCCTGAAATCAACTGGGTAAACTCAAGTGTAGCTGCTGAAGTATGTTACTCTCATTCCGCCAGCCTTCGTTCCGTGACTTTAGGGCTGTTTTTAGACGCATGCAAATTCCTCACTATCCTCCCCCCTCCCCCCCATGTATGAATTACTTTATTGTTAGGAGATATTTCTCTTGGGCTTGGGCGATGCCTCTTGTCTTGCAGGCTGTCTTGTCTGACGTTGGCATAGCCTCTCCTGCTCCGTCGGGATGACTGTTGCCTCGAGTGTCTTTTTCCATTCTCTTACGTTCCGCCTGCGTGTGTCTTCCAATCGAAAGTGTGTCCTTCATCGTCGGTGTTTGGTTAGATTCTGCTTTTCATGCAGTTTTACAATCCACACCGTTCAATGCGAGCATCTCGGCCGTTCACATTTAATACGATCGTTGACGTGACCGGGCTGACGTCTGCTATTTTGTAAGTGGCATTCTGTGTGAGTCGTGCATTTTTTTTTTTTTTTATCTTCTTTTGCTCTTTTCCTGCCTTCTGTCTTGTTTTAAGCAAATTTTCAAGGCGTCACTTTTCTTCCCCTTTGATTTTTTGGCTACACTTGGCTTCCTCGGTGGCTGTTCCGTGGATCAGAATACGCGCTTCTCCTTTGCCACCACGTACTTCAGATACATAATAACTGAGTTCCGAGAAAATACAGCAACGGTGTTGCGACGCTGCTTTGTTCCCTCGCCTCCCCTTTGTGCTATTGTTCTCAAGTACAGCGCGCTCATTTATTTTCCTCAGAGCGTTTGTGAGCCTGTCTCTGCAGGGGCTTCAGTGGTTGGCCTGGGCACACGGCCACACACACATGACTTACCATGGTCCGCAGGTGCCTCCTGGGGACTGATGCTATTTCACGTGCAGTTAAAAAAATTTACTATTTCAGGCGCAGTTTTAAAAATTACTTCTTTCTGCGTCCCTTTACTCTCCCCTTGTCTATAACTGTCTTAAACATGCCTTCTACATACATTGAAAACTTGCATCAGATGGTGATACAATTTTTGCCTCGACTGTCAAACATAATTTAGAAAACTCAAGGGGAGGGAAGTCTGCCATATTTACATGGTTTTTCTTTTTTTCTCTTTTCGTTGCTTCTCCTTCTTTTCCGGTGTTCCAGGATTCCTTGGTTTTAATCATTTCCTTTCTGTTTTGAGAACTTCCTTTAGCCATTCTTCCAGGGAGGTCAGATGGTGACAAATTCTCTTAGTTTTTCTTCATCCCAGATTAACATGATTTTATTTTAATCACTGAAGGGCATTTTCTCTGGATAGAGAGTTCTGTGTTGACAGTTCTTTTTCCTCCACTCCCGAAAAAAGCCCTGCTACTTCCTTCCAGGCTCCATCGTCTCTAATGAGAAATTTGCCGTCCTTTTAATTGGTCCCACCTGTGTGGGTGAGCCGCCGTTTCTCTCTCACTGCTGTTCATGGTTGGGTGAGGGCACACGGGCGCCTTTGGGGTTCAGGAGTTTGACTGGGCCAAGACTTGGCGTGGGTTTTTCGAGCTTATATCTCATTGGGGTTCACTGAGCTTCTTATATATGTAGATGTATGTCTTTTGCCAAATTGGGGGAAAATTCAGCTATTCCTTCTTCACATACTTTCTTCCAGCCCACCCTTTGTCCCCTCCCTCCCTGGGATTCCTATAACGTAAGTCAGGGGTGTCAAACCCGTTCTCAGCGGGGGCCACATCAGCCTCGTGGCTGCCTTCAAGGGGCTGAATGTAATTTCACCTCCTCAACAGTTGAGGAGTAGTTACATTTATACAGCCCTCAGATTATTCCGGCCCTTTGAAGGCAGCTGCGGGGCTGATGGCGGCCCCTGGTGAAAATGAGTTTGACACTCCTGACATAAATGTTACATCTCTTGTTGGAGTCCCACAGGTCCCTGAAACTCTGCACTTTTTAGTCTGTTTCTTCCCTGTCGCTTTATTTTCAAGTTCAGCGACGCTTTTCTCTGTGCTGCCCCATCTGCTGTGAGCACAGCCATTGAGGGTTCCATGTCAGTTACTGTCTTTTTCCATTCTCTGATTCTCACTTTGACATTCTTGTTGTCTTCTACTTTTTTCCTGAGAACTTTGATTTTTTTTTTTTTTTTTTTGCTGAAACTGTTTCTCATCCGTTTCAAGCATGCTTGGAAAGAGATTTGTTTATATATTTCCTTTACCGTGAGTTTTATACTTGTATGTTGCTGTTAGGCATGCTTTCATTTCAACTCGAAGCATTCCTTTTGACATTTCTTATAACGCTGGTCTAGTGGCAATGAACTACCTCAGCTTTTGTCTGGACGTTTTTATTTCTCCTTGCGAAAAGCAGTTTTGCAGGGTAAAGCGTTCTTGGTTGGCAGTTTCCCCCTTTTGTATGTGAATACATCACCCCACTCTTTTCTGGCCTCTCAGGTGTCCCCTGAGAAATTGAATGGTTTCCTGAGAAGTCCCTGTATGTGACCAGCCACTTCTCTTTCGCTGCTTCCCGAACCCAGGCTCTGAGGGGCGGGGAATGCGCAGCGGTTGCTCAGCGGTGCCGTGAGCTGAATCAGTTTAAGATCGCCTGGCTGGGCAGCAGGACGCTGCCAGCGGACCTCGCTCGATTACACGCGCAGAGATTTGTTAAGCGCTCCCCTCACATGTGCATGCACAGACACAAGGGAACTCGGGAGGTGATGGGTGTGTCTCTCACCTGGACTGCGGGGATGGTTTCCCAGGTGTGTGTACATGTCCAGACTCGTCAAATTGTATGCATCAAATATGTGCAGTTTATGGTATCAATTACACCACAGGAAAGGTGTTTGACAACAAAAACAAAAGGGTAAAAGAAGCCTGAAATGTAAAACTTTACACACACACACACACACACACACAAAAGCAAAAAGGAAAATAAGTGCTAAAGAAAAGTTTTTTTAGGAAGAAGGGATATAATACTAGATAGAAACTGAGAACTATAGGAAGGAATGAAGAGCACTGGAAATAGTAAGTACGTAATAAATACACTATTTTTGTTAGTTTCTTTAAAACAAGCAATTGCTCATGCAGTAACGTAGCAGCGTGACACGGCGTCTGTTGCGTGTAAAAGTGACACAACCACACCAAGGGGGAGAGAGGGCTCGTTAAAAACACATCGTTGGAAGGTCCTTACATCTGAACTGGCGTAATGTTAATTCAAGATAAATGTGATTGCCTATTGGAGTTTGTAGAGCAACCATGAAAGAATAATGAGATTATTCTGAGTACTAAAAATAGGAGGTAGATTGGATTGCTAAATACATGTGATTAGCGCAAGAGAAGAGGAACAAAGGGGAAAAAAACCAAGAGGAACAGTGGAAATTAAATAGCAAGACAATTTATTTAATCCATAGGTACATTCGACATGAATGGATTCTGCCAAACTTAAAGTGTCAGCCCATTAGGAAGTATTCATTTTCCTGATAGGTGGGATGTTCACAGGTAAATTCACGTACGAAATCCTATCAAATGGTGCACTTACATGCAATTAGTTACATGTCAATTGTTGTATCTCGATAAAGCCGGTTTCATAAATGTATGTGGGAATGTAAAAGACCTAGAAGAGCCAGCGCAAGCCTGCGAAAGATAAACAATGTTTCTGGGCTTCCAGCTCGTGGTTTCAAAACTGTTACAATGTTACAGTAATGACTTCAGCCCAGTGTCGGCTCGTGGCTGGGCAGAGAGCTCAGTGCCGCAGACTGTGGGTCTAGAAATAGATGCACACACACAGGACCAGTTGAAACTTGACGAAAGCTCCAGCGTAATTCCTCGGGGAAAGGAATCTCTTTCCAACCAACGGCACTGGAACAACTTGATATCCGTACGGGAAAAAATGAATCTTGACTCTGGTGTCGTACCATGCAAAAATTACTTGGATGCAGAGCACAGACCTGACTTGAAAAGATAAATCACTGGAAGGCATCTTTGTGACCCCTTGGTCTCAAATTCTCAGAGAGTTTCCAAAAGTGTTAACCATAAAAGAAAAAAAAATGATAAACTGGATTTCACAAAAATTAAAGATTTCTGCTCTGCTCATTAACAGACTCCTTTAGTAAAAGTGAAAATGCAAGCAACAGACTGGCAGAAAATATTTACAGTGTATATATTTGGAAAATGACATATTCAGAATATATACAGAGCTCCCACCAAACAAAACCAGGAAGATAGCTCTATAAAATGTGAACAGAAATTTGCACAGACCTTATGCAAATGGACGCACCAATGGCCGATGTGTTTGTAAAAAGGCACTTAGCATGATTAGCGACCAGGGACGTGCCATTTCCCACCGGGATGAGTCTGTCACACCGACTTGGCAGGATGACTCCAGTCAGACGCTGGCAACGGCGAGGGTGGCCGAGGACACAGAGCACCCGGGCTTCTCGCCCATCACTAGGGAACTGCAAAAGGACGCCGGCACTTCGGAAAGTGCTTTGATGATTTCTTGCAAAAGTAACGCACCCTTACCCACGGATCAAGCTCCTGGGGAGCTTCCCTGAGAGACGAGAGCACGTAAAACTGTAAAATGCTTGTACAAAATCATTCACAGCAGTTTTATCCATAATTGCCAGAAACCGGAAACAGCCCAAATGTCCATCCGTGGAAGGCAGGTGCACGGCGTGTGGTCCGTTCACACCGTGGAAAACCACAGAGTGAAGGAACCCGACGCCCAAAGCAGGTGCGTGCCCGCCGCCCGATGCCCTTCTCCGGGCGGCTCTCAGTGGGCCAGCCAGCGCTTGGTTGTGCGAGAGCAGCAGCTGCAGGCCAGGTGGGGACTCTCCGGGGTGATGAAAAGGCGCTCTATCTTTCTTAACATTTTATTAGATTTTTTCGTGACCACGGATGTTCAGCATTAGTTTGTACGAGGGCCAGGCGTGCGGGGGCCCCGTGGTTGGACGAGCCCTGGGCTGTGAAGTGTTTTCTGTCTTGATCTGGGAGCTGGGCATGTGGTGTGCACATTTGCCAAAATTCATCAACCTGTGGACTTCAAATCTGTGCATTTAATCTTATGTAAATTACGTCTTGGTGAAAAGAATATTGCGGAAAAATACAATAATCACGGACATATGCTCTTCTAAAAAGAGACCCCTGGGACACGGGAAGCCACAGCCATTGTAACTGGCAAGAATGGGATAAATTAACAGCCATGACTGACACTGAAAATGCCCCTCTTAGGCATTGAAGTGGATCAGGCACTCAGAAAAAAAATAAGGAGAGAAGATTGACGTGCCATAAGCTCAAGCTCTTACGAAACTGAAATAGCAAAGACATCCATCCCCCTTTACAAATTCTCCGGCCTCGTGGCGTTAGGTGAGAGTTCCGAGGAATGTTACGGATCAAATACTCTTAGAGAGCTGATTGCAGAAGTGAGGGAGATTGGCCCAGCTCATTTTATGGGCTGAAATAACATTTATTCCAAGTTCAGATAGGGCCAACGTGAGAAAAAAAATAGGTCAACTTCTGTTACATAAACAGAGGCAAAGTTCCAGAGAAGTCGCTCGCCAGCGCGCCCCACGAGCGGCCTTCTAGGAACGCGAGTGCGGCTGACAGTCAGAAACCCTGTCAGCGTGGGTCACCGCGTCGTCGCTGGGCCGACGGAGCAAATGACTCTCAGCAGGTGCAGCAACACAGCTGATGCGGTTCAGCATCGTTCTGTGGTTTTTAGAATCTCTCCAGAAATTGCTAAATAGAAACGAATGTTCTCGAGGCCGTGCAGACTTGCAGCAGGAGGTCGCGGAGCCAGCCATGCCCAATGTAAACTTCAGATTCGTTTCCTGCGACCCTGGGCTGCAGCAGTCGATCCAAGCTCACCCAGGGGCCCTGGCTGCTGCCGCAGGTGGAGACAGGGCAGGAAGAGCAGAGGGAAGAGACACCACTGTCACCGTGCCCAGGGACCTGCCATCCACGTAGAAACCCACCAGAATGAACAGAGAAGTGACGGGAACTGACGATGACCTAGCAAGATCGGCTCCCTGAAACCGGTGGCTTTCCTTATTACGGGTATTAACCAGTTAGAAATGTGATAGAGAGGCGTTCTCCAGAGGAACAAAACCCGGGACATATCTAGAAATTAAGCCAGCGATAAATGCAGACAACTTTTCCAGAGGGAAAACGAAAATGTGAGAAGTGGAAGGGACACGAAAGAGATGTGAAGAAGTGGACAGATACAATGAAACATTTATTGTTTTAATTCTGTTAACTATGTTAGTTTCCGGCGTACGGCCCTGCGGCTGGGCGTTTATAAACCCCACCGAGTGGCCCCCACCCAGGAAGCCTGGTCCCCACCTGGCAGCGTCCGTGCATAGTCATCACTGTGTTATTGACGCCATTCCCTGGGCTGTGCTTTTGACACGACGACATTTAAAGGGCACTGACTTATTCTGCAAGGGCTGTCAGAGCAAGATACGTGAGGCTGGGGGGCGGGGCTCCCATAACAGAAACGCCTTTTCCCGCAGCTCCGGGGGCTGGGGGCCTGCGAGCTCTCTTCTCGGCTTCGTGAGGGCTGCCCGTGGCCAGGTCCTCCCGTGGCCGGGGACAGTGGCAGCGAGCTCCCTGCTGTCTCTTTCGTGAGGATGCGAACCCCGATGTTTGGACCTGCACTCAGGACCTCTTCTAACCCAAAGCACCCCCCCAAAGGCCATCATGTTGGGGGTCAGGTCTTCCGATGTTTTTTTTTTGGGGGGGGGGATACTCAATGTATAACAGACATAAAGGAAAACCAGACTCAAATGGAGAGAGAGACCGTTTTTACGGATGCTTGGAAGGGTCCAGCTCGTTCTGGTGGGCTGTCCTACCTGGCATGAGGCATCCCACAAAGACGGAGGATGCACGTTCGCTGCTGGGTCACGAACCCCTCATACTCGGGGATTTGTCAGTTCATGGAGGCTCAGGAGTCTGGTGCGGCGTCTCGGAGGCCCTGCAGGGGGCAGGTGTCACACAGCAGGCGACTGCTCTGCTCTCCTCTAGGAGTGCATGCATGTTGCCGGCCAAATCCCTTAAGGCTGCGGGACCGAGGGCCCCGTTTCCTGTGGACCATCAGCCCGGGCTGCTCCTAGCTCCTAGAGGCCACCTGTGTCCCCGGCCAGGTGTGCCGCCCATCCTCACCGGCAGCCAAGGACGCGCCCTTCAGTCTGATCCCGCCCATACATGGGACTGGGCTTTCCAGAAGGGCACGAGCCTTTCTTAGGGGCTCCCCCGATTCGGTCAGACCCACGCGGCTACTCTCCTTTTGATGAACTCAAAGGCTGCTGATTAGTGACCAAATCACAGGGGCCGCCCCACCCTAGGACCCCGGGTGGGGGAGGGGACCCTGTGTGGTGCGGGGCTCTTGGGGCTGCCTCAGAGCCGTCTGCCCAGCCAAAATCACGGAAACAGAAATAGAGAGCATGACGCCTCGCCTTTCA